>JAPTHA010000001.1:26307191-26320420 GCA_029814585.1 Gymnapogon annona
TGAGACACACTGGCGACTTGTCCAGGGTCCCCCAACCCCCCCACCTTCGCCGTTGAGTAGCTGGGATAGGCTCCAGTGACCCCCGCAACCCTGCAAAGGATGAAGTGGGTCTGGAAGATGAATAAACAAATGAAGTCTTGAAAACATTGACTATTTTGATTTTTTTTTAAATGAGAAGGAACTGTACATAACCTGGGATAAAGCTATCCCTGTTTCTGTACACCTTGCAATTTGTCCTCATCCTCAAAGTTTGAATGAAGAAACATTTACATACAGATGTTTAAAGGAAGCACCTGCAGACACCCCTAATGTGGATTTACACTTTGTATATGCTATGAAAATGAAGACACATGGGTTTAAGAACAGATGTAGAGCAGGATAAAATTAAAATGAAATGTGTAGACAGAGAGGAGACAAGAGAGGGTCAAAAGAGAGAAGCATACGGCTTCGCTGAGAGGGAAATATTGAACGGCACCGTGAGGCGGGAACACATCACTTAAAGTGGTTCACAAATTGGATGGACATAGACTTGGCAACTGTCTGAGAAAGTGAGGAACAGAAGAGAATGAGGACAGAGGGTGTTGGCGCTATAATGCGTACTGGAGTGTAAAGCTATCTGTCGCTTGGAGCACAGCTTCAGACAGTAACATGCAGAATGAACACACTCATTAAAACCTGGAAGCGAGGGAGAAAAAAAATAATGGACCATGTGGAGTGGTAATCAAATTTGAGCCTAGATTTAAATGAAATGTTGCTGCATTCATTTCTCTCTCTATCTCTGACACTCAAACTTTTTTATCTGCTTTTCCTGTCTGTCAATCTGTAGAAAACAGACCTCATGGTAGAATTAACGCCTTGTCCTTTTTTGCAGCAAAGACTATTTTAGTTTTTAATTGTGATTGGGGTCATAAAGTCCAGTAATGCATTGTGTGGCAATGTTGCCATTGTTTCCTGATTTTTTCTTCCATAACACATTCATAAATATGGCATTTGTATGGGATATTATTATTGTAGAAAATTATGTGATGCAACTCCTTTACTTAAGTTAAAGCCTACGAGTTATTCCTGTGTAAAGCTAGTGACCTTTACATCATTGATGTCGGTATTAGTTCTCCCAGTCTTGGACATATCATTAAATAGATGACATGAACTGTGCTATACATTGATAGGTCATCTTTTCTACGTCCAATTATGCATCCCATGTCGGTTCAAATTGATCTTAAGGTTAGAAAAGTGATGCAATGATGATACAAAGAATATTATTGCATAGTATTACATTGCATAGTAAGGTAACTCAAATACATTCAAGTTAGCATAACAAATCATTTGGAAAATGTGCGAAGCTGTAAACCAGATATTTGTTAATATGCAAGAGAAAAAGAAAACTTCAGTACCACCTTTGCATAAAATATGTGTTGAAAATGACCAGCTTGTGATTTTTGCAAGTGAATGTTTTTTTTTTTTGTTTTTTGTTTTTTGCCATGGGACATGGGACTTTTTTGTCATGAAGAATTTTCTTCCTTTTATAATGTTGATTCAGCATGTTCTTTGTTAAATGCTCCACTGAAGCATTAACATGTGTTTGTATCTGCATCAAAGGAATGCTCAGCTCTCTCTCACCGCCTCTACTTCCCCCCCATGTGTACACGCATACACATGCATCAACACATACATGTCACAGTAGTGTCCCAAGTTATGAAGTTCAAAGACAGAGCTCCAGTGAGGCCGTCCTGACACAGAAACACACATTTCATACATGCAGGTCCCAGTACATTCACAGACACACATTTAAGCAAATACACACAAGCACCCGAACAACATGTTTACTCAGTGCCTCATTCCCACAGAGGTTAAAGTGTTCTATTTACTAGTTTTTATATTCAGACTTACACACCCATGCAAAAATAAAAGTGTGTGTGTGTATACACACACTTACATTACTTTGTTATGTTTAAGGACAGAGAATAAAACTGTCCCTTCTGTGGCTTACCGACTTCACCACTAACTCTAAAATCAGTAATGCAGCCACTGGGCAAAAAATGAACTGTCTAGAGCCGTCCCCCGTAACTATAGCTTGACCTGACCACACATGCAGACATATTATCAGTGGCAAAAAGCTATAATTCAACATTTTATTTTCAGAATATGCTTACTCCTTTTTTCACTCAACCCCGTCTAGTCCACATTTATTTATATTACGCTTCATTAAGTAAATGGTGTAAAAGGTTTTGATGGGAATAACCTTTAAGTATAAACAAGATGCAATAAAATGCATACTTTTTTATTATAGTGCTTCACCAAATAAAAATTTGACATTTAAAATGTATAGTTTATATATATCAGTTTATCCTATAAAAGTCAAGTGCTCTCTGTGTGCATGCACGTAGATGTGTCCAGGGATTCACACAAAATTCATAAAGAGCTGAATGGTGCTGTTCGACATAGTTATATAGTTCTGGTCAAACAACAGACTAGCTTGGTTGATAGGACCAATAGTTTGGAGAATTGTAATTTTGAAATACAATCAAGTTGCTATTGCCAAAAGGCTTTGGCGGTGACTACCAGACAAATGCAGCATTCACAAATACAAATAAAAAGTACCTCATCTAAAGTCCATAGATCCCCACAGGTCAACACTGCTAATTGAGACATAAAAATGGATTACAACTGACATCTGTATAGTGCTTTTCCAGGTCCCTGAACTGCCAACCCTTTGATTATTGCATGACCTCCTGATTATTGGCCTCTAGAGTTACAGTGGAATTTTGTGGAAAAGTCAAGGGCAACACTTGGTTTGTTGGTTTAGTATTGGTCTAATGATTACATTTATGCATTTCTCAGTGTTAATGATGGACATCAGTTACAGTCCAGTCCAGGGAAAACAGCTTCGATAAACCAGAGTAGTCATATTGACTGTGACCTCCCTTTGCACTTAAAATGTGTTTAAACATTTTATTCAGGCAGCATAAGATTTATAACAGGCTGCTCAGATCTCAGATATTTCAAATTGTTCAGGCTGTTTTGTTTTTGTCACGGAGACAGGAGTCAGATTTAATGCGACATTTCATGACAATCCGTTATTTTCTGAACTGATTATTCCTTGTAAAGGTCACATTGTTTTCAGGGTATATGGGAGAAGGGTCAGGTTGGCTGTGCATCTGTTTCTATATGGTCTTGCTGTATGAGCAGAAAATAGTATGCAAAATAAACATGTTAATATGTATCAACTAATCTTGAACATCGTTGATCTTTATTGTCTTCAACACAATCAAAAATGTACAAGCTCGGAAAGAAACATGTTGATTTTTTTTTTCTTTATATTACCCTGTTTTTATTTGTGAATGGAGATCACTAATTGTTAGACTTTGGAAATTTAACTATTGTGCATTCTTCTTTGAATAGAATATTTGAACTGCTCAACAATCCATGGCAGCCAATGTCTTCTGCATAAAACAGATGTGGCCCAACAGGCAGGACAGTTTAGCACCAGCACTATAAATAGGCCACACTTTTGGACTGGGTGGATTAGTGTTTTTCTGCTGAAATAACCACAAACTGTGTGGAAAAGATACAAATTTCATGATGGCTTATGTCGTTGACACAATCACATTCATGGCTCCTTCATGCACACAGTGGTGAACCCTCAAGGCCAGCAAAGCCTTCTCTGCCAGCCTAAACATAATCAGGAATATTTTTTTTTATATATTTTTTTCCACAAATATGCATTAAATTATTCTCCATGGTCTATACTCTTCATTTCATAGCTTTTCTAAGTTGGTTACTCAGCTTCCAGCCCCAGGAGGAGATTTGGAGGGAGGGGTTTTTGTCAGAGTTTTTATCCCATCATTATTCATTATCATGTGTTGCCAGGATCAACAATATGCCTCTAGGCCTTCTGAAGCGACCGTGCTGGCTGCATGGCCGCTTAAACTGTATGAGCACTTTTGCCGGTCTGTGGCATTAAGTCGTCAGCGTCAAATGTGGCCTCACTGGCGCCATCTAGCGGGCATATTATAGCGTCAGTGCATTCACGTCTTTTGTTTGCATACGCGATAGTGAGAGGCGGAGCTATGCAAAGCCAGCAGACACGCCAATTTGATAAGCAGGAAATAAGGAAATTGATCATTTGTAAGAAAAGAAAAAAAATGATCATTTGTGTAGTGTGACAATTTTTTTTTAGCTTTTAAAGAAAAAGTTTTAAAGAAAAAGAGACTGGCGACCGCCGCCACATAGTTGATAACTATGAACATACACCTGGCTGGCAATGTTCCGAAAAGTAAGTTAATATTACTGTTAAAAATATATTAATGCAATATTTCCGACAAGCACAGACTTCGGACATTTGGTCACACCTAACTACTGCACAGTATCGCACCGACCACGGCTGGACCTGGGTCCGTGCCTGGGTACACACTGACCCATGGGTCTGTGCCTGTCCATGCCTGGGTCGGTGATCGGTGTGCTGCCACGATCGGTGCGCGCACGATCGGTACACGCACGATCGGTGCATGCACGTATGTGACTTTATGTTCAGGTGATACAGTTGTAAGTGTTTTGGTCTAAATACATCATGGGTAGATCCATGGATCATAATGATGGTTTTAAGAGGTGGATTAATTCGGGTAGGATATCACGGCTGGTCCTGCTCTGAAATGCACGGCCCGCCACTGCGTGCACATACACACACGTTAACATTGACGCAGCCTCAGACCATCACAGACCCTGCAAGTTTTCACCCATAACAGTCTGGATGATCCTTTTTGTTTTTATCAATACAGTAGTATTTGTTGCTCCAATTCAGTTTGCATCCCTGGACACAGCAGGGATAGACTTTTAAGTGACAGTGGTTCATTAAAGTCCCCATGAGCAAATGTGTCAATATCCATTATGCTAATACTGCTATAGAGTCAAAGGTACCATACATTTCTGAACTTGGTCTTTATTCACTCCTTGAACACCTGAACAAAATGATGTACTATAGATGGTGAAATGGAGAGAGTGCTGTTGTATATTTTTCTTCAGCTGAGTGAGGTTTCTCTCATGAACCATCCTTGAACAGACTAGTCCTCTGTGTGGCGAATGGTCTTTTATGTTCAACAGTGGCACTTGTGCCAACCATCTGATGCTCTTTTGAGTATGACACATCAGAATCGAAAGGTGTAAATACTGATGAAGTATAATCAAATTGGTTAACACTAAAAAGGTTGTCTTGACAAAACAAACAAATCAAGGATTTTGTTTCGTTCAGTTGTCCATGAGAAAATGTCGAGGGTTTTACAGAAATTGAGCATGTAATATTATTAGAACATTGCGGCAACAGTTCAGGCAATTTAAAATTGTTTATACCCGCAAATTTTTATCTAGTTAAACCACTTATGATGGGAATTGAATTGAAATGGCTCACCACAGAAAATACTAGACAGACAGACATTGCACTGCTTACCAACCAAATTCTTTTTGTGTTATTGTTCTTGCGCAGAGAAAATGTTTCTTCCAAATTATTGCTGTTTAACCCAGGCTATCATTTCATTTCAAGGGTTGACTTTATAAGTGAGCAAACTGTTCATTATGTGGCAGAACTAGCTGGACTGGAGACAGTTGTACTTTTCAGAAAAAAATGTTTTGTTTTTTTACTTCCTTTTTGTCTGACATTGATGACCTCAGAGATCATACACAATACGTTATCCATTAAAATAAAATAAAAAAAAAAAAGATCTTGATGCCACTCACATGTATCTTGTGAAGAAATCACAGAGTTGGTGGTGCAAAGACAAATCAATGTGCTTCAATTAAGCAGTGTGTATGCTGAAATTGGATGTTTGTTTGTTTTTTTTTTGTTGTTTTTTTTTCCTGGCTGTTCCAATTGTGGAAAAATTCATTGGTTCTGCTCTATACATTTTGCCTCTTATCTTAGCATATCTACAAATTATTTGCTGCTTATCCTTTTAGGTGGAGGTGTAGATAAAAAAAAGAGAATCCCACTACTCTGTTCGAGACTGATCCATGTACTTGGATTCACTGTCATAGCATTCCCAGTTGAAGGAGAACTTACATGCACATCGCCTGGGAAGCGGATCTGACACTCTAAAATCGGCTCAGGGATGCTCTTAGTGAATTTTCGCACATTAATGCTTTTAGAGCCTCCACAAACATATGCACACACACACATACACACACGTGCACAGCAGAATTTGCACACATGCACTCCAGAGCACCTCATCCCCTGTTAATTCTTCTCTTCTCCTCCCTCTTTCGTCTCCTCTCCTCCCTCATCCTCCCTTCGTGGACTGCCAAACTAAACCCAGAGCAGTTAAATAATCACTAAGGCTTCCAGCTGGCAGAATATTCTGCAGTTTTTCTGAGCAAAGGGAATATAAGTAAGGATGGCAGGACACACCAGTGGGATGCCAATACGTATTGATATTGTGCTGACAGAGTGTGTGTGCATGTTTGTCGGTGGAGAATTGTTAGTATGACATACTTTATTTGAAGAGCCCATTTTTTGGCAGGACATTTTTATTTTTCTTTCTTTATTATTAAGTTTCCAAGGATCCCTTGGAATGTGAAAGAGGTCTTTCCAATTGTACACACAACACAGGAGAATCAACACTGGCTGAAAAGGGAAACAATCTATGTTTAATAGTTTACGTTGGAGTTACACTGACCTTGTTTTTGGCCATTTGTCCCAGTTCATCTTATGGTAGAAGAAAAATAAAATACTGAACTTGAACTTGGGAAAAAAAAAATGTTCAATCTGATGTAATAATTTGCAATTCTTACATTTCCCTCCCACATCCCCTTAAGATCAGCTTCATTTTTTTTTTTTTCCTCAGTTGCTTCATCTTCATTAGGGCACTCTGCAATGCGGCAAATTACGAATTTTGATCCCAAAAGCTGATTACCAATATACAATACATCTCTACAATAATTTAGCAGGTTTTCCAATTTCATACTTTTGAATTCAAAGCTGCAGTCAGGTTATTTTACTTTATTATTACGATTACTATTTTCTTTTTTATGAATAGCAATACCTTATATACCCTAACTGTCACTGACAGCAAATAAAGAAAACAAAATTGAAGCTTTTGAGTTTGGGCACAAAAATATCCACCTACACACCGCTATGCACACATAAAGATTTGGTATATGCAATATAGTATATGGTATGTCTTGACTTTCAAGCAATGATTTTTGGTGTTGAGTTTCATTTTGGGTTTGGACCTATGTAATGTGTCATAAACTTTGTCTCTCACCCTCTCTGCAGACAGGAGGTGGTAAGTAAATTAGTCATGCAATTAGTCAGCTAGTTAGAGCATCAGTTAGTCTGTCAGTCAATCATTCCCTCTGTCAGGTATAACCCCTCTCTCTCTTTCCATCTTTACTCCTTGATTCCCTACCCCCATCCCCCACCCACAAACACACAAACCATACAAAATATTCACACTCTTTCACACACACACACACACACACACACACACTGGGTGTAACAAGCAGCAGTGATTTTTGATGGCAGCTATTTTTAGCAGGTTGTATCACGGTGGGTTTGGTAATTTTCTCTCCTCAGTAACAGTTACTATGCAGAGATTGTTGTTATAAAGAGCAGTCCGAGGTGGCCAATCATCTGCCTCCATGGATGATGGATGGGCAGACAAGGCACTTGGCATGTTTGGCATGAGGGAGAGAGAGAGTGGGGTTTGGAGAGGTAGAAAGAGTGAGTGGCTTGAAGATTGAGGCAGGTGACAAAAACAAAGACCGCTGTGTTTGCTCGCCCATTCCAACACCTGTGTACATTATGCACATGGGAATAATGCACTGTGCAACAGACAAACAGTTAATAGAGTGGCCAGATTTCCAAAATGTCTGTCACGATCGCCCCAACAGAGACCCACACGCAGGTTGAGTTGAATTTTCAAACAATACGAGATTTTATTGTTTGAAAAACAATAAAATCTCGTAAAAGGTAATGTTTGAATGTTCCCAGCTGAACATTCAAACATTATAGATTACAGGATTTTTCTTATTATTAGATCTATCTTAACAAAAAGCATCGGAATAAAACTTGGGAATAACTTTATCTATACTTAACAAAAAATCCCACAACGGGTAAATTAAAGAGTCAAAACATTAAACTAAAAATCACTCATTAAGAGGAAATAACTAACTATATCAAATGTCTTAAAGTCTAAATCAAAATCGCTCCACGAGGTAAACTAAATAATTTAGAGGAGTAACACAAAGCTCAGAACAGGATCAATGCAATAACTAAACGACTGGACTAAGGTTCTACTTACACAAGGACAGAAGATTTCAGGACAGAAACAAAAGCAGACGAACACTGGACTCACAAGAGACAATCTCACGACAAAGGACAGATACGATGGGTTTAAATAATCGGGACCACAGGCGACGCACATTGGGGATAACAACAAACGAAAGACAGGTGCGCAGGGTCACAAGGTGAAGTTAGACACACACACACGGGAAAAAACACAGACTCAGACCAAACCTCCACCAAAATAAAACCGGAAACACACAAACACAGCTTGACAGACACGACACATAACAATGTCTGTCTAAACACTTAATAGACATGTGAGGGAGCATTTGCTTGTGATTCATAAATTATGTCATCAGGCATCTCGGTTTATATAGTATTGAAACAGACAAATGAAGTGATTTCAAAGCTCTGCTTGCAATTGCAGGCATCTGTCATCATGTTCTCTCTACTATTGATTAGGAGGGGAAAGAAAATGACTACTTTTATCCATGAAGAGTAATAGTTTATATGCAGCAAAATGCACGTAACAAAACAAAACAGTCAGCTATAATCCAAGCAATACTTGTGCTGCTGACTGCACTAATGTTTAAAGATGACTCAACCAATTTCAAAAACTGTATTAGACTGCCAGAAAACAAACGAGGAGTATTAATAAAAAAAGAAGCAAAAAAAACAACAAAACAAAAACTGATTATCAGTGAGACACAGCTTTATACAAAACACTTTTCTTTTATCTAAAAAGAACCTCACTGTGCCTTCATTAAATGTTTGTATTTTACATCTATCTAAACATGTGTTAGGAAAAGTTTTGTGCTCAAAACAGTGTTGTTCACTTTGTTATTCAATCTTTTTCCCTGCAAAATGGGCAGCTGTGGCTCAGGTGGTAGAGCGGGTTGTCAAATGGCTGAAGGGCCGGTAGTTTGAATCCTGCTTCCGACTGTCCACATGTTGAAGTGTGCTTGAGAGAGACACTGAACCCTAAATTGCTCCCAGTGCAGCATGGCAGCACCTTGTGAATGTGAGGCCAATGTAAAGTGCTTTGGGCACCATAAATGTGTACAAAAGCACTATATAAGCAAAATCAATTTACCACTTGCAAAAATTAATATCTATTGCTGGGTTTCAGATGGAAACAGGGGTGTGTGTCCTTGCTTTATTTTCTCTCCCATGGACACAGCACAAATGGATTTTTAGAATCAGTGAAGGTAAACTTTTAACAGACAGATGGAATTGCCAGTCGAAGGGTTGGGGACAAAGCAAAAGGAGAAAAAAGAGGACCGGAGTTTTTAACAAAGCCAGTGATTTTGGGTGGTGTATAAATATATTGTTTTGTTTTTTCTTGTTTTTTTTCAGGATGTTGTACAGTAGTAGAGGTTAGCTTGTGAGCTGTTTGCTGTGTGACAATAGAAGAGATGGGTGAAGGGAAAGATTAGGGGTCAAGGCATGAGGAGGAACATGATGGATCCAAACATGTCAGAATGAAGGAGAAAAGCCATTATGGAAGTCATGCTGCTTCACTGCTCTTTTCCCATTTGTGTACAGACACACAAAGACAGCTACAAAGGTGTCATACAGGAAGTACTTCCTTTGAAACATCAAAGTGCCTCTGTGGGTGGTTTCATCTTTAGCTGTGTTGATTTATTTATTCAGTCATTTCCTTTACTTTCAGTATCAATGTGCACATATAGAGCCTTGCCTGTGGAAGGGCTTCAGCCAGGCTAAAAGGCAGAGGAGAATGAACATTTTCAAATAAATACATAAATATAATGCTGTTGTTTGGAAAATAACACAGTTCAAATATAAAAAATGCAAAAGTGTCCAAAGCGGCTGCAGTGCAAAGGTGGCATCACATACAGTCAATATAAATAAGGAGTATAAATCAGATAGGCAGTGCAATATTGCACATCAATGTCAACAGTACTGCAAACAGGGTAAATATTGCACATGAAGTCAAGTTGAGTTCAGAAGTTTGATGGCTCGGCGGAAGAAGCTGTCACAGAATCTAGCAGTTTTACAGCGGATGCAGTGAAACCTTCTCCCCAACACCAGAATGGAGAACAGTCCATGATGGCGATGGGTGGGGTCCGAATATATTTGGGAAGACCTGGCCAAGCAGCGTTTGTGAGAAATGTCCTGGATGTGGAGTCCTGATGATCTCCGCTGCGCTCACCACTCTCCGCAGAGGCTTCCAGTCTGAGGCCTTGCAGCTCCTGGACCAGACTGAGATGCATTTACTCATCAGGCCTTCGATGATGCCTCTATAGAAGGCTGTGAGGATCGAAGGGGGGAGGGACGCCCTTCTCATCCGTCGCAGGAAGTGCAGTGTTATTGGTGAAGATTGGGGAGTAACTGAGCCGAGATCTCCTGAAGTCAACGATCATTTCCTTAGTCTTAACACCAACCACATATTTTACTATGTGGTTAGTGTTATACCTGGGACGACACTCATAGCTCATCAAGGTGAACAACAGGGGGCACGCTCCAGGACCTGGCAAACATGCTGCTTGTGAGAGGCTTCGTCAGAAGAAAAAAATGAGAATATCATCCAGGTACACGAAAACAAAGACATCCAGCATGCCATTCACCAATGCTTGAAACACTGCTGGTGCATTGGTGTGCCCAAAGGGCACAACTAGGTACTCATAATGTCTGCTATGTGTGTTAAATGCAGTTTTCCCCCTCGTCCCCCTCCCTTATACTCACCAAATGATTAGCGGGTCTAATTAGGTCTAATTTAGTCAATCTTAGGGTTGGAAAAAAAGGAGGAACTCAAATGTTTGGGATTGAACACTTATTAACTAAACTCACACACCAAATAGACCAAACAAGGAATCACTGAACCAAAGCATGAACCCTCAACTTGACACTAAGAAGAAGATAAACAAATCACAAGAAAACAATGCCAAACATAAAAGAACTCAAATACAAAACACAAACCAGAATCATGATCACAACCGGGAAAAACACGAAACCAGTCCATGATAGGGATAATGTCCAGGTTTTGCAGACTGAGGGATAGTGAAGACAATTATGAGACCGCGCTGCTGGCTGAGCAATCTGCTTCTTAAATAGCTGTGCAATCAACCACAGCCAACCAGCGTGGACAAGTGTTGCAGATCAGTGGTAATGCCAGTCCCCTGAGGGAGAGGGTGTGGCTTAGCCACAGCCTGGGCTGACCATGATAGTACCATTGAGACGTTCAAATGCAGAGGACATGAGAGGGACGGGGTACCTGTTGCGGATGGTAATTTCGTTGCGGCCCTGATAATCGATGCAAGGTCGGAGAGTCTTATCATTTTTCTCCACGAAGAAGAACCCTGCCCCCGCTGATGATGACGAAGGTCCATAGCTGGCCAGTTGGTACTGTAATGACCATGTCACGGTTCAGATAAGGTAGGACCTAGAAGCAGACAGACTTCGTAGATAACTTTTTTTTTTTAACAAAAAGGTGTTTATTCTTATTTCTTTAATAATCAGAGTATATCTTGAATCTTTCCTCAATTGCACATTGATAACTAAAAGCGATGACAAAAATGTGTGAATAGTTTAACAAAAAAAACCTACGACAGGAAAATCATAATATGAAAACTATAACACAAAATTGCACTTACGTGGCAAAAGGTCACAATTTAGAAATTATCAACTTAGCTTTGCAAGAAACAACAAAACAAACTTTAAACAAGACTAGGACACAAACTCTCTATACACACTAACCAGGACTCACAGGACGGTCGGACACAGCGCCTGAAAATGCAATGGTCAAACAACACTGGGAAAAGACGCCAACTTTATACACATAGGGAACATCAAGTGTGATACATCGGGAATGGATTAGACATCAGACACAGGTGCTGATGAGATCTGGGAGTGATGCTACATGACACAGGAGGTAGACGCTGGACCAACACCGGATCTGTCAAACCAAAACAGAACACACTTACTCCACACAACCACGACATGACAGACCAAACCTTGACTGAGGACTCAAAGGCAGAGGCAAGAGTTGGTGATGGGAAATAATGCACACTTTATTTATAGGATTGAAAATAACAGTGTAAAGTCTGTATTTAAATGACGGAAAAGGTCAAGGAGTAATCCGACGAGTGAGGGTAATCCAGAATACATTTGGGGACAATTCAGGGTTCGGAACCAGTGGACAAGGAGTAACGGTACCAGAGGGGCCAAGTGGGCATGGAGTGAGGGATAGTCCAGGGTTCAGAACCAGTGGCCGATGGGCGATAGTACCTACAAGCAGTAACCAGGCTCAGGTTGATCGGGAATAAGCAGGTGAGTTCAAAAACCAAGTGAATCAGTCCTATCTGGCGAGAAAGACAAAAAAGGTTGAGACCAAAGGCAAAAATCCAAGAGACGAGCGATTTTTTTATTTGGGTCACGGCTTGTCATTAAGGGGTGATGGTGGGTCCTGAAGCCAGACCATTTGAGAACCACTGATGTATGTGATGCTTTAAACCTTCACTGAATTGAAGCTGCTGTTATATAATAATGAATAATGATAATGCATTAACAAACTATGCAGTTTATGTAGTTGGTATGGCAAAAATGCAAATGGATGAATGATTTCTTTCAGCTTTTTTGCCTTCCAGGTCACCACAGCAAATCAATTAGCATATTTGATTTGGCAGGATTTTTTACGTCGGATCCCCTTCCTGACACAACCCACTGGATGCCCATGCTGGGAATCAAACCCAGGTCCCCTAGGCTTTACCAACTGAGCTATCCAGCCGGGACCATACATGCAAATATACTTTGATAAACAGATGATGCAGAGGGAGAAAGCACCTTGCCTGGTATAAATGATTGTGCTACACAGTGCTTAATAAATACATAAATATATACAGTGATCCCTTGCTATGACGGTTTACTTTTCACGGTTTCGCTACTTCACAGATTTGCATCGTGCATTGTGTTCTGCATTCTGATTGGCTAAACA
>JAPTHA010000001.1:26375362-26386820 GCA_029814585.1 Gymnapogon annona
TATATAGTTATACAGTTCTATAGTTATACCCCCACTGTTATATAGCAATACACAGTTCCACTGCCATACAGTCCCAAAGTTATACCCTCATTGTATACAGTAAGACATCATCAGTTATATAGTAGTAATATAGTAGTAAATATAGTCATACAGTTCAGTTATACCGTTATATTGTTATATAGAAATATACAGAGACAACATTAGTTATAAAGTAATATACAGTTATATAGTTGCACAGTTCTATAGTTATACCCTTAATGTTATATAGTAATGTACAAGACATCATCAGATATATAGTAATATACAGTTGTATAGTTATACAGTTACATAGTTACACCCTTATTGTTATATAGTAATATACAGTTGTATAGTTATACAGTTACATAGTTACACCCTTATTGTTATATAGTAATATACAGTTCTATAGTTATAATTATTACACCATTTCAGTATTTTTACTTTCAGTCTTAACTATTTCTTCAATTTGTCAATTATTTGATTGTCATGTATGTATAAAGATTAAAAATCATGTCGATTTCATTTGGAGCATTAAAGCAAATTCCTGGGTTAACTGCAGTATCAGTTCAGAGCCACAGGCAGTGTGTTCCAACCTCCACTCAGACCGTAGAATGTTTATGATTATATGTCTTCATGCTCCCTGACACCATAGGATGTTGTTGCAAATTCTGATAACCCAACTCCCTCACACCTGTATATCCAACTATAAACACATAGAAGTCTGGTCGGGTCAATGGTGTAGCTTTAGAGAGTCTGTAAATGTGTGTAAATTGGAATGTGTCTGTGAATGGAAATGTGGCAATTTTAAAAACATTTCTTGGCAGTGTGTGCTTTTTCTCGTTGACCTCTTACAGAGAAAAAATGATACAGCTGCTAAATTGATAACAGCCTCCCCTTCCCCTCCACTGTGATTTTATTCCATCAAGGATACAATTTTTGTCTGTCATATATGGATATGCACATTTATCAGGAACTTCCTTGTACGTATGTGTGTGGCACTGCATCTCTGTGTGTGTCAGTCTCCTCCTTTCAGGGTACTTGTCGCCACTTTGACACACTGATCAATGCAACACCTTCCCATGAGTTTACATCCAGTCAAGCTGTCACCGGGAGGCCTCTGGGGTGTCGGCTGTAAGAATGGGTGGCTTCATAACGCAGCCCTGCTTTGACCTTGAAGGTCAGAAGTCAAACATTCTTAAGTCATTTCCAGTTAATCAGGAAGTGTATTGATCAGACAATGAGCCGAGACACTGATTCTGGGAATACAGATGCTTCTAAGCTCCAAATAAAAACCTCTCCTCTGCCATTCCCCACAGAAAAAACGAACCAAGGCGCTTGCAGCCCTCAAGACTTCATACATCAAGGCATCACAAAAAGGCAACCCACAGGTGAAAGCTGTGTGTTGCCTTCCTATGCACCTCTAGCTGCTTGTTTGAGCCTTGAGAGGGATTTTTTAATGAGGAAGCGGTGCGGGTGCTCATGAAATCATTTAAATTTCAAATGCATGAGGTGATTATGCTTGTGAATTAGCCCAGTGACTTATTGTGGAATAATTTAGCTCAGTCAGGCAGAATGGAGACAGCTCATGTCTGTGGAGACCTCTCAGCAGACATGGGGTAGGGAGGGGGGGATTCGGTGGGTAGATGGAGGTAGGGGTGACAAGGGAAAGACTAGGAGAGGAGGAAATAATGGAGCAAGGAAACAGAAAAGGAGACGGGAAGAAAAAGGGAAAGAGAGGTGGTATTTATACAGACTTCACAGACAGATAAAGGAAAGGAAAGCCTGGTGAAAGTTGAGTACAGAGATGGGACTGAGGATGTATGCGTTTGCAAAATGGAGGAATGGGACAGAGAAGAGTTGAACAGAAGAACTGGAGAAGCTCAGTGGAGAGGAGGAATAGAGGTGCTAATTACCTGGCAACATGAATGGATTGGAGGAAGAAAGCAAAGGGGGGGATGCAAGTGTAGGAGAGAAGCAGTGGAATGAAGAAAAAAAAACGTATGGAGGAGAGGGATGATGATAATAGCTTGAATTTGTGATGGCACTTAGGAATTAAATCAAATGCAACGTTGGAAGGGTAAAAGAGCAGGAAAGGGAAAGGGAAGACAAATTATGTTTACCAGTACGACGACCATGGGAGGAAGGATGAAGAGGAAAAAAAATCTCAATCTTTTAATGCTATACTCCTACGTTTGGTGAAACGAACCGTTAATGAATGTCTAAATCCAATACATGAAAAATAGGAACAAAATCCGAAACACGATTCATCTGATATCATTTTTATTAAAAGTTATCTGTGATATTCAGCCACATCTTGTGATGAAGTTGCAGATTGAACAAATAGAATATTGAATATGCTGTCAAAAGGATTGAAAATAAACAAATAAAAAATACCACTCCTTGATATTTCATTGGACCATGTAGGTTACATTTACAGTGTTGTAGCTTCAAGAAATATATGCGATAATAATTTATGGCGTAATTTATGGATACATAATGTTGCCTTACCTTGACCAGACCAACTGAAGTAGTGCCACATCACAACATAGTTCCCACAGGCTTAAAGATGTCGTCAGCCTCTCTTATTATGCAGATGCAACCTGTTTCACTCTGAGACAGGGTCAGTTTGGATTCATCAGACCATGTGTCATTTTTCCATTGAAATACAAACTGCTTTTATGGTGTCTATCAAGATGGTTCAAGAAATGAAGAGTTAATAACTGCATCAGGTAGTGTGTGATGCAGTAAAGACAAAGTGTTAAATTCAAGTTTTTTGGAGGCTTTTGTGTATCATGTATATATTAGTATGCTATCACAGGTTCATTGTGATATTTAACAAAAGATTATATGACTCATCTCAAATACGGTACGTACAATCACATTTATTTTATTTTACTCTCCATTTCTCCAACTTCAATGGTATTTTTGCAAATAATTAATTGATAAAATTGTCTGTTTACACAGACAACATTGAGCATTTTTCCCTCTACTAAACAAACGTCTCATAAATCATTTCATCAAAATTTTGTAATCTGCACATGTTTACTAGGTGTTATGTCATGGTCCCATCCCTCAGCAATCAGGCTTTCTGTCATTCACCTACGGCACAGCTCCAGCTCCTTATCATTAAGAGCTGCATTTAAGGGTCTTTTCTGCATCTGTTCCCCTCACCATAACCTGGACATTCCTTCTGTTCTATGTCAGCAGACACTGACTATAGACATGACTGCTCCTGTTCTCATCTCATTTGTTGTTCAATTTATAAATCCATTTTTCCTTTCAGCATCGTGCACTTGAGTCCTATCCTTGCCTACTGCACGACATGTAAATCTTGTTGGTGTGACTTGTGCTATATATGTAGTGCTACTTAGTCCCATTACACACACTTAAGTAGCTTACTGATATAACCACAATGATGCATGTGCAGACGTGCATTCCAGTCCCGTCTTTTAGTAGTGTGTTGTTGTAGTTGTTATTGTTTTGTTAATTGAGGGATATCACCACCAAGCAACTGCCCTGTGTTACATGTAATGTGCATTTGTGGGGTTTTTTTTGTGGTAAATGACAAACGGACAATGACCCAGCGCTACGTGGACCATAAAAACAAAAACCTAAGACAAAATGCTTCACATACTGCAGCTGAGGAGGATTGCAGACTTTGACTGTAGCAGCTATAAATAATCACTTTTACTTTGTGCATTGTACTCGGGTGTCATTGCAACGTGTAGCTTTTGCTTATACAAAGAAATATAGACAATGAATGAATTTCAAGCCAAAAAACTGCAATAGCTTCATATATGAAGCTAGCTGTTGGTGAGGAAGTAAAGTATTGGCCTCCTCCGTTTCTCTACTGTAACCCCTCACACATAGTATATTATGTTGAGCTGTCTAAGCAATTATTTGCGATTAATCACTTGATTGATGTGGGAAACATGTTTCTGCTTACAAGCAAATAATGGATCTATCAGGGATGGGAGAGAAATCATTTAGAAACACAGGAGAAGCCATAAATTATCTGTGATTGCCCAATACATGATTAATGCCCTGGTGTGCGTTGCCCTAATGTGATTCATCAGTGTTTTATATGTAATTGGTGCATATAGAGGGGATAAATTAGATGGGTGCTGCTGGCGGTGAAACATGCTAAATCTGGCCGTGAGTTGGGTTGTTGTTAATGTTGTTAATGTTGTTAGTAATAATAGTCATATCACAGGTCGGCCGTGCAGATTAAAATGCTTTTGAAAAAGCCTATTTTTTAATTGCATTTCTAGTGTGTATTTGAAACTGTACAGTTAAAGCAATGTAAAAGCAACAATTAGTCAGTCTGTAGACATCCAGACACCAGACAGTACTGTACTGACTTTCCTGCGTGGACTTTCAGCTTTAATTTAAGGGTTTTAACAAAAATATTACATCAGCTGTTTAGGAATCTATTATAGACCAAGCTCCTCTATGTTCAGAAGTAGGTGACAAACTAAAATCACTATAAATTAGAGGATTGTTTTTAGTATTTGGTGAAGATGAAGTTTAGAACCCATGGACATCGCCGTACTTTGAGATTCCTCCAAGAGATGTGTTTCCAGGCCTTTACTACACCTGCCTTCCTTTTCTTTTGTTTGTGGGCCTATCTGCCTTCAGTGTAGCCTTCAGTACCCAACAATCACATCTCTATCAGGTTGACATGAGGTGACTGACTTGACTTCTTCAGAACATTCCTTTTTATTTCCTTCAAAGTTTCAGGTTATTATCCGTCTGCAGTGTGAAGTGCATTTCCTTCATGCCCTTGTTAGATAATTATTTCCCCTGCTGCAATTGTACGTCTGTTTTGAATATATGAATAACCAGTATACTGCAAATTTCCATTAACACACTGTGGACAAAGAATTCATACAATGCTACTTGTTCTACTTTACTGTATTGTGTGATACACATCATGTTCCTAAATTTGATAGTAGATGATTCTTTGCACATTTTTGACCAAACCTGACAGTTTTATCAGTTGTCTGCCTGTAGAAGATATTACTTTAATAAGCACAATAAAGTTCAAGCTGTCCTCTTCAGTGAGAGCGAGTTGGTGGGTTCAGTCATTGTAGATCTTCAATCATTAATCTACAAGATACAGTACATAACTTAAAGTCTTGAGTCAGCAAAGTCCTTGTACCATCCTCCTCCTCAGTTGGTTAAGTTTGTGCCCACACACTTTTATGTTTTATCTTGTTGTGGTGTCTTTCTTGTAACAGCACTTTCTTGTAACAGCTCAGTGTATGTTTTGTAGTTGTCTGTTGCCCATCTTCGTGACAACGGTTTTTAGTTGTTTTTAGCCTGTAAATACCCTCATAGCTTGTTGAACCAATGCTATCCAAAGATTATAACAAATCATATGGACTAATATGTGCTGATCACTTAGGATCACTGGCATTTTCTTTTTTTACTTTCTTACTTTAGCTGTCAGACCTCTTTTTGATGATGGCGTCTGAAAAGCAAAAAAAAAAGAGAAATTAGAGAGGATTGAATGAATGCAAACCTCCACTAAAGTAGCTAAAGACCACCATTTCTCAGCTCCAGACGTCACATCCGCAGTCCCTTATTATCATCTCTGGGACTTCCATCATGTATACTGTCTATGTTGTACAAGAATTCAATTGTAGAATATATGTATATATGTATGTTTTTCTATCTTTGTATTTCTGCTACTGTAATTTGGAATTTCCCCTAGTGGGACAATAAAAGGCATCTAATCTAATCTAATTCCACAAAATTACTTATCTCCATCAAATTCAATTTTAACTTGACTTTCCCACTATCAATGGACAATCGTGGGAGTCTAAAGTAAAAGGAGGATCTAATCACAGAAATACTGTTGTTGAATGAGCCTGCAGGGAGCAGATCACCAATCCCAGAGTCATGCTGCCTCGTCAGGTTTGTGCAGTTGATCTAAATGGACTTCATCTTCCCCTTTGTCCTGCATTATAGCAGATGTTCGGTGGTTAGTTGCACGACTCTCATGTGCAGTGTTTGAGTGTGAACCAGTTAATATTGTCTTAGCTAAAAAGTCCAGGTTTATCTCAGTTAACTGCAATGTGCAAGTTCATCAGCGGGGTATTATTACCATACTGAAAATGTGTCAAATCTGGGTACAACTTCTCTAACCATAACTGATGCAGTGAGTTGCTTGTCGTTTCCTAAACAATCAGTTTGATAAAGAGCATGAAGACTTTTTCAGTGAAAAAAAGGCCTGAGTCCAAACTGACCGTGTTCCAGAGTGATGAGTGTGTCAGGGTAAGACAAGAGGTGAATGAAGTGGTTATGTATCATGTGAAGCCTGTCACGGCAGTGTTACAGTCGGGAGTTGATTCAGTTGGTCAGGTTTAGGTGTTCAATATTATATGTCCATAAAATGATGGGAATAAATGTTGCAACATTGCAGCAAAGTGAAATGATACCAGGTTAATGTGTGCCATAATCCAAAATATAGGTGGTCCAACAAATATTAGTTTGCGGGGTAATTTAATACCGATGAAAAAATGTGTCCCTTATCACCAAATAAGGGAAACCCTCCTTTTGGAATAGCATTGGTTTTACATGTGCTGTCGCTCAAAGTGAAACTTGTGACCTTTCTACCGGTATGCATTTCATAGATTTGAGTCTGTATCAAAAATAGTCTCTTTCTTTTATTTCTGCATGATGTAAAGTAACATCCAAGTGACCTACTGAATACTGAAAACAGTCTCCCCTTTCTCTTAGGACAAGAGTAGGAGTCTAATAAATGGCTAATCTCACAGTGAAAGCTGCTGTTGCTGCCACTAAGTGAAGCTCTCTGCTCCTTCCAAATCTCTTTTAACTGTTTAAAAACACTGTAGCTGCACATGTTGGTTTCCAGTATGAGCTTTAGTTTAAGTTTCTGTCCTTGCTTAACATAAATACAGGCTAAAAAAATAAAATAAAAATTAAAAAAAGACTGAAGTTTTCATTCAAACCTTTTTACATGAAATCTTACTTGCTAATCACGCATCAAATATGTATTAATGTCACATCATTATCATCATTTTCATCTCTTTGGAACTGAGACAGAGGGAAAGATACCTAATTGCAGGTTGCTGCAGCTGAATATCTGTCATAAAAAAGATCTTTAGTGCATGCTCTTATTACAGACTTGACATTTTGAGAGTGGGTGCTCATAGTCATGTGCTGTTGTTACATTACATTACCCCAGGTTTCAGTGTCTCTTGTATTGGAAGCTTCGGTACGAGACTGGTGGGGAAAAAAGCATGGCTGTTTCCCTGTTCTGGGCTCTGTGGGCTTGTCAAAGCTCCTTGTCCACCTACTCTCCATTCCTTCTCACACCACCTCATTTAAATGTCTTCTTAACCCATTTGCTTTCCTTGTTCCTCTACCTTCTAATAAATTTGTACATTATCATTAAAACCTCTATTTTTAAAAAGTAAAAACAAAAATAACAATAAAATGCTTCTCTAATTCCAAATACCACAGTGCCACCACGTGGCCAACAATAACATGACACCTTTTGAAACTACAATACTGCACACAGTTATTCTCTATGCGAAGAAAATCCAGAGTGATGATGGATCGTTGGAGTTAGAGAATGAAGGTTAACAGTTAAAGGTAGCTCTGTGTGAAACCATCGCATTAAAAAAAAAGACTTTGCTGATGAAAGAGGGTGAAAGAGAAAGGTGGGGGTGGGGTGGATGGGGTGTGTGAGATCGATGATATAGAGGAATAAAGAAAAATGAGGCAGCGAAAGAAAAGTAAACTCAACTCTCTGTCAGTTTATGAGGAGCCAGTCTTTTTCTTCAGTTTGGGGAGCGATAAAAGGTAACTCTGAAGACAGGATGACAAAAAAAAAAAAGTTCTAAAACAGATACACTCGTGGACTTTGTGCTTTCCTTTAAGAAATCTGGCTTACTTTATTGTTACACAGAGCTACATTACAAATGTGATATGTCTTCACTCTTCTATATCCTCATCCATCACGCCTGGCCTCAAAGTGACATGTAAAGTACAAACAAGATTCAAGTCAATTCCATTAGAAAAACAAAGGAAGAGTGAGTAATTTTTTATAATAACAAAATGAAATTCACCTCCCAGTGTTATAATTTGTTCAATTTAGTAGTGTTCCTGTTGAGACAGCATTTTTGAAAGTTCTGTATTTTTGTCCTTCCCTTGCACATACCTGTCCACACCATATTAACAGTTCTATCTTATATTGTCTATATGTGCTATGATATTCTGTCCAATGTCTTACAATTATGAAATTGCAAACAATTTAACATTAGGGTCCTGTGTCTTCAATGCAGTTTAACAGAATAGAATAAACACGTCTCCAAGAAGTCAGAGAAGAAATGGTTAACCTCATCTGCAAATTCATCTTTCATACAGTAGAGTACACCCTAGATTAAATGAAGCCAATACCAACATGAATTAAATTATAATACAATACTCCAAAAAGCCCACTGACTTACAGTACAATGTTTTCAACATCTTCTACAAATCTATAAACTCAACGTATGTATATATGTATGTACTTCTTCTGTGTAATAGTATTAATCTTTTTTTTTTTTTTTGTTTTGGTTGACTCTATGATTCCTCTTAGCCTCCGTGTCATTCTATGTTTGCATGTTATCATCATGTATTCCTACATGTTTTTGTAAGTCTTGTGTTTATTCATGTGAGTTGCTGGACACGGCAATTTCCCTGCGGGGATAAATAAAGTATTTAGTGAATGATTGATTGGTGATTTGTAGATCATTTGCTTTTGTTCGTGGTTGCATTGCATTTTTTATATCTAAAAACATTTATACATTGACATTCACTCATTAATTTATCTATTCAGTCTTATATAACCAATGCTACTACCAATATAACTTCTTTGTTATGACTAACAGCAAGAATCTATCACTGCTTGTCTAGATGAAGCAAATTATGTTTTAAAAATGAGATGACATGGTCTGTAACGTATGAGATCACTTGACTTAGAAAGATGCAATAAAACTGTCCAATCCTGGGATTCAATGTTTCATCAATTCCTCTCAAAAAATACATCTTTTTTTTTTTTTTTTTTTTTTGCTGTATATTACTTGAGGCATGGTAATGTGGCCCTGGCAAACACCAGGACCTTGAAGAACAAGAAAATGTGTTACTTACTCATGGGGTTCTCCAATATGTGTATTATAAAAAGAGTCACTGCATGGTACTATGGATAAACACAGAGGAAACACAGACTGTTATTCAGCCTTATTAAGATTCAGGCTACAGCAAAATATCTGAAATTTTGTTCAGGCATTCAACGTCAGGTCCAGTGTTGGCAAAAAAGCAGCTTCGCCAAAGTGAGTCCCAGGTGGACCTTAACTTACAACCTTTAAGCTTAATCATGCTGAGTCACCAAACATATCTGCAGTTTATGAGAGTTGAGCTGATTTATCATAGAGTTTGTCTGCTTTTACAAGAAATTAAATCAAAACTTATTCAAAGCAGGAAGCAATGGTGTAGCATTCAGATGAATGGAATGGTTTCAAAATACCCAGTGTTCAGTGATTCCAAGCAGAACAACTTTGTGTCTGCTTTTCCATGATAATGATTCTTAGCCCGGGTTAGTGTAGCTGCAAATGAAGGAGAAGAGGTGTTTCCATGTTCAAAAGCGGAGGGCAGGTGTTAGCCTGTCCTCAGCCAGAGGTCACCTATTTCAGCATCTCACTATGGCTAGGATTACATTGGGAGTGAACTCAAACCACTTTTTCGATTATTTTTATTTGAGATTTCATTGATCCATTACACAAATTGCTGTTTTTGTAAAGTCTATAGTGTCATTTTTAATTGACAGTCTCCCAGTCAACTGAAAAAATGGTTTGTTTGTTCATTTAAGGATTTTTATTTTTAAAAAACTGTTAAAGTTGGTCCACACTGGTAATTACAATAAAAAAAAAAATTAAAAAAAAATTAGAAGAGAGAGTCAGGGTTGGGGTTACCATAGAGCCATTAGTACATGGTATTTAGTGCATTCCAATGGGGAATTTGTAGTTTGAGACCCCACAAAAGCA
Organism: Gymnapogon annona; assembly: GCA_029814585.1. Taxonomy (NCBI): domain Eukaryota; kingdom Metazoa; phylum Chordata; class Actinopteri; order Kurtiformes; family Apogonidae; genus Gymnapogon; species Gymnapogon annona. The sequence continues at coordinate 26,385,436 of JAPTHA010000001.1, forward strand.
GGTAAATTCCTCATTACGTCCAGTGTTTTTTCAGTTTGTGTTTTAGTTAAAGGAATTTTCACTTTAAAATTATGGCCCTAAACGCAAAAGGAATGTAAAAAGAATAACAATCAAAGAAAACAATAACCATAGACTAGGAGCTACCCAAGCTTGATATTACAACATGGTTGATCCAAAGAAAGGTGGTTAGCTCCATCTATAGATATAAATGGCTAGATGTGAAGTAAAGGAATCAGTGATACATTTTATTTTTTTTATTAATGAAAATCTGATTATGTATTATGTGCAGTCCGACACACATAATTAGGTAAAACATGATGGTAAGAATGTGGATGAACTGCTTACTCATGGTGCTTAATCTCTACACTGTTATGATCTGGGATTGGTTCAGTTTTTCAGGTCTAGGATCAGCCATGCTAAATGTCTAAAAAAATGATGGAAACAAGTGTTTGGGCATTACATATACTGGTTAAAATGATGCCATAGAAAATACATGTTAAAATACAAACTAGAGACAGTTTGACAAAATTTTTCAAATAATTTTAAGACATTTTATGTGCAATGCAGATGAATATGCAAATACACAGTTTTGACTTCCAGTGGTGTTGACAGTGTCCTGTTGTGTTATTTTAAGTGGCATCAGTCTTTGTGCAAGCTTGGTTTGATTTAGACTGAATCATTTCAATTGTGAGATTTGAGTAAGTTTCAAATGGTCCAACATATGTTAATATCAACCATAACTTATTAATCACTAATCTTTACACTTCTGTTACTTCCAGTCTTTGATGTTGATGAAGAAGAAAACTGGCTTGTTTGAAAAGGAAGCAAAAAATTCTTCCAAAAATGTTGGGGGTGGGGGGGGGTTGAGTCCTGATTCTCTGTCTCATATTAATGATGCGTTAATGATGCATCGAACAGAGTACATAAGACAAAAAAAAAGCCATTTGAGCAACTACAGATGAGATGGAGAATAGACGGAAGGGCCAAGTTAAGAACAAAACACAGGGAGTAGATAACGCATCAGGTGAAAGCAGTGCCTGCAGTGTCTGCTTACCCCGGTGAGTCACAACTAATAGTAAATTCCTTTATACTCACCGTACACACATACACACCTGTTTTTCCTTTTATCTTTTTTTGTGTGTGTCTCACCAATCCGTGTTCCTCATAGGAATCCTACTGCTGGCTGATTGGTCATACAGTATGAGTGAGCATGATTGTGCTAAGCTGGAAAATAGACAACACTTCCACTGATGAGGGGAACAGGACCTCCCCCAGAGAAATCCCAAATGACCTCACAGGGGTTCAACACATTTCACACACACACACACACACACACACACACACACACACACACACACACACACACACACACACACACACACACA
>JAPTHA010000001.1:26386920-26401016 GCA_029814585.1 Gymnapogon annona
CATTTATAAATCTTCCAACAGACAAAACCTGTAAAGTGAACATACTGATGTATTGTAATGTGCAGACAATGATATAGATGTAGATGTGGTAGCTGTGAGACAAATGTTTCTTTTGAGTAAAAACCCATTCTATAAATTCTCAGAATTTCATATTTTGACCCAAGACTGGAAACTACAACCAACCACAATTTTCACTTATTTTTTAAATTAACATTATAATTATTACTGTCACCTGTAACTTTAGTATATTTGATACTGCACTCACGCTTGTGTGAGCTTAAATATTAGGAATATTAGAGTTCCCAACCATGAATTGCAGACTAGTTGGCCTACTCCTGCATTTTGGCCTACTCCTGCATTTTTTCAATATTTTATTTTTGATTAGAGAACAGCCTTATGTTACACAATACAGTCGCATGTATTCACCACCAGGCCTCGCCCCCAACCCACACTAGCAGGGCCAGAGGTGACAGCCAAAAAAAAAAAAACAAGACCAAACAACACCACACAAAACAAAAAAGGATAAAACAAAACAAGACAAAACAAGACCTTAAATATACAAACTGCACAGAGAGACACGTAAACCTCACACCTCCAGGTGTCCTTCCCACATCTTACTGCTCAGGTAGATGGAGCAGAGCCCATGTTGTGTACCAGTACATTTTCCATGAAATTTAGGAATGGTTGCCATATATTACAGAAGATCCCACTTCTCTTATGCATCCAGTGGCTTATTTTCTCCAGGGGAACGCAACTGTTGACTTCTTCCAACCACATCTTGATTGGAAGGTGGGCATCTAATTTCGATTTTCTAGCAATACATTTCTTGGCAACTGTCAACAGGGTTTCTGTCAATTTCTTAGGCTACTTGGATAGTTTGAGTTTAGATTCCCTAGTTGACAGACTTCAGGATCCAGTGGGAACACAACCCTATTTACATTAGATAGGGTTTCACTGTGCTGTTTTAATAGTTTTTCTATCCCATTTGTACAATATACTTGTTGGTATATCTTCTTTTATTTCCACCCTTGCAATATCGACCCACATCAAACATCTGGGCCAGAAATCTGGCTTGTGCAGCATAGTAGTACATCTGGAAGTTAGGGAGTTTCAAACCCCCGTCCTCATAGCTCAGGGTTAATCTATCCATGCTAACACTTGGTGTCTTACCATGCCATATAAATTTCCTAATTACTTTAATTGAGGAGAAGAATGTCGTTGGAACCTGGATCGGGAGTGACGGAAACATATATAGGACTCTAGGCAGGATGTTCATCTTTACGCATTAATTCTGCCTAATAGGTTAAGAGACATGTCCATCCATCTATTCAAATCATCTCCCACCACCAGATTGACTAAATTAAGCTTATAGAGATTTTAAGGTTACTGTCCACCAAAACCCAGCCTAGTCATGCATGAACTGGGGCGGCTGTGGTTCAGTTGGTAGAGCAGGTCGTCCAAGGGCCGAAGGGTATATAATACATTCTATTATTAGTCATACAAAAATGAAAAATGAACTTGTGTGTACTTTTACCACATGTACGTTTTTTGCACCCATGTTAGTACACTGTTGTCATTGGGGATGAGTTCTTACCATCATGAGGCTCTTCTGGCCTCGCTCCGTCTCCGTTGGTGAGGTCTCCACATGTCCCCACCGTTCCTCCTTGTTCATTTAACTTGCTCTCAGCCCATTGCAACTGGAGCCTCAACGTCTCCACCTCCCGGTTCCGACTCTTCAACTCCTCTAAGAAGCTGTCCTCCACCAGCCTGGTGACTTCGTACATGGCAGTCTTCACTACAGCCTCCATCACGTCCGATAACTGGGTCTGAAAGGTCACAATAAGGCTGTCCATGTCCGACATGGTACACACCCTCTCTGACAATCTCCCGTGACAAAATAGTATATTTGGTTCCAGTGTTGCGAGTCTTCCTCTGCGCTTCAGCTGTTGTAACGCTGCCACAGGTTGTTGTGGTTCAACACCATTCTCACTGTAGCATCTAATCCCTCGTAAACAGACAGCTACTGGTTGCTGTATATTCTCCAGTAAACGCAGAACGCATTTTTAATTCCTCGAAGCGTTAAATGTTATGTTATTTATTATTGTTACTTTATCGATGTAAAACAACCTCTTGCCTTTTCTGTCAACGCGGAAGCTAAATACATCCCTTAGCTTGTGATGCTACACTCCCTCATCGCACCAACCCCTCAACACATTTTACACAAAGCCGAGAGCAATCCGTAACCCACTGCACATAAAGTGGTGCTCTAGTTATGTAGGCTTTCCGCTTTTTACGGGTTGAAACACATTTAGCTGGCCGTTTTTCCGTGTACAAAACAATCAGATGAGCTAGTTGTCCAACAACCGATTGTATTCGTAGTTTTTACCCTTTACGTCATGTTATACGCAGTACGGTGGCCCGCAAGGCCCTTACGCGAAAAAAAGCCAAAACGCGTTTTAATAGAGAAACCTACTGTATATACAATATATCAACGCTTCCTCAAAATTAATAGCTCCAAATATAAACATCAAACCATACAGTTATGCTACCCCACACAGATATGATAAACATTGAATTAATTTTTTTAAAAAAGTGATAGCTTCGTAAAAGAATTTATCAGATGCCGTCCACAAAATTTTTTTTGAATATATAACATTACTAATTTTTTTCCTACTGAAGAAATCTGTACAAAATTAGAATTATATACAAGTCATATATTTTAATAATATGAGAGCTCCTGCTCGGATTCAGTATATTGAACGGAGACACGGATCATTTTCAGGGTCCAGATTGTGTTGAATAGTGTAGTGCAAGTCACTTGAGTAATTTAAGACACACTCACCTAATTACAACCAACGGGACTAATTGGAATTGGGGGACTTGGAGTGTAGAGGAGTCTCGGTATCCAAATTCGAGAACTTGCTTCACATCAGAGCCTGAGTAACTTAACAGCTTAGATCTACATTGTCTGTGAGTGGATGGTCGTGTGGCTATCATGTCTTCTTGGTGTTTCCACTGAGTGAGAAGGATTCAGTCAAACATTTCCAGTTTAGAACAATCAGTGGTCGAATTAAGAAGTAATTTTTAAATACTGCAACATTAAAAACCTTTAACATTGAAAGCAATTGAAGGTCTTATAGTCTACACATATTAATGTCTTTCTTTAGTGTTAAACCTGGAGCTGCTAATTACCACACAAGGAAATAATTCTAAAATAATGTATAATATATGTATAATTGTATAAATGTATATAATGTATAGAATATGTATAAAATGTATCATTTTAGTTCCAATGAATTTCTACTGACTAACTGAAGTTACTTGGCCAAAAACATTGTGAAGAAAAAAGTAGCTTCTAAAATCAGATCCATGAACTGGCAATCATAAACCTACGTGTGCGTCCTTCAGTGGACTGTGTTTTAATCACAAATATACTGACAACTTACTTGAAAGATTTAAGTGTCATCCAAATCAAGCTAGAATCTCACCGCGTTTATATGATTAAAAGGATTTTTGCCAGCAGGATGAGTTCAATGACAGGTTCGATTTGTACATACAGCCCATAACAAACATGATAATGTAGCTAACTGCAATAAATGAGGACAAATATGCAGGCATATTATTTATTTTATTTCAAAACTGTAACATAAGCAAAAACCCAAATCCAGCTCAGCTTTTAAACAGAACTCAAAGTGAGTGTATACTTCACTAAGTAAATATGAAGGAAAATAATAATTCTAAAGAAAAACTCAGACCTCTCAAACACTAAAAACATTCCCAAGTGGACATTCTACTGTCTTTCAGCAGTCCACACCAAGAACTCTAATAGTAACATTATGAGCTTCCACACTCTATAGGTGTATTAAAAACACATTAATAACTTGAAACAAATTTAAATATTTATGTCTCGATGCGGATGTCAGCATGGTGTTAAAGATAGAGAGAGGCTTTGATAAACAAACTGTTTAAGACTTTCAAACCACATTTCTCAGTTAAGGTCGGGAGAAAAATAATAAAGCAGCATTAGGTTTTTATCAAAATAACTTCTAGGTTTATTAGCTCCTTAGTAATCGGCACAAGATGTATCTCATGATACAGTGGGATCCGCGATGATGATAGATCAATATACTTTATTGATCCCAAACTGGGAAATTGTAGACGATGATCCATAAAATGCTGGATGGAAACTAGCTCATATCTGTATTTCTTTTCAAAGAACTCCCTGAATATTCTGCAGAAATGTGTGATACATGTGGAAGGAAACCAGTCTACCATGACTCCACTAGATTTATTTGCTCAGTTCTAAAATATTGTTCCAATTGTTTTCGTATTCTTAATATCCTTATTAATGGAAATAAATACATGAAAGCCAAATCATGTGAACTGTAGTTCTAGTATGATGACCATAACACTTATAATTATGGAATATGTATTGATTGGATGTCAGTGTTTCATTATATCACTCTGAAACTGACTTCTAAGACATCATAGTTTTTTTTGGGACTCTGTCCGGTTGATTTTATTTACCATTACCATTATCAGTATTGTTCTTGGTGTGTATACCTTTTCCAACTATCACTGAATTTAAAACTTGATATAAACTTGATATATATTTGATCGAAAACATTAACACTTGAAATCAACAAAACAACACTGTTATTGAGATTACCGATTTTTGGCTGGAATCTGAATAAACGCAACAATGTACTGTATGTTTCAAAATATACATTTGTATCTTTATTACCCACATATATGGAACGTTTGCTGACTGTTTTTCCATTCCAATTAATTTCATAGATCTGACATATGTTTGCGCTGATGTGATTTCAGATGATCTAGGCGTTTGAATCTGAGGCCACAGACGGCACAGCAATATGGTCTTTCTCCTGTGTGTGTACGCTGGTGGACTTTCAATATGTCAGCCCGCGTGAAACTCTTGTCGCACATGCTGCACCGGTGGGGTTTTTCTTGTGTGTGAATTCTCCGGTGCAGCTTCAAGTTCCACAGTCGACTGAACTTGTTCCCACATACGGAGCAACTGTACGGTTTGTCGCCTATTTGGACACATTTATGGGTCTTGAGCTCAGAAAAGGAAGGGAAACCTTTACCACATTGGCTGCAAAGTTGAAGCCCCTGCCCAGTGTGAATCCTTTGATGGACTTTAAGGCTGCTGGCTTGAGCGAAGGTCTTTCCACACTGGTTACAAGAGTGCTGGTGCCCTTGTCCGGAGCCTTTGTGTATTTGTTTGTGTGTCTTGAGGGAGACGGAATCAGGGAAGAAGGCAGAACACAGGTTACAGGTGTGTCTCCTCCCCCCTCTCCCCATGGACCCCACATGTGTGCTATCAGTGCTTGCATTAGAGGGCTGATACATATCCTCTGTTCCGACTAAAGATGGACCTTCGGTACGAACGCCCTGACCCCGGAGGCTAATTCTGTTGCCTGAATCGACGGGAACATTTTCAGGGTACAAGACACTTGAATCCTGCAGACACCCCTCCTCATTGATCAATAAGCATCCAAACTCTCCATTCACATCGACGTTAGTCCTTGAGGGCGATCCTGCAGACAACCCTGTGGCACTCCTCTTATTCCGCTGGGTGGCTGATTGGTAATCTGAGTGCTCAACTCCCTCAGGTGCCTTCACATCCTCGTCGTAGTGGCTCATGTACATCAGATTTTCTCCCAGATGGGGTGGCGACCCTTGTATCTCGTCCAAGTCAGCCATGTCTATCATGCCAGCACCATCATAGCCGGTCTTGTCAAAATCATCCAAATCTTCCATGCCACACCTGTTCTGAAAGAGTGTTTCAGTTACATCACCTGTGTTGCCATCTTGGCCTGGTTGTGGCCTCTGGTCAAAGTCAGTTTCCCAGTTCAACTGGCACTTTGGGATCTTCCTGTCACTCAACCCTTTGCTGGACCCTGGAACACTTGATGAGTCTATTTTTGATCAAGAGAGGAAAACAGATTTTCACAATCACAGCCATATGCAAAGAAGTATACAGCTAAGCCCTCTGTGGAAGAGAAAAAAACGCATGTATAACAGAACAGCTGCTGGCTGGCCCTTGGCAACAACTCTAAAGGATGAATGAACACCTCAACATCATTCCCCCCAAAAGATATTCCGTCTTTCTTGCCAGTTTCCTTTTGTTAGTAAAATGTGACATGGCAGACATGACATGATTCACAAATACGGATCAAAAGTCATACAAGGTTTAATTTAAGGCACGTCAGATGCTAATATGTTTTTGTGTCTTTTAAGGATGTGCATATATACCCAGTATGTATTCTCGTGGTACCCTTCAAAAACAATCAAGCTCAAGTCAACCTAAGACTTTTTCACAGTATTGTACAAAGCCCATTACAGATATATTCAAGCTAGCAACAAAATCAAAACAAACCATGTACTACAGCAAAATAAAACACTTCTGGTATTTTATGAAATTTTAGGAATACAACAAATACCAAGTAAAGGCATAAAGGCATTTACCATGCAATACATAAAATGAAAAACTTAAAAAAGATGATTAATAATGAGTAAAATTTAAAATAAAGCAAATGAACTACTGGGGCTGAGCTGTCTTTCCATGTTTAGTGTATTGAGTAGGCAGTAGATCCACAGGTGCATTCAACACATTTTGACCAATGCCATGTTGCTGCAAATTCAACGAATCTTCTCCAGGTCTCTTTTTTCTTCTCAAAACCCATTCATCCTGGAAAACACCAATCCCATTATGTTTTTCCTTTTATCTGTCACAACTGAAAAGTACATACCATCCAGACTGACTTCCCATGTCTCACTGGTTTCAGCCGAGATTTGAAGAGCTTCTTCCTTGAAAAGTCTATCCAACTTTTCTTCATGTATACCTGGAGACTGTTGGACAGGCAAAAAGAACACACAATCAGAGCTGTGCTTTTACCTCAACGGCAGCTTATGAGGAACATATGTCAAGACTAAGAGAAACAATAATTACAAAAAAAAAAATTTGAGCGCAGTTTAAATTGGTCACATACTTTGGCTAATGCATTTCTTATTTAAAGTCCATAACAATTGAAGCTCAAAGGATAATATAAACTGTTCTCTACCTGGGGTTCCTTTGACGACGCATCTTTCACTTTATGATCCAGTGTTTCTCCATCAGTGTCGTGGATATCATTTGCTTCCTCTTGCATCTCATTTTCATGCTTTAGACGTTTCTCTGTACACAAAATTAAATCAATCTCTTTAATCACGTTTTACAATGGTTCTCATTTGTTTTCAAAATACAAAGAACAGTAGAACCTGATTTTCTTTTAACTGTTTTGTAAAAATGATCTTAACTTTGCAGACAGACATCCATAGGGTTTCATCATAAGGCTATTTTGTTCCATTTTCACTCCCTGGATGTGTCTTGACTACCACAGCATGGATGTCTCATTTTGAGGATCAAGGAGTCCTGTCAGAGGAGCTACGACTGACAACGCAGAACTCTTGGTACATACATTTTTAGGGATCACACCCATTGCATGTACAGAAAGAAAGGCATGGCACAGGACTTAAAAAAAACAATGTTTGATCAATAAATACATCAAATAGTAACTGGAACATAAGGCTGTCTAAGACGTGAAGAGAGGAGGTGTGGGATGTACAAACTGGAAATTGTAAAAGTGGTGTAGTATATTGAGATTATGGCTATTACAAAATTCATATGAGTTAAAGCATGGAATTTCTTGGGTCAAAAGGCCCTTATTGTTCTACGTATTAAAATGAAATGTTGGAAAACACACATCAAATTGTGATTGTTTTGACATGACACTGCAAGCAAAATAGTTGTGATTTTAGTGATAATGGTAATTATTCTTTAGGATAATGGTAATTTGAGCATTTTCTTGTATCTGAGAATTACGGAGTCACCCCGGACTCTATCGTTATAGGGGAGTGGTGGAGGAGAGGGGGGGACTGGCGATGCGGTTGGCAGTTACGGTTTGTGATCTGTTCGTTGCGGTTAAGAACATTGCACGTTTCAACTGTTAACTTTTGGTGGCTAAATGCGCTAGTTATGGTGGACTGCGAGGACATTCACACACTGTGTCTCGGCTCCAGATGACGAATCGCAGTCCCTCAGTATCATCTCCGGGACTTCAATCATATACTGTATATTGTTTGTGTTGTACAAGAATTCAGTTGTGTATAGCTGTTCTACACTATTTTTCTATTCTTTGTATTCTGCTGCTGTATTCAATAATTTCCCAGAGGGATGAATAAAGTATTATAAAGTAAAGTATCATCTAATCTGATCTAAATACGGTTTCTAGTTGGTAATAACCCAACAATTAAAACTACACTCACCTTTTGCTATTTAGTTTAATATTACTTCTACTTTTAATTATCTAGTTTGATTTTCAGTGATTTACATTTCATTTGTTTGTTTTTTTTAGTTTTCTTTCAATTCATGTTCAATCATCCAGCTCCTGGCAAACCCAAAGATACAAAAGCCAAAAAAGCCCTCACTTGGATTTAAATCAGAAGGTAGTCCCTTCCATTAGATATTTACTACAGTGATTAATACATTTCAGCTGCAACAAATTCTTTAACCTTAAATAATACGAGTAGGTTCTCATTTCTTAATTGTCCATCAATTTTATAGAGGGCGTAAAGATTGGACTGTGTTTCAATAGAAAAACATCATGTGATCTGATGATTCTGACTGAACCTGTTGCACATAAGAGTAAGAAAAGAAACAGATTAAGTAATCATCCATCATGCCTAGCTAGTGTCTACAGCCTGCATGTTAGGATCAGGGGATGCTTGCTGGTCAGGTCTAGGTTTAGTAATGTTAAGCGTCAAACAACTATTGATCCGCCTTAAATTTGAATTAAATGGTTTAACTTGCTACTTAATGTTTCATTATAATTATAATACGTTATTGCTGACATATTATTCAATACATTTAATATAGTTTTATGCTAAAAACACTGCAGCTCCTCCAATTTTCACAAGGCACATTTTGGCAACTTTTTGCTTTTTCAGAAAAACTTCATTCCACGGCAGTTTTCACTGACTTTCCTCATTCGCTTTGATTCTGTACAAGACTCACAGACTCACCTGTCTGTGTGAAAGTCTCTGCCTCCTCAGTCGACATCCCGACTCGGCCGCAGTCTGCACATCTGCCCCTCCGCTCTGCCTCGCTTTCTTTCCGCCTGCTCTCCGACCACTTCAATCTCCTCTTCAGAGAGTCCACTTGTTCTCTGCATCGAGTAACTTCTTCTAAAAAACTGTCCTCTACCAGCCGTGTGATTTCATACATGGCAGCCTTGAAGACGGTCTCCATAACACCAGAGAGCTGGGACTGAAATGTTACGATAGCCTCAGCCATCCCGCCTGTGAATGCCTTCAATTCTACACAGTAATGTTTTTTAGTAAACCGACTGGCGGTAAAGGGCCTAAAACATTAGACAGGTTCACTAAACGTCCGTTTATTTACACCAAACCTCTCATTTAAATCTGGTACAGGCCAAGCTATAGTGATGTATCGTTTGAGTTCGATCTATTTTTGAAAAAAACGCAATAAACTGCAGAGCTGCATGTTGATGCCAACGTTAGCTACCGTCAGCTAGCTCATGCCAACAACGGATGCGCTCCGTGATAACCGACGGGTATATATTACACCACTCGATAAGTACACAGTATTTACAATAATAAAAACTATTTTAATGGTTAAATCGTTTAAATTCAGCTTAGATGTTACCAAACGTTGCAAACATCCCGTTAAGCAAAAGCATTTCCTCAATTCCGTCAACAATCACGCTTCCGAATTTCGGAGTATGGGTCTCGAAGAAGGACATCATTCTTCTTTTTCTCTTGCAGGTTGGTATTCAGCTGGAAGTCGCTTTACTGCCACCTGCTGTGTTGGAGTGCAGTCCAAGTTATTCACCCCTTTGAACAAAAAACGATCTACATTATAAAACTCGATCAGCTCGTTGTGTTCAAATAATCATATAGATTTCCTTATCCAAGAAATTAAAATATATATTTTTTGTCACTGTGCTGTTTCATACTATTCCTCTGTTTCATAGTCGTCTCCTGTCCCTCTGACTCCATGTAAAATGACCAGTTCCTCTGTTTTATAGTGGGTGCATAGTCCAACCGAAGCTTATTTATTGAGGAACGTGTTTGATTAAGGTTAGTAGATTAGTATGTGGAAAAGAATAATGGTGACAACATGGGAGTAAAGATCATCTGAAATCTTCCATTAAAATACAAAATAAGTTTTTATGTGATATATCGGTATAAGCACAGGCCTGTGGGGAAGCTGCAGGGTCATCAGCCAGGGGCCACCCTTCATGGATGTTTTGCTCCCAGAACATCTCTTGGTGGTGGAGCCAACAGTAGGGATGTCTGCCTACTGCCCCCTGCAGCTCCCCCTAGGATCCCTGTTTTCACCACGCCGCATCCTTTCTTCACAGCCAAAGCCAGAAATTCACTCTCTCTGCTTCCTTAGCCAATTCTGCCTTCTCTAGTTTCTGCCCACATTCCTCAGGAGACGCTGAATGGAAGTTCCAACGAATCCTCTGCAACCAACCTCTTCAGGGCAAATGATGGAGGACCACCCTGTTTGCCTGCATTCTTCTGCTAGCTCACTATATCTGTCCTTATTTCATTCGTATGCTGTCTCCATTCCTCTCTCCCAAGGGACAGTCAGCTCTGCCATGATCACCGATCGGGCTGAGGGGGACCACAGGATGATGTCTGGTCTCAGAGAGGTTGTTATTATCTCTGTCGGGACCTTAAGTTGCCGAGCAATATCAACTCTTAGCTTCCAGTCGCATCCAGGTGTTAACAGTGATCTTCTCTCAATCTGGGAGCGATGTTCTTGTCCAACAAAATTGATCAGCTTATTGGATATTAACAGGTAAGCTTTGGCTGCTTCCAGTCTGCACACCTCAAGGACTTCTGCCAGCTTCCATAGGACCTCATCACGGCACCACCTGTACCGACCCTGAGTCAGAGCTGTCTTGCAGCTGCACAGGATGTGCTGTAGGCTTGGGTTTGGGGGACTGCTGAGCTGGCTGTATTCTTCAGTGCCATAACATCAACTTAGGTTGCTGGGACTCGGGAGGCTGCCGTGGGTGACTTGGATGAGGAAGTTTAACCCCGCCTGTGGCATCCTCCATATGTCAGTCCACTTGATGTTCCTGTCAACGACTACTTCCCAGGCAGTCCAATGTCCTTGCTGCTGTTGGCTGAGTGCTTTGATCTTATACTGGTCCTTGTCAACCCTGGCCACCTCAGCAACCACTAGGTCTTTCTTTTTTTTCAAAGTTAGTGAGAGACAAAAACTGAACTTTAAGAAATTTCATAGTGGATATGTCTTCAGAGAGATAGTATTTAGCAGCTATAGTGCTGTGAGATAACTGTTGTGGTTTCCTTACAGATTTTTCTGCCCACCTACATCTTATAATGAGCTACTTCAGAGCTGACAGATATCAAACCTGCTTCATCTACTTTACCATCCCATGTATATTTTCTCTGTCCACACTCCTTAAAATCATTGAATACTCTTGTATATTTGCCTCACACCCTACAGATTGCATTGCACTGTGTGTGTGTGTGAGTCTTCTGTAAGAATAAAACACACATAAGACAAACCGTGGCCCTTTAGAAATAGTTATTTTTTTACAATTATTGTCAGATATCATTTTTAAAAATATTTGTAATTATTTTTCATTAGAAAACAACTTTACATTACATCACACAACAGTCACATTTGTTCACCACCTGGCCACGCCCCCCGCCCACCTTAACAAGATCAGATATATGTCAGATATAATTTTTAATATAAGACTTATAATCTTATTTCAAAGTCTTCGCCATTTTTTTTTGGCACAAAAATGATCACCCAGCACAGCGCTGACTGAAACCTTCAAATCAACCACATGGTGACAGAGAAAAATGAACTGAGGTTCAAGCCAGCAGTTCTTTTTCAATTACCATGGACAATATAAAAAGACAGGATGCAAGGAAAGAACCCAGGCCCAAGAAGTACATCCCCAAATATCGTCTCCCATTGTCTCTGAGCAGTCAAATACCATTTAGTTACCTATTGCAACCACGGAGATGAGTCCAAAAAACATTCCACTATAAATGACACAATAGGAGACAAAACTCAATTTATCTGTCCGGTCTGGGAACACAGTTTTGTAAGTACTATCTCTTCCTTCAGTAAAAAAAAAAAAATCATAGTATATGTCTCTAAACAGGTTCTCCATTGGACTCCTCCCTCTTTACCGGGAGCTGCCCAACATTCATCCACTTCTCAACTAACACTCGAGAAGAAGAACAAGCCCTTAGTCCAGACCTGCCATGTCCAAATCACAACCACTCTATCGTCACAGTTCCACTTTCTTATATGTTTCCAGACAGTTTCCTTAAAATCATCACCTGACAAGTTTCTGTCACAAGCTGGACTGGACTGTTCTGTGAAACTTTGCACAGTTGTTTAGTCAAACCCACAAGACCAGGCAAATGGTACTGCTCCAGGAGTTACAGGGAATATTACATAAACTGTATTGATATATAAACTGTATTTGTAACTGTATTACAAGGAAATACTATTTCCTTATCTCACAGAAAGTTCTATTACAGTTTGCTGCCACATTGTGTCAGGCTATCCTGTATGTTATTCTGCAGAACAAATAAAATAAAAAAGCAATGATTCAACATTTCTAAACACGATGAACATATGTCCACTAATAAAAGATATGTATTTTATGTCTTTTATGTTATATGGCTAAATATTCATGAAACTGAATTATTTCTGTGCTATTTTTGAAATACTATAGACACTGAATTTAATGTTAAACAGAACTTACTTACTGTAGTGTCAAAAATAAGATTTAAAGTTCTATGAAGACAAAACAGACACCATGGATACAAGGATAGTACAGAATATCTTCTCCAAAATATCTTGTTCCAATGAGATTTTCCACACTCTGGACAGCATGAGTAAAACCATAGTCCTAAACTCTTTGAAGGATTCATGAACTGTTAAAAAACTTAAATGTTGCACTAGTCTCAGAATATGCTGAGTGCTTGAAGGTTGTGTCATGATGACGTCTCTCCCGATGATGAACACACATTGTCTCGTGTTCTTGGAATTACTGAAACTGTGATTCCTTCTTCCTTGAAGGTGCCAATGTTTCCTCCTAACCTTGAAGGTACCCCTCGACGTGTCAGTATTTTGTCTCACCATGGTGACATGGTCTGTGAAAACTGGACAAAGTGTAAAACAATGAGATGAGTCAATGCCACCTGGAGATAGCCACTGCCCAAGGAGGGGGCACAACTTTGTCACCAAAGACATGTATCACAATGATTAGAAACCTGAAGAATCTAGATTTTTATCGAGAATACAAGGAAGAATAGAAGGAAGTATACATATACTTCCTCATTTAATTGCTCAAATGACAAAAACAAACATCAAGACTATGAGAGCTAAAATATTTTTTAAATGCAACAGGAAAATTCTATATCCTGTTTGTGATCAGCCAGTGGGTGAAAACAGAAGAAGACAGTCCATTCTTAAGACAGGGTTCTGTAAATTGGCTTTTGAGTCTGGTTTTGGCCTGGTGTGTGTGTGTAATATGTCATGACCTAACTCTTGTTGTGATTTGGAGCTACATGAATAAAGTTTGATCAGTTAACTGATTGATTTATAGTGTTACAATTCTTTATTATTTACAGACACCTTATTTGAACTATTAAGTATTTCTGTAGTCCATTTTAAATATTGAAAAAACGTGCAAACGTTCCTACTGGGAGTGGAACATTGTAGATCGTAACGTTAGTTTCTAAAGCTATCCGTCCACACAGACCTCAGAGTGCACATTTATGCATCCCATGCCTTTTCTACAAAACTTCCTTTTCTAAAAAAAGTCCTTAACGACCAGAACATGCAGTTGCTTCTGTGTTGTTTTTTTTTAATGAACTTTATTTAGAACTTGAACATACAAACATACAATTGAAAAGGAAGATTGTTTTTACAAAGTTGTAAACAGCAGATACACCGAACAGAGCAAAACCTAGATAACAAAAATAAATAAATAAATAAAAAA
>JAPTHA010000001.1:26401786-26412934 GCA_029814585.1 Gymnapogon annona
TAGATAGATAGATAGATAGATAGATAGATAGATAGATAGATAGATAGATAGATAGATAGATAGATAGATAGATAATTGCTTCGGGTGGTTTTCGCAACACAAAGTTTGTACATTGCGTCAGCATTCGCACAAATGAAATTTGAATTTGCACTTCCAGTTCTGTAGGAGGCAGTACACAGTCTTAAGTGTGCAGGCGGCCGGAAATCAGTGGATGAAGAAGGCGCAGCCCGCCACCCCTCCCCCAACTTCGTGCGTCACAACCACACAACAGCGAGCAGGTTTCCCGTTAGAAGAAGCCATGTTGACTGTTTTCTAAAAGCTACGTTTAAATTAATGACATAGTAAATATACTGTGGGACATAAGTTCATATTGAAGTAAGGGCGTAAAAGTATTCATACTACTATGACAGCGGACGACTTTCAATCAAAGTACGCCTCTCTTATGGAGAGTATGATCAAGAGCGCGGTGGCAGAGACCACCAAACTTTTCGAAACTATGGTCGACGAACTGAAGGCAGAAATATCCCGAATCAGGAAGGAGAACGAGCACTTAAAGATAAGATGCAGCCAAATTGAGAATGAGCAAAGTAAACCGAATGTTGGCAGCGGAGACACTGAGCGCCTTCCGCCGACACACAGCGGAATTGAGAAACGTGACACGGCGGTTCAATGTGGTGAGTTGAGAAAAGAGACCGTGAGAGCACGTCACATAGCATCTAAAACTAACTAGATTATTTCGTTACAACGATTTTTTCAGCACCATGACCCTTCCCCTTGACTGCACTCGTGTTCTGTGAAACAGTGAGTCGTGTCGTGCAGTGGAAATGACTTGTATATGATGCGTGGGACCCGAACGAGAAGGGAAACCATACCATGCTAACTTGTGATCGAGGTTAGCCGTGTTCTACAGCCGATTAAGTCCGCGTTGAATTAACATTCATTTTACAGAACAAAAAAACACCATAACTTCCTGAAACGTATGTATGACGGACGTTTTTATTTGAATCACATGTTCTTCATCGAAAGATCTGTTACACAAACTATTATTTGTTAATGAGCTTTATGTACAGCCCGACTACTTCCTGAACTCAGAGCAGCACCTTTATTTCTCACGTTCGCCTTGCCACAATAAGCATGTGTAAAATAATGAAGAATTAACACAGTGTGGTTACATCTACAAGTTGGAGGTGTTAATTGTTAATTCCTTTAAATCTCTTGAGCCATTTTCTTTCCGTCAGTTGTTATAACCCAAGAAGCATTAGCTGATGGACACTCTAGGTGTCTTGGGCCGTAAACGCTAGGTGGGACACCATGACATTAGGTCCTTTTCCAGCAAAAAGCCAGGAACTTTTACAATCAAGAATGTATTTACATGGGTAACAACATTCCTTGTAATCTTGTGGGTTTTGCATTTCCAATTACAAATCAAGCCGTTGACATACAGGAGAGTGGTAAAAGCAGCTGCCCTACATCTCCAGTCTAGTAGGTGGCAGTAAGAAGACGCTCAAGGCCCAAAAAGCACAATCCAGTTGTAAACAGCGCCCAACCAGCATGCAGAATTTTTGTGCAATACAACATGGCCAAGTTGTTCTGTTCCTCGTGTTTTACTACTTTGCTATAAAACCATGCAATCTGAATAGGAAACACACCAGAAATTATTTACAAAGATGTGTGAATGCTCAAAGATTCCTAGGCCATACATGTAACTGAACTGTACAACTATATAACTGTATATTACTTTATAACTGACGTTGTCTCTGTATATTACTATATAACAATATAACGGTGTGACGATAGAACTGTATGACTATATAACGGTATACTACTATATAACTGAGGATGTCTTACTGTATAACGATGAGGTTATGTCCACTGAACTGCATAACTATAGAACTGTATATTACTATATAACAATAAGGGTATAACTACTGTATAACTGGGCGGCTGTGGCTCAGTTGGTAGAGCAGGTCGTCCAATGTCCGAAGGGTCGGCGGTTCGAATCCTGGCACCTTGCATGGCAGCAGTTGCCCACTGGTGTGTGAATGGGTGAATGTGAGGCTAATGTGAAGTGCTTTGAGTACATGTGTAGAAAAGCGCTATATAAATGCAGTCCATTTACCATTTAACAATGGGGGTATAACTATATAACTATATATTACTATATAACAAGGGTATAAAAATGACCAAGTACTTTGAGTGGGTGTGTTTGATTTAATGTTTTGCTGGTTTTTGTACCACTTAATCATTCTACAATACATTTTAGATGAGGTTAACCCTGGTTAATTTTTATTTTAAAATAGAAGACTATTTTTTTCCAACTTCTCTGCCATTAAACCAAATAACATCCCAATTGTGATAGATGGTCCTTTTTTCATTTGTTTTATATATATGGTCCAGGTTAAACTCTAAAGCCAGACAAATTGATTCAAATGCCTACATTAAATTCCACTGTATATTACTTAAAAATAAATGTATACTCATAAATGAACAGACAGTATAATCTTACTTTTTTAATGAAGAATTGAAACAGAAAATAAATAGTAGTTAGTTATTGGTATCATTTTTTTGCTGTCTGAAGTGTCAAAACGTCTTGTGGAGGACTGTCAAACCATGACTTCTATTTGGACAACTGGTTTCAAAGCACTTTAAAACAATTTATATGCCATGCTCTATTTGGCATACTTTCCAAGATTGTTTGCAATTATTGACAATGATGAGGCTTTTTTATTTCTATCATAATATACAAGCAAATCTGAATATGTTATTAAAATAGAATATGTTCATATTCTGACATTCCAGTATTGTAAAAATACTGCTAGGGGGAAAGTCACATTTATCTTTATCTTTAAACAAGATACAATGACCATTTTTTAAAAGCATTAAATCATTGTTGCATGTATTTATTTACCCTCAGTCTGAAACTGAAATATACTACCACATGAAAAAAGTACAGTGTTTCTATTATACCATGAGCTGTCCAAGATGCAATAACCATAAGTTGTTGGCTTTTTTTGGCATGTTATTACAGACCTTGTTCCTCTCCAAGCTATAGTTGAAAACTGCCAGCTGTTGGGTTTCTCCAGCCTGGAGCATCAACAGAAGGTGCACTCCAGTCTGCAAAAGGAGCACAATGGTGAAACGTGTGAGGAGGAATACTGTCAGATGGCACTTAACATTGTCAAAGAGGCAAGTATGTATGTTTGTGCTAAAAATTAATTGTAGTGTTCATGACTTATAAAATGTATGCCACGCCTCTGCAGGAATGTTGTGGTGATTCTGGTTCTTTCATGGTGGAGGAGGAGGAGGGTGTTAACTTCACTGCGGTCTGCAGGCAAGGCCAAGGTAATGATGCATGCAGGTAGTTAAAAGTAACTTCAACGTCATGGATATAAATTTAATTCTGGCATAAGACAAACAACAAAAAATAATGGTTTGTGTTTTGAAAAATACTTCCATTGAGCAGTGATGAATAACAAATCATACTACTGTGCTTAGGTTCACCACTAACATCTACTGGTGAAACTGAAGGACCTCTCTACAAGGAAGTCGTGTCACTGCATGATGAAGACCTTTTTGTGCTCAAGCCATGCCATTTGGAAAATGAGGAAGGGTTACAAACATGTATCCAGTCCTGTGAACCGCAGCATTCGTTAATCATCCAAAGACCTGTGATACAAGATGCAAAGTCAGAAACGCTTCATAATTTGTCAGAAACTGCAATAGAGGGAGGTCTCACCATATTGACAGAAAAACACTTAGGAGAATATATGGGGAAGTTAGTAGTTGAGCCCCTTCGAAAAGAGCTACTGCTATCAGTCTACCAGGAACATCAAAAAGAAGCTGATGTGTCCGTTAATAATTGTGTCGATACCACTTTGCAACAGTATACAGATGGACATCAAGAAAACCAACAGTTGGAAGTGCCCAGAATTCTTCAAAATGTAAATTGTGAGGAATTAAAAAGTGGCTTGACAGAAAACAAATCTAGTTCCAAACCTGACAGGTCATCAATTCAAAGAAGAGGCAGGAAACCCAGAAGAGGAAAACAACAATCTCAGCTGCAAAAACTTAAAGATACACAGTCTTCATCTTGTGGTGATCACATGGGCCAGAATGAAGAGAATACTCCTGCTTCTGAAATCGAAAACTCTTGTGCAGTTGATACAGCAAATACTGGACCAAATCTAGCACCTTGTGTCCAGCCCAGGGATATGATATCCATCATCAATCCATCTGTCCACAGAAAAAAAATTAATCAATTGAAAGATGTCGAAAGCAGTAATGTTGGCACTCTGCCAGTTTGTTCAGGAAAGGAATGCCTCTCTCAATCCAAACAGCATTTGGTAGACATGGAAGGGGAGGTGGTCTCAGCCAGTGAAAGTTCACCTGCATATAAAATTCCACATGTTCTGACACCCAAGTCATCTCAAGCACCATCACCTCAGTCAAGAGGACGATGTACCTCTGTAACTCTTGAGGATGCAATGCTGTTGGTTGAAGCTATGTATCAGACAGGAGACTGTCAGGAAAATGCAGATCCTTGCTCAACAACCACAGAGTTTCATATGGACAGTGTTCCTAGCTTGCCTACCTTGCAAACAGTTGATGAGGTCCCTGACTTCAGAGAGATACCACTTCCTATGGAAGAGGAATGTAGTCTTCCTGTAATAGAACAATCAGAACCACCAGTAGAGACTATCAGTGCCATTTGTTTAACTTCACATGCTACGCAAACCATTGAAAGCGCTGCTCCCATCAAGGTTGAGAGTGACCAGCATGATGCCACTGCTTCCACGGATAATTTACCTTTAGATCCCCTGTCAACCTTGGTATCTCAAGCAAGAGTGCAGACAAGTCCGCAAATCTTTGCCCCTGATATAATAACATTGTCAGCGACAAGTACTACTCAAAACATTACCAATACATTTGTATCCTCATTAAAGACACACGCTCTGTCTTCAGACCAGCTTTCTGCTGTTGTGTCAGCAGTTGTATCTGCACAGAAGACTAATTCACCTCCATCATCTACAGCTGCTGCCGTACCTCATGGACCAGAAGAGAGGGGCCTCTCTTCGGTTCCTCAGAAAACAATCATTATCACAACTAGGAAACCACCCCCTGTTGTTTCAGCACAAACAACTGTCACCTCAACAGTCAATCAGACATTGATTCAACCATCACAGAAAATAATTATAATACCAAAGCAAATGTCACCTGTTGTATCTCCGATACAGCAGACACTTGTTGTGACTGCAAAGCTACCTGAGACAGGTCCTGCTATTTTGGCGTCATCACCCCATATAGTTCCATCACCACAGATACAGTCTTTGTCTCATCAGGTAAGCACTGTAGATGCAAGCACAGTTTCAAATGAAGTCTGTGCAATGTCTCAAAATGGCAATAATGTTTCTGATGAATTGGATTCACAGAAACCAAAGGAATCAGTTTATGAAACAGCAGATGTGCCCAAAGAACACTCTGCCTCTTTAAAAACATTTATTCCACCAGAGTCTGAATATGCATCTTCAGTGGTTGGTGTCCCACTCTCTATTCAACAGAAAATGGCTGCAGTGGTCAAATTAACTAGACTGCCATTTACAATATCGACTGAAGAAACAGTCCTAGTCTCAGGACTCTTGTCAAACGATTTGATGAAAACATTCATCCCTACACAAGCATCAAGCAGTTCAGAAGAGACACGAACACCACAGGTCAAATCAAGAAATGGTAGAGGACAAACCAGCTCCCCTTCAGTCATGCAAGAATCCTACTCGGAAATCTGTCCATACTTGGATGTCTCACAGATTTCAGAAGATGCAAGAGATTCTCCAGATCAATCCACAAGTTCAGCCTCTATGCTGTCCACAGTGTCAGAACCAGGAGCCGACAGCGTAAGTGAGCTATCAACTACATCATACATATCCTGTCAGTTTTCATTGAATGACAGTATGAATAGTGATGGTGCCCGTGATTTTGTGCTAAAGACTGACTCTCTTGTACTGCAGAACCATTCTGCAGGCCTCATAAAGCTATCCTCCATCAAGTCTAAGGACACGTCAGATCCTCATTTACGGATGACAAAATCCCAGTTCCTGGCACAGTTGGAGATTACACCTATAGGGCAAGCCCCAAAAGAGGTAATTTCAGACTTTTTTTATGTTTAATTGCTTTAAATGAATAGTAACACCAGTATGTCTTATAAACTATTATATACAGGAAGAACTTTGGACTTTTAGTATCTGATGACTGCTGTCTTCACACTCAATCCAATTCTATTTTGTGGTGAAATAGAAACATTTTTTGAATGTTTTAGGATTTTTTTTTAACAGAGTTGTTCATATTTGATAAAACATATTTATTTTTGCCAAAGAGGTTACATATTCACCAGGGTTTAACAATAGAACACAAACAGTTATGAATGGATTTTAATAAAAATTCAGGAAATTGTATTAAGTGATTAGATTTTGGGGGTGATCTGGCAGGTCTGTTTCTACACAAGACATTTGACACCATGTCAATGTTGGTCCATTGTTAATCTGTTGCTAGGTAACCTCCAACAGTTTTTGGTGGAGGTCTGCACTTTCAGTGCCTTTCTAGTTGTTACTTTTATTTGGATGCTCACCAATGTATGTTACAGTCAAACATGGTCATTTTTAGATGTATCTATTTTTGGGTAAGGTAGCTGCCAGCAATAAACTTCATAGTATCAGTAAGAATGATGCAACATGTAATTTGTCATATTAAACTATACTATTACATTTCTATGAATGGAATGTTATTGATTCCTGTCACTTACACATGGTTAGGGCTTCTTAATTTTTTAAAGGATGTAGTTAGTATTTGGATAACTGAAGTATTCTTATTTTTTGTAGGTCTCATCTAACTCCTTTGAAGAAATTAGTGCTGGCAATGGGAAGAATTTGAAGAAAAATCTTCTTCTGCCTCGACTCCGAAGTCACATCAAAGCCCACTTACAAGCTAAAAGTACTAAAGAAGAAACACCAGTAGAAATGGAGAGTGCATTTATAGCCCCCCAAAAAACAAAACTAGACAATAATGGTTCAAATGATAAAAATCAAGGCAGCATACATGTTGATCCTGAAGAAATTCATGACTCCAATTCTAGTACTTTGAGATCTGGACCTTATGAAAATGAACCAACAACTAGAGGCTCTGAATTATCTGCTGATAATGCTAGGCTTAATAAGGATATCAGAAAACTTGATAGTTTGAGTCTTGAACCTAGACTGTCTAGTTCAACTCAAAAGACTGATAATACGTCAAAATTCCCAAATTCGTGTTCATCTAGAATTAAAATAACAGAATCTGCCGATGTAGGACCAAGCAAGTCAAGTTTTGGTACAAGTGGAACCACCTGTCTGTTATCCAGCATTAGTTCCACTCCTCTCACTCGTAGGAGGTCCACAGTCTCTAAAGACATTCTTGATGAAAAACAGGTTAAGAGGAAATTAAATACTGTCTGTCTAGGGAGGTATAGTGTATCTGTTTCCAAAAAAACAAATATTAAAACTGATTCTGCATTTGTTAAGCAGCCAAGACTCAGTCCAGATGATGCCGGTCCAAAACAATCTGGGGAATTGTCTTTTTGCAAAAAAACCAAACTAATGGAAGATGATGTTATATGTAAAAATTCACTGACTGTAACGAACACTAAGAAGTTGGCTACAGCTGCTAAACTTAACACAGTAGCTAAAATTAAAAAGTCCACTCAGTCATTATTGCAGACTGATGTTAAAAGATGCCAGTTGAACCAGGCAGGTTGTAAGGATGTGAAAAAAGTAATAGTTAAAGGTATATGGACTCCTCCATTATTACCTGTCAGTGAGACATCACCCACAAGTGAAGCTAAATCAAAAAAGGAGACTAAGTGCCAGGATCAGAAAATTGTATATGCCCCAAGTTCTTCTCTCCACCCTATACCTGTCAGAGCACCACCTATCATATCACCATTGCAACCGTTATCAGTTATCGGTGGCCGTCTGCTCAAGAACCAATGTGGGGAATGTGGCAGAGTGTTCAACACCAGTGCAGCCCTAGAGAACCATGTTGGGCTTCACACTCGATGTCGGCCTTTTTCTTGCAAGCTGTGTGGAAAGTCCTTTCTTGACTCAAAGGGTCTTAAACGGCACGACAGGGTGCACCGCAATGGAAGGATTCATGTCTGCCCAAAGTGTGGGAAATCGTTTGTTTATACTTTCTGCCTCACTAAACACCTCCAAGTGGTTCATGGCAAAATTAAACCTTTTAATTGCAAGATTTGTAAAAAGGGATTTTTCACCAAACGAGACATGGAAGCTCATATACGGATTCATACTGGAGAGAAACCATTCCCTTGCAACCTCTGTGAAAGGAAATTTCCACGAAGAGCAGATCTCAATGTGCATTTGAGGTGGCACAATGGGGAGAAGAGACACTGGTGTCCGTTCTGTGGGAAAGGATTTTTAGACTTTAATAACCTGAAGAGACACAAGTATATTCACACGGGGGAGAAACCACATTCCTGTCCACATTGTCCGAAGCACTTCACACAGTCCAGCCACCTGAAAAAACATGTAAGGAATGTACATAAAATTCAGTGAGACAGAGATGTCTCTAACATATGTCTGTACAGAACAATAGTAACATGTTTAAGTAGAATATGAGAATTCATGGGTTTTATCTGGAACTGTTTAATCTTTTCATACACAAGCGTGTATTTCTAAAACAAATGGTGAAAGGCAATTCCTTTGCTTTGTCCACAAAAGATTTCTATAACCTCACATGTGCCAAATATATCATATACTCCAAATGGACTATGTAACTTTTTTTTCTTTTGGAAAAGTAAGATCTTTTTGTGATTTTTTTTTTTTTGTTTTTTTGTTTTTTTTTGCAAGAGGAAGCCAATTGCAGCTCCTTGTGCAAACCTGTTCCTGGAAAATGTGATCAAACAATGCTGTTGGAAGGGGTTGGTTAAAACTGTAAATTTTGTATTCATTGCATATTTTGTACATTTTAGAGACAAATGTACACATCCTTCAGCGCTTTAAAGATTATTTTTGGAGCTATGGCGCTCGCTCTGAGATTACTATATTTTGCATAGGAAAAATAGGAAAAAATTGAAAGGTTATCTGGAAAGTCTAGAAAGTCCCTGCACTTAGATGCTGTGTAATACTGGATACTATTAAAAGTGACAGTTTTTTCCACGTGGCTTAAAGCAGCTGTGGTTGATAGGAATACATTGGTCTCTTAGAGAAGGCCCTTTTTTCCTTTTACTTATTTGACTTGCAACGTTTTGTTTCTTTCATTGGTTGTTTCAAGAGACAACAAAGGAGATTTATTTTATTGGTACCTGAGTTGCTATTTGCTTATAAGGCCACAAAATGTCTTGATGTGACCTTTTAATAAATGAAGATTAAGCTGAAACAAGGGCTCAAGTGCAACCTGTTACACATTTATGATGTAATACGCTACCAGCCTCTGCTCTCGTTTTAATTAATGTACATTCATCTTCAGTTTGTTAATTCTCTAAAGTCCTGATACAACAGGCTTTATTTTGTAAATTAATTGTCAAGACTTTCTTTCCCGTTACTCTGTAGATTGAGTTGATTTTTTTAGCTTAAGGAGACATTAGTTTCAGATACCACATCATTTTAAAGAAACACAATGGCTTTTTCGCCTTACTTACTGAGCAGTTGTTTATTCCATTTTTTGTCCAAACACAAGAGTATGAGTGCTACACAAGTTGTTTAGCATTACTGTCGACTCGTGAATGCGTGGAGCATTTCCATTTCACACTAGCTTAAAGCTAAAATAAATATTTCATTCTGTTAATGTGTCTTTTTGTTTGTTGAGCCAGTCTCAAAGTGCTGACGCAGTTAAAGTTAATACCTGACAATATACAATTGGTGTCACGTTGACCAGTGGGAGACGAAGAGTCCGCTCTGAAAAGGAGGTTCAACATGTGAGTTTGTTTTTAAACTCAGGGTTGACTTTTAACCAAACTGATTATCCACTACCAAAAAGACTGTTTAGGATGAATTCCAGGCGTGTGCACGAGCCACATAACAAGCCCTCATCAGTAGAGTCCCGATACATGGATTCACCATGACAACCGCCCACAACAAACGGACGTTTATTTCACTGGAGCAAGAAGGTTTAATTCAAACGTACATGGAATACGAAGAGATTCCATCTGAAACACAACACTACCTCTACTACAGATACCATTAGTGAGACGAATGGTACTAGTGAGGAGAGAGAAGCATGGGAGAAAGCTGAAGCTCTAGTCTATGCGTAAGTTGATAAACACTTGTTCATTGTTTAAATACATAACACAATTAAAGCTAGCATGCAAGTTAGAGCATTATTGAACTGAACAAAAGTATTATTCAGGGACTTAATATTACGTCATAAATTACTGTTTGAGGCTGGTTAATATACAACAGTAAATAAGTATTTAACCCCCAATAAGTGCAGTTTTAACACATTCGTCCTCTCACCTGATATCGTGCATGATATATGAATATTTCAGTTGCAGTTATTCAACAAAGAGGACAGAGGCCATAGAAAACCCTACTGTTGAACAAGTATCTACTCAACACTCAGATATTGTATGATAGTTGAACATATACTGATGCTGACCTTTATCACAGGAGGATGGAGATGAGACAGTTTGCTGTCTCAGATGGGTCCAGAGGATGTAAGAGGTCAAAGCTTTATTTTTATGTATAGGGTTACTCTATGCCTGGGGTCTGCCACTCGGGTCCTGGAGAGCCGTAGTCTTGCATATTTTTGATGTTTTCCTCTTCACACCTGGTTCAATGATCACCTCATCACTAAAAGCTGCAAAAGCCTGGTAATGACATAATCCAGGTGTGACGGAAGAGGGAAACATCTAAAACATACAGGACCAGGGTTCTCCAGGACCAGGGTTTCCTACCCCTGCTCTATACCAAGTCATATTGAATTCTTTTATGGAATCTAGATTTTGATGAGTGTGACAAGTGATAAAAATAAATGTATACATATCTTCAATTCTTATCCTTTTCAACAGAACAGATGAATTACAGCAAGAGAAGGATCCATCAACTTCCACAGCACAGCAGGTCAAACGCAGATGTCGCATTCAATCTTCATGTACAACTGCAG
>JAPTHA010000001.1:26423044-26453302 GCA_029814585.1 Gymnapogon annona
TATTTGCTTTTTCTGTGCTGATATAAATGTAACTGATTTTGTTAAATAGACACATAATATTGTCTCATATCGATCGCGGGTCACTGTATCGTATCATATGGTGGCAAACTTTGTGATATCGGCAAATATCCTATCGTTCTCCAAAGAATCGATATGGTATCGTGATGAAACTGGTGATTTACACCCCTACTTGTTAGTATGGGTGGGGGGCGTGGCCTTGTGGTGAACAAATGTGACTGTTTAGTGGCGTAATGTTGTTGTCTAATGAAAAATAAAAAAAATAAGACACTTCACCCACCATGAGCACACATTCATACATCCCTGTATGAATGTGTGTGAATGATGACCCTGCGATGAACTGGCGACTTGTCCAGGGCCTCCCCCCTGCCCTTGAGTCACTGGGATAGGGTTGGCAATGACGGAGGTCACTGTAGTTGGCGGTATCACTGCAGATTGCCTATAGAGTGGTAAAATTTGGGGCTGTTGCCTGGCAACACATACTTCCAACTCCCTCCACAGATTTTCTGTTGGGTTCAGATCTGGAGACTGGCTAGGCCACTCCACGACTTTGAAACACTTCTTACGGAGCCACTCCTTTGTTCCCCGGGATCATTATTAAGCACTATTTTCAATATGAAGCCAAATGCGCTCCATACCACTATACAGTTTTTACCCACCATCCAATTTTTTTTTGAAATACTGTACATATTATGTGCATGCACAACCTCATTCTTTTCAATGTAAACATCCGGTAGTTGAAACTTGTACTGAATTCACCCACTGAAAGACTGAACAATTAAATGTCCTTACACTACCCCATAACTACTTATGTATGTATGAATATCTCTCACTGTATGTATATTTGTATTTATGTTTGGGTTCTGTATCAGTTTGTATTTCACAAGAGCCTTTAACCTGCCTATTTATTTATGTGTAGTGTACAAATGTATGTATATGTTTAATGTCTTCATCTTATCTCACCACTTATATGCTTTCCCTTGCAGGTACTTTTTTTTTTTGTCCGATTGTTTGTACATCTTTAGAATTGTTACTATTGACTCTGGGACACACAAAATATTTCTAATGTACATGTTTTAGCATCCTCTTAACTTTACACATTGCATTAAAGATTTTGTTCTGTTCACCATGGTAAATTTAACTTTATTAGCATATTCATAATTGAAAAGTTTATGGGGGTAAGAATATAGATGTAATATCAGCACTCAACATGCTGTACTTAATTTACACAAACTGCTGGTGTGAAAACATCAGTGGTCCAAAAAGAATACATGGCACGTTTCTGCCCATCAGATGACACACTACCACACCAAGAGATCAGTTCCAGATGAAGCAATTTGTAATTGCTCAAATAACACAAATGACTGTAATGCAAGTGAAAAGGAGATGGTCCATCACACAGTGAACTGTCAATGATATTACATTTTAAGCTATTTTCACATTGGCTGTATGTATACGTGTATATGTATGTATGTATGTACAGTAGTGATAACTCTATCTCATCATTCCTCCTCAGATATTACTACCAGCGTGGCATCCTTGCCAAGGTAGAAGGCCAGCGGCTTGTTTATCAGTTCAAGGAGATGCCCAAAAACATTGTCATTATTGACGATGACAAGGCAGACATGCCCCCTCCAGACAATCTCATTGGCTCAGAGTCCAGATCATCTTATGAGCGTGTGCCACCACCATCAGACCTGCTGCTTCAGGCGACAGAATTATCATCCCCCAAGAAGCCCAACATCCTAAGGGGTGGGAACAGACCTAACATTGCCCCAGCCCCCGTTGCCACATGCAGCACGACAGCAGCAGCAGGAAGAGGTAGTGGCAGTAGTGTGGCCGTAGCACCAGGGGTTTCAAGGATTGTAACAGTTTCAACTGATGGGAGCCAGACGCAGCAGTCTCAAACAACAATCGTCCCAAATGCCACTGGGCCAAGGTAAACCTCATTGAGTAGTACATAAAAACTTACATTGAAAAAAACGTCAAAAACAGGATCACATAATTGTATATTTCATCTTAGGACAGTGCGAGTTGCAATGCAGCTACCTGTAGTCATGACATCACTGGGTCAGAAGATCTCTACGGTAGCTGTTCAGCAGCCAGCAGGAACAACTGGGGCAGCAGGTTCCACTACTCTCCTCACCAACACCAATCCTATTGTTGCAACTGCTGGTGGCACCAACTCGCAACAGAAGGTATGAAAATAAAACCTTCAGGATGAGAGATAAGTTAAAAGGAAACTAAACAACATTGTTCTGTTTGGGTTCTTCACTGTTTTTGTAGCATTTTACTTTGCTGCACTCCCCCTGTAGTTTGGAAATACATATTCACTGTTGCAAAACCCACCGTTAACCTGCCCCTTCTGACCATGAGCATTTGTCATCAATGAAGCCGAAAATGAGAATACAAAATGAGAATACAAATGAGAATACAAAAAATAGTGATCAGATACACTACTTAGACAGCCAGTCTCTGAACCTACAACCGGCATCGGGTTGTAGGTCCGTGGAAACATTTTCATACATAAAACTGGTCCCTGGAGAAAAAGGGTTGGAGACCACTGAGAACGTCACAGGACAGTTTTGAATGCATTTCTTCTGCAACTCCTTAAGTAAACCTATACGCAAGAGCATGGCTATATGGAAGACTCCAAATGAGTAGTATTATATTGTGATACTTTTTCGCATTAAGTCACAGGAGAGCTTCCTGCTTTACTTTATAATCTCTAACACGATTTAAGACTGAAGACAGCATGACGTTGCATCTTTCTGCATATTGGGAAAGAAACACTGACGCAATAGCAGTGAACAGATTGCTCAGTTATGGTGCAAAACGAAAATGTTTTAAATCCTTTCTTCTCACTTAACTAAGCAACAACAAGCATACCCACACCATTTAACTATCCAATACTTAACCCATCTTTCTTTTAATGCTAATTGATAGTTTAACAATGTGCACAGTCACAAACAATATGACTCATGTGACTCAACTCAACCGTTCCCCACAACAATCCCTCTTATACACGTCATAAGCGTGTGACATCTGCCCGTGTCCGATTCAAAACTTGGAATGCTATCCATGACGTTTATGTGAATAGGAAAAAGCATGCACCCAGAGTCCCGTTGATCTTTTGAAATCAATGAGCAACTACAGAGGAAACGAAATTACCTTTGTGCATGTAAGAAATCATTTTGAACTTCGAAAAAAAGATGTTGGGCAGAATGATTCTTTCAAATAAAATACTCCAGATCCACAAAGAATGGATTGCTAATAGCCCGTTACTTGTGCAGAATTAGCTCAGGCAATCTATCCTGTTTTATAGCCTTATCCTCAAAATACTTTGCTCTATTCATATCCCAGCGCTAACATGCTCACAATGTTTAGCAGCTAAGTGCAATTAGTGCCTCTGATTGCAATATGCCAGAGAAGTTAAACACCGAACCTATAGTATAGACCAGTAGTAAACGAAAATTGCAGTCCTCTCTGCCTGTGTAGTCAACTGTCAACCTGAGTAAGAAGAACAATGATCAACAATAGTATAATTCTATATTTATCTCGTTTGGTTAAAGGGATATTTGTACCTAAATTTCAGCATTTACACACTGGGGTTGTATGTATGTGTGAAGGCACTGTTGTATGCCGTCACCTGCATCTTCACACAGGGTTGTAAACTGTCATCTGTCAGACAAAATTCACGTTGGAGAACACCTGTTCTCCAACTCCAGAACAGGTGGATGGATCCACATGTGGATCCAAACATGACAGTACTCAAAGTGCATACTTCTACGTATTCACAAACGCTGCGAATAACATTCCAAGTTTTGAATCTCACACTGGCAGAAGTCACAGGGTTAAGACGCGTATTAATAGCGATTGTCGTGGGGACAGGTTGTGTTGAGTCACATGACCCATTTTGTTTGAGTTCGGGTTCCTGTGAGCATCTAAATTGTTAACAAACTATAAATTTGCATGAAGTAGTTAAGTAGTATGCCTGTTGTTGTATAAATAAGTGAGATGGGATTTATTAAAATTTATTTAGCACCATGACTGAGCAGTATATGTTGTAAATGATACATGGGTGTCTCCACTGAGTGGCCCTGCTATGTGAGATATGAGATATTCTAATAGATGACGCTGTGTGACTCCCAGCGTTGTCTCTACCCTCAAACGGGTGTATTTGGCTCTTTGCGTGGCGAAGGTTGCCAACCCCTGGTTTAGATGCTTCTTTTTCTTTCACCTGTCATTATCCTGTAAAAGCTACGTTGGGGCGCATAGGGATGCCTGAGGGGCGTGCGAGACCCTGGGAATGTGCGACAAACAAGAGCACACAGCAGGAGATATGAAGGTGGAGATGGACAGAGATGATGAGACAAACTTAAGACCAGAAAATATGACGAAGTGTATGTAGCGCTTGGCTTGGCTTAACAGTGACTACAGTGGGACACCAGGAAAGACCAGTATGTATATTGTGTCAAAAAATATTGGCAGCAGATAGCATGAAGACAAATGAATTTAAGGTGTCTCCTAGTACTCTCCAATCACACTAAGACACTGGAGTTTTTTCAGTGAGAACGTGCCGAATATTGCCAACAATCATCCCGCTTTGTGAACGCTACTTCACTAAAACAGCAAGCATGTTGGCATCATAAACAAAACAAACCCACCCCCTCACAGAGGAGCTGATATTGCTGTAGTATTAGGCATGATCTGTCATTCTGGATGATGCAAGGAGCACAATATATAAAGCTCAAATTAAAAATTAAGATTTAAGTAATTAAGAGTTAAAATGTTGGAGATTGAGCTCTTTATACCCAAGCAGGGCTTGTAAGACTTAGGAGGTGTGAAGTCAACATATGTCTCCATGGTTCACTTTGTCACTTTTTGGTTTTTGTCTGCTGTCTCTAATCCTGCTATTGTGGGTCGGGAATGTCATCTTATAGTGTATGAGTGTAAAACGATACTAAACAATTAAGTAATGTGCAATAGAATTAAATGCAGATATTTGGGTAAATCTGTGTGACCTTTAGGTTTAACCTGAATTATAACAACAAATGACAACGGATCATCCATTTTAAAGTTGGATGTGATTTCGTTTAAACTCTTGAGAATTTGAAAATACGTGTTCTACCATTTAAAAAAGATAATATGTCATTTGCAATAGATTGTCAGATTAACTTCACACAATATGTAATCCAGATGGATTAAGTGATTTGACAACTAGTAAAACGTTAAACAAAACCACCCACTTATGGTGCTAGGGCTTAGTTTCTAAATACATATACTTGTTACTTGGACTGGGGGTCTGCAGGACTCGAGGTGTATTGCAGTTTGACCCCCACACCCCTTTACACGTCACATGGCCTGATTGGAATACATTTCTAGAACTTTTGGGCGCAGTGACAATGCAAAGCAAAGGAATTCTTTTACCCAGGTAAAAACATTCCTAGAAATAAAACTTCCTGGTATTGGTCAAAAAGGGCTTTTAATGTAGCACCTCTCTGTTGTATCTTTTACACAAGTCTGCACACAAATTTAGTAATGCAAATCACTTGAAACAATGAAACATCTTTTTTGGTTTTTGTTTGTTTTGTTGTGTTTTGTTTTTAAGGTTGTGATTCAGACCATCCCCACCATGGTTCCAGCCACAGCAGATAACGGAGACAAAATCACAGTCCAGTTGGCTAAGATCATCACAATCCCAGCTCATCAGTTAGCTCAGTGTCAGCTGCAGACTTCTACAGGGTCCAAGTCCAGTGTTGGGACCACCCCGGCTGGCATCAACCTCCTCGGTAGCCCATTGACAGTCCGCACTGTGGCACCTGTCAATGTCACCCCAGGAACGCAAGTGATGAGACTGACGGTGCCAACACAATCTCCGCAACAGGCCCTGATGGTGTCTCAGCCAGGGAGTGTTGGGGGCAGAGCAGGGGCAGGCGTGATTACAGTGTCAACAGCCAAGCAGACGGTGGCTACACAGCCTCGGATCATTAGCGGTGTCATCAATGGGTCAGAGTTGGTGATAGGAGGGCCAGCAAATGCAGGAGTCACAGTGGATAAGCTCAAGGTCCAAGCCATTCAGGTGCCAGCAAGTGTGGCTCTCCAACAAATCCAGGCCAATCCCAAAATTGTCCACAGTGTCCCA
The DNA here is from genome assembly GCA_029814585.1 of Gymnapogon annona. NCBI lineage: Eukaryota > Metazoa > Chordata > Actinopteri > Kurtiformes > Apogonidae > Gymnapogon > Gymnapogon annona. The sequence goes on from JAPTHA010000001.1 coordinate 26,429,208, forward strand.
TCTGAGGCGGAGGATGCTGAAGTGGTGACCAAATTGGAAGTACCTGATGTGACAAAAACAGAAGAACCTGAGTGTTGAAATGTACATGTATGTACATACATGTCTCCAAGCAGACCCTCTTCAGTTTCCTGTTTGCCTGAGACAAAACTTTTGTACAAATCTCAAGTCATTTTTACTCTGGTAATAACCAGACAGCAGTCTGTGAGACTTTGAAGACTTCTCAACCTTTAGTTACACCTTCCCTGCTGCTGCATTGAACATTAAACAATTAAACCGGTGTTTTCTCAGTGCCACACTGAAACCTCTTTAAGGTGAAGACTCATGTACAGAACGCAGACTGTAGCATCTAACATAGGAACTCACCGACCTAAAGGGACTCATTGAGAAAGAAAGGGACCAACACTGATCACTACACATAATGCCTTCTAATGGAATCTACAACTGACTCAGTTTAGGAACAACAACAACAAGAATGAAAATTAAAAATAGGAACACACTACAAATCGAAGGTGAACAATTTTACAACAAACCATAATGTGAACTGTGACACAGTGGAGGATGGTAAAGAGTATTTAGTTATTTTGGCCTAAATGGATGTTAAACCAGCAATATTTGTTTCCATATCACATATCACTGTGATCTAGTGTGACTGGATGAGTAAGTGGAGCTGGGAAAAACTCTAAATTAGAGAGATGGTGGAAAGAACTGGTCATGTATGTAGATATATATGTGTGTGTGTGTGTGTGTTTACACAGCTAAAGTTAATACAAAACGGCCTTAGGTGTTAATTTTACCTTTTTGTTTTCATGTATTGTCTGAACAGTAAAGTTTTCTTCTTTGTGTTTTGATACCTTATACCAACGACAGTATTACTTAAACTAATGCCTGTGTTATAGTTCCTGCCTCTATCTGGCTGCTAAACACTGATTGAATCAGCAGCATGTCGTCTCAGGCCAGAGGTCAGATTGCTTGCAGTGTGTCCTCTGGGCTTGAATTTAGATCATTGCTGTTTACTTAATTCTGTTATATGGATGCTGCACTGTCAGGCAGTATGTGAATGCAATGAAATGAGCCAATAATGCATGCATACCACGTCTTTTTTTTAAATTAGGATGTACTTGTATGCCAGCTCAGAATGACTACTTTAAATATTTGGAGACTTTTGAGTATTAGACAAAAATCCACTGTGAGTCCCAAGTCAACTTATGTTTCAAACAGAAGAGCTTCCAATTTCTGCCAAGTTGGCCCTGCCCAAACATTTCTTTTTTTTTATCTTTAAAGAGGAACGATGGATAAGTAGATGACTGTGTTCAGGCTGAACCGTTTGTATATTCAACATTTGAAGTATATTTTTTGTTGTACTCTTGTTTCAAAGTGTATTAAAGTAGCTTTTACTGAAATACTAAGACTTTGAAGTTTTATTTGCAACATCTTTAAATCTTTTTTTGAGTGGATGCAGGACATTGGCCACTCCAATATTCAACTTAGTAGCTGTTTAGCCAAATATAAATGTATTTTCCAGTGTACATTAAGCCATTTGAGTTTATATGTGTTGTTACTATTGTGCGATTCCTCATCAAAGAACCTTACCGCACTAAATGCTTAAGGTCAGGAACTCGAGGCAAAAATATGCAAGATGTACAAATGTTATCCTTAAATTACACACTGCATGATACTGAATTTGATTTAATCTCGTGAATTAGTCCCAATTTCCTGTGGGGATAATTGTAAATCAACGAAACATGCTGCTCTCCCGTGGACACTAGGAATAGTTTTACATATTGATCACATTATCTGGCAGACGGTTTGACAATAGCTGCCATCTAATACATAAAACAGACAAGTCTAATTTATGAGATTGATCTACTGAGCAAAACAAAACTCAGCATGTCACAGTAAATGTATCCAGTACAATTTAGAATACAACAGAAGTGTCCACTGAACATCAGCCACACAGGCTGTTTACCCACTGTGCAATGCTTATGGCTGTTTCTTCTATTTCTGTAGTTGAATTTACTCTGAAAGACCGTGTAATGAAGATCTGAAAGACCTAAACAGTTTGAATGTGTGAAAGCTCCTGGGCCCTTAACCCTGAATGCCATACACTATAAGAGAAACGCCACCTAAGATTAAATCGACCACCTACAATAGTGCATTCACAAATACTGAAGAACAAATACAGTGGTTGAATGTTTAAGAAAATGCACCTTTATTTTCAGGGATGTTGTAGTAAACATGCAATCTAGGATACAAGTTTTGGCATGTCAAATCAAAACTTGACAGATTCTGACATTCTGACCAGATTGGAATCTGGTCAGAAGATTCCATATCTTGTCTTCAAGGATACTTTGACTGTACAGACGATGTAATGTTTAGAGTCCTGTGATAACACTGATGAACTGGCAGATGACATTTGTTCTTATGTTACATTTTGTGACTACGCTGTTCCCATAAAAACCAGCAAAGTTTATCCCAATCCCAACCCTGGATGTCAGGTGCAATTAAAAAAAATGGGCAAACCCTGTAATTCAGGTGGACCCATGGAATTAGAGGCAGCAAAATGGGAGGTAAAAGTGAAGATCCTCAGGGCCAAACCCAAGTGGACAGCAAACTGGCTCAGAACAAACTTAGCTCAGCCTGGACAGGCATGAAGGCAATTGCTGGTGTCCAGCAAAAGAACAAATTACATAAAACAGTACCAAACAGTAACAGTACCAAAAGAAATTCAAATCTATTGATGAATGTGTAAATTTAAATCTAAAAATAAAATTTAAATTCAAATCCACAGGCACAATAATAAAATAATTTACGAAGGCCTGCACTTAATATTTCAGTACTAAATTCTAATCCATATTCCACTGCATTCACATTCAACCTTAAAATGTAAAATCCCCAAAGAAATACAAATAACTGACAAAGTATGCCATCTTTTCCCAAACATTCCATCTGGAAGGCATCATGTTTATGTCAACTCAGATTACAAAGTTATTTGATCCTGGTCTGTAATAATTTTGTATTACCTAGTCATCTGCTAAAGTTCAACATCTGCTGGTGTAGAACTTTGCTGGCATGTCTCAACTGGCGACTCCTGGTTTTTAGATGATCCAGCAGGTTGCCCATCAAGGCCAGCAGATCCCTGTCACTACTCTGCTTGTCCTGTGTTAATAACAAATCCTCTTTCCAGGATCCCTGTAGACTCTCGTACAAAGCCTTTGTGTCCCCTCTGAACTGCTGCGTCTCCTGTAGGTATCTGTTTTTGTCCTGCCCAACTCTGGTAACATACTGTTTCATCTGTTGGACGTGGAACTTCAACCTGCTGTTCTCCACATCAACCTGCTCCAGTTTCACGCTGCTGTTAAAGATGCTCATCTCTACGCGGTGCAGCTCTGAGGCCTGTTTGTCAAACAGGTCAATGTATCTCGCTTGTATAGCCTTCAGTTCTTCCTCCTCCTCCTCTTTACATTGAAGCAGGGAAACGGTCCTCTCCTTCAGAGCCTCAATCAACAGCTCCAAATCACCCCTCTTCTTCCTTTGCTCAGAGATAAACTTATTCAGGCCCTTGTGTTTGGACAACTCATTGTGACATCCAGCCTCCATCTCTTTCAGCACCTCCTCTTTCTCTTCCACTCGGCTCTCCTTCTCCTCATAACTCCTCCTGACACACTCTGTTTGTGTGGAGTACTGCTCTACTTCCTCTCTCTGTCTGGCCTCTCTTTGTTTGCAGTCTGCCTTACACTGGATGACATGACTCATCAGTTGAACGGAGTCATTGCTGAAGGGGTAGCATTGATGGAGGGTGACCCATTCCTGCCACAACTCCTCGCATCTCCTTCTCACTGTGCAAATATCCAAAGTCATTTTCAGCACATGTTGCTCCTGCTCCCTCTTCCCCTCCTCCAACAGCTGTCCCAGCTGCTTTTTTTCATCCTCATAATGGATTATGTTCTTCTTCTTTGTAATCATGTTGCCATACAACTCATCTTGATGATGGTCAAATATACGCTTGTTCATGGTCTCAGCTTGTACAAGTTCACCAATGAGTCTATCTATCTGTTTGACCTCCTGCCTGTGTTTGACTATGGATGCAATGCACTCCTCCAGCTGTGACTTGGACCTCTGCAACTGCTTTGAGGTATAGCTATGTTTGGCTCTTACTTCAGTCTCCTCCTCATGTTGATGTTTAAAAACGTCACAGATTTTAGTGACAGTATCTTGCCAGTAGCTCTTTGAAGCTCTACCAGCCACCATTTTATTTTCGAATCCTGCAATGTCTTCCTGAAGTTGTTGAACAGTGACAAGAAAAGTCTCACTCATCTCATCTAACTCCCTCTTTAGAGTCTTCCTCCGTGTCTTTTGGTCCTGGTAAATTTGTATCTCCCCTTTCAGTTGTTTCTCATACTGGCCACTCAACGATGTCAATCTTTGCAGACTGCCCTCTAGCTTTACCATTTCAAGCCTGAGCTCTTTCAGGCACTTGTTTTTTTGTTTATTCTCAATAACTTTGAATAATTCTCTCCTTTTAGTCTTTGTCTCTTGTCTCTTCTTGTCGATATTCTTGTCAGTTTGAACCATCTCTTTGGACAGGTTATCTATGGTCACTGCAAAGGCATCTCTCTCGAGTGCAGCATTTTGCTGTAAATTTATTTTATCCTGGTGAACAGCAGAAATTAATGACTTGAGATGATGTATTTTCTCCTTTATCTTATCCAAATATTTCTGTGAAGAGTACTTTTTTGCGATTGCTTGGCTCAGGGCTGTAACTGCATCCTCGTGTTCTGCTTTAACCATGTCTTGATCTGGACTCAGGTCCTCATTTTGGGATAAAAGTGCTTCCTGCCTCTTCACTTGAGCTTCTTGTAGCTGTGAGGTAGCCAGTAGATCATTGTGCAGCTGCTCCATCTCCTCTGCATTGTTTGCCCTGGCTGCTGCTACATCAGCCATGATATCCTGACGTGTAGACTCTGTGGCATTATTACACTGATGCCTTAGTTTGCTATTTTCGATGGTTGCCACTTCCAAATGTTCATGGGCAGTGCGTCTGTTCGCCTCCACCTCCGTAATTGTGGTAGTTATCTCGGTGAGGTGCAGCCTGACATCTGGTCGTATCCCTTCCTCTTTCAACTCGTCGTCTAGTTTTTTTAAATTCGCCAGAGCGGTCACAACGGCCGGGAATTCAAGAGGCCGAGAAGCCATGGCCGTCTCGCTTTAATCGCTACCGTTAAACTAGTATATCGTTTAGCTCCCACCGATTATTTGCGTCTGAAGTCACCATGGCAACAGGAACTCGCCCACAAAAAACTCGCATGCTACGGCAAGTCAGTGGGGCCACTAGAGCCTTGCATTAACGGCTGCTAACCCTGCACAGCCAGGTGCGGTAAATGTATTAGTAATAGAGGACATAAGAAACCGAGTCCCCCACACCAGAGAAGACTTGCTAGTAACGTGACAACACAAGAGTTTCACAACACATTTAATACTTATCTGACGTATCTACAGTTGACATTTAAAGTTGTTGTAAGTGCCAAATGTTTCCAATTTCTCCACATTTCACAATTAAAACGGATTTAATCATCTCATTGTGTGTGTTGCGGTTCATTTACCGTAATCGTGAGACGAATCGCGCGCATGTAATTCACCAGCGGCTGGGTTTGACGAGGTAGAGGAGAATCGCGGCTGGCTTGACTTCAGTATTTCACATGGGTCAGACAAACTAGCAAGAAGAGAGATAGCTAAAGGAGGCTCGGGGTTGCCAGATAAAGCAATTAATTGCATTTTAACATATAAGTTTAAAAATAAGCAAAGGATTTCATTTACTTTTAATAGTTACCTTACGCCAAGCTGAAACAAAAAGTCCACAAAAAACTACTCGATCTAAATACAATGTTCTTGGTGTTTCTAATTGTTACTCTGAGTCTATCTGACTACGAAGTGATACTATTTAAAGTATAGGTAAAGACACCCATTTATGTGGCCAAAAATGTTTTAATGAATAATTAAGAAATGACGCATTTCATGAATAAAAAAACCAGATTAGATTAGATATACATTTATTCATCCCACTTGGGGAAATTCCAGATAGTGTCAAATCTTTAATTATTTCAGGTTAAACAGTGAAAATACAGAAAAACAGACATTACTATGTGCCAAAATGTTTATTGAAGGTACAACAAAATTTAAAAATCAAAGATAAAACAGTCGTAAAAGAAAAAAAAATGTGTACAAGACACTGAAACACTGAAAACACTTATGATAAAATAATTTACATACATAGAAATTGAATCAACAAATCAAATGCTAAGTTAGGCTTGAGTACTTGCACTAACAGGCATGACTATAATTTTTATACTATGCATAACACACGTGTAAAATGATTCAAAGAATATGTGAAACGGCGATTCAGTAACACAACCTGGCAACCCTGAGTGTTGCAGAAATGCAAAATGTGAAAATATAAAGTGAATAATTGATCATACATATCTTGCTGTCTTTGTATATATTGGTCCTTTTTCATAGAAACAGTTAAAGTTATTTTTACGCTACTATCAGGAGCGCAGGTAAAAACTGTGGAGTGCATACGAAACAATGGTGCGTGCGCCGATATCGGGCATTAACGGTTCATAAATGTCCATAACCTGTGCGTAATCTCTCTCCCTCTCAAACTCCGTGTGCTGGTATCCTGTCGGCTTTGCACATGCACTGTAAACCACGTACGGCTTTAGTAATGATTACTAATTTGGGTTTACAGTACACTTAGGACTCACCAATTAGGACGCAAGTTAGGACGCACCAATTTTGAAGCAGCTTCAAAATAGGTGTGTCTGTTTCAGTAACATGCATAATTATGATCCAGTTGAAGTGAGACAGACAGACAGACAGACAGATAGACAGATAGATAGATAGACAGATAGATAGATAGATAGATGCTTTATTGATCTCCAAGAGAAATTCACAGTTCCAGCAGCAAAAAGATAGGATCATAGGAGCATTCAGGGTTCTTGGAAAAACAAAAGCGCACAATAAAATACAAAAGAAGTCAAAACAGTGATTTTTAGAAAATAAGACTGGTTCACTATAATCACCACTATCATCTCATCTCAGTGAAAGAGGAGGTCTATATGAAGAAGATCCCAAGAGTTGGTGGATTAATTATTCAAGGATTCTTTTTTATGGAAGGTCAAAGTTCAGAATTGAATAGTGCAATATCAGGTGCTGTATTGATGTTGTGCGTGATTTCAACTTTTTTTTTCCAGATTTCCTCAGTAAAACTTGATAAAATTGATAGAGGAGGTCTTATATGAAGAAGATCCTAAGAGTTGGTGGATTAATATTTAAGGATTCTTTTATGGAATCTCAAAGTTCAGAATTGACAGTGCATTATCGAGTGCTACATTGATGTTGGGGTTGATTTCAACATTTTTTTTCTCCAGATTTCCACAGTAAAACTTGATGAAATTGATACCAGTGATAGAGGAGGTCTTATATGAAGAAGATCCCAAGAGTTGGTGGATTAATATTTAAGGATTCTTTTTTATGGAAAGTCAGATTTCAGAATTGAATAGTCTAATATCAGGTGCCGTATTGATGTTGTGTGATTTCAAGATTTTTTTTTCTCCAGATTACGACGGTAAAACTTGATGAAATTTATATCAGTGATAGAGGAGGTCTATGTGAAGAAGATGACAAGATATGGTGACATAATTTCAAAATAGCTTTAAAAAGGTTACCGCAGAAGATCGAATCTTGTTTCCTTGTAATTGTCATAAGATTTCTTTCAAGTACTGCAGTTAATTGTCACTAAAGGGCTTGTATCAATCGTGTACCTTTCCCAGTTTCATAGACACTCAGGAATGGTTCAATTTTTGACTCACAAAACAATACTTCACGTGATGCCATATTTTGATATTCTACAACTATGTAAACCTGCAACCAAAGCAGCAGTTGAACATCCATTTGTCAAAATATTGAATCACAAATGCTTCTTTTAATCAATGTTTTATTTCAGCAACTGAATCATAATTATGCATGTTACTGAGACAGGCACACATATTATGAATCTCCTAAGTGTGCAAAGCTGACAGGATAACAGAACACCGAGTTTGGCTACGTTCACACTGCAGGTCTTGCTGATATCCTATTTTTCTGCATGGTCGTTCACAACTTAAATGCGACCGCCATCAGACTCCAGCGTAAACGGTCTGCGGCTCTACAGTGACCCGCATGCGCAGAAGAAGACGTGACGCAACAGGCAGGACGCTGTGTTTACGGAAGTAAATATGGGCGCAACACAAGTCAGTGTGTGCGTAACAATTTTTAAGTTGGTGTGCAATCGGAGCCGACAAAATTACGAGCAAAAGATAAAGAGAAGAAGAAGACTGAGAATAAAAAAAAATCTTGCCTCATCTGGCGCAGAATTGTGATGCCCGTCTCACTTCAATGACGGGAAAGTCGGATGAAATGCGACGTGACCCGTTCATACTGCGGTTGCTTTGAAAAACATCAGATACGTATCCGATTTAGGACCACATATGAAAACGGCCTGGGTCTGGTGTGAGAAAATCGGATGTGTGTTGTTCACACCGTCATAAAAAAATCAGATATGGGTCACTTGTGACCACAAAATCGTTTTTTTTCTGCTGTGTGAACGTAGCCTTTGAGAGAGAGCGAGAGACGCGCGTGCGACGGTCATTACCGTAATAACTCAACTTCAAGCGCAAGGGATTTCAGAGGCAGCGGCTCACGTTACCGCAGTTTAGCTGCAGTGTTGACATAAACATCTTAGAGCAACCCTCTAGAAGCGTGTTCAATCAGCTTTTGACCGTTCTCGGAGAAACTGACGAGAATAAAACCAGATTACACATAATCACCATAGATATTCTATGTGACCACAGTTGATAACACACCAGCCCTGTATGGGGCGATAATGTTCCCAAACTGGTTGCCAACCGACAACAAACCAGAAAGAAGAAGCGTGTGTAGCCTGAGCCAACAAGGCCGCAGAATCATGGATCTCATTAGTAAACCAAGGAGTAAGTCCATTGTGTGGATGTATTTTGGACTCAAAGCGGACAAAAAGGGACGGCCGCTGAACTCGGGGGAGGCTATCTGTCGCCTGTGCCGGAAAATCGTACTCGCGAAAGGTGGTAATACCACGAATTTAAGAAGTCATCTGAGGCGTCGACATCGTGCAGATTTTTTTGAGCCAGCTTCTCCCGCGAACCCTGCAGTATTATGTGAGACCACAGGTGATTTGACATCAAACTAGCCTCTGTAACGAATGCAGAGATTTACGGTGTTGTCAAATTCGGTGAAAGAAGGCCTATATGCTATGTAGGCATTGTTGCTTAACTTCCCCAACACAGACAAGATGCACTCTCTTGCTGCATATTTATGCTACATTATTCTTTGACTTTTTTCATCCGCGTGTCGCAAGGAAATTTAATTGACTGCGGCAGACGCCGGCCGCGATTCTTCTTTGCCTGAGCAAATTAGCCGTTAGTGAATTACATGTCCCATATTTTGTTGGGCAATAACGTTAAATGGGCCGAAACAGACGCACAATAAGATAGCTAATTTTAGGGTTGGTTCGAACTTGGCACGGGATTGGATTTTTGTCGCATGATCGGGCTGATCCAGTTTTCACACAAGTTTTCGGCGTGTTTCGTCTCAAACCGAGCATTTGTTATGAATTATGCAGTTTACGGAAGCTTAACAGCTAACCATAAACACAATCTAAAGACACTTCCTGTTTTAACTGACTTCAAAATAAAAGCACATCCCGAAATAAAGTAAATGCCTTTCTCTTAATTTTCCCAATAAATACCTCGTGATTTTGGTAAATTTCGCAAGAGTATTTCATATACTATCAGTATATACACGGAGGTACTTTAACTGTGTACGTTAGGAGTAACTACTCCTAAATTCCTTCCACGCTATAAATGAGTCTCTTTGCGATCTGAAATTGTGTTGAGACAATTAAAAAAAAGCCAATATTTTTGCCAATAAGTACCACGTGAATGTATAATGTTGTGTATTTATTATATAATTAGTAATTAATATACAATTGGCACAAATACTATGAACTACTTTTTTTTATGTACATTTGGAGTAATTGTGCTTCAAAATCCCTTCCATGCGAAAAAACTCTTTTTCATCTTGTGTAAAACACAACAAAGTGGAACAAAATCGATTTTTCCTAATAGTACCTCATGAATCTGGTATATTTGAAATGAGTACTTTTAGTACTTTTACCACATGCACTGAAGTACTTCTACTGTGTACTTTATGTGGAATTATACTGTAAAATCCCACTCTTTTGCACAATTTCAGCTGGGAAAAAAGCTTTTCACGAATCAGAAATGATTTTGTGCAATTACTGTAAGAGTAAACAGAAGGTCTTTTTGGACTTGGATGTTTGGTCATGAGGGGACTATTGCAATTTTAATGTAACGCACAGTTTGAGAAGAATCACGATGAAAACTTATCTGAACACTGGACCATGTGACAAAAATCCAGTCCCACAACAAGTTCAAAATAGCCCTAAAAGCATTTTAGCTATCTTATTGTGCTTCTATTGCCCAGAGGGGGAGTCAGTCCTTTGGCTCATTTACTGTAATCATAAGATAAATAGTGTACATGTAATTCACTGGCAGCTGGCTTGATGAGGCAGAGAAGAATCGCAGCTGGGTTGACTGCAGTATAGTAACTTGGGTTAGTTGAGGATTATTTGAGGTCCAGCTCTGGTATTCTTGTAGCATGAGAAGTACAATTCACATAACCAAACTGAATACAGGGATGAATATATCTTATTCTAATAGCAGACATTTAGACTTGTTAAGATAAGAAATGGCACAAATCTATACCATGTAAATCCATTTAAATGGCACCACTAGTAATTGAAGGAACCCATAGACCTAGACATTTTTATTTCCAGAACTCAATTTGTTCTCTTTTGATTTTATGTTGACCCTCTTATAAGTATTGCTTTCGTCCAACTTTTAATTATTGCCCTGTTAATACGATTTTATGTTGAACAGAAACTTGGATGTATTCTCTGTTGGATTTCTGACAGATAACAGCAATCTCTTACCCTTGTTGCCAAGATATGTGTCTATACAGACCAGATGATGTGGTGCCATGATCTTGCCTTATAGCGTGTTTAATAACAGCTGATACTCAAATCAACTATGTGGTTCCCTCACATATAGTACAAATTCCCATTCATAAACAAATAGACGTTTCTTTCCAATTCAATTATGCCATATAGCAAAGGAATATACTACTCCAGTCTTCAAAGCAAACTTAAAATGTAATTTGTGAAAGACCATGCTCTGTCCTACTCCCACGTTACTCGGTACAAAATAGACATGGACTTATTGTCTCAAATTTGTCTTAGAATCATATCTAAATGCTTTTTGTTGTTTTTTTTGAAGGTTTGGATTCAAACCATGAAGAACTTTTTGAGGATTTTCCATTCCTCCAGAATGCATCAACCCAGAACTATGTACCAGATGCTGTACTGCCACCTGGGGAGCCATGGCTCTATGGTGGCCCCTCCAGGGCAGTGCTGTCTTTGCCGTCCTGTCTGTGCCTGTCTGATGATTCAGGAACAGGCCCTTCTCCTTTGTCTAGCCAGGACCAAGTAGGAGAGTTGAATGTGTATGCCAAGTGTCATCTTCAGCAGGGCGTAATGTTTGGGCCCTTTGTGGGAGAAGTTCGCAAAGGACAAATGCCAAACAACCTCAAATATGCCTGGGTTGTGAGTAGACAAATGTAGACTCCATAAGACTGTGTAGAAATGTTTGAAATAGGACACCTTCCTTTTCCTTTATTTAACCAAGGAGTCCCATTGACATTAGAAATCTCTCTTGCAAGGTAGACCTGGCCAGGGTAGCAGCCATACAAATTAAAAACTATATAAACCAAACAATGAACAATAAAGCAGAATAACAATTACCCAACCATAACAGCCGAAGAAAAACAGTGACATTTATCCTACATAGCATTCTCTGCGATGCTTTAAAATGATAAACAGAGATAATTGTTTTTAGTTTAATTTTTTTAAAGATTATTCATCTGTGGACCTGTGTTCGGTGCATGGTAGGAAAATGTTGTTTTGCCAAAGTCTGTTAAAACTTGGAAGCAGTGAAGAGCACCCACTTGGAGGCATGTAGATGGCAACTACTAGAACTAATACAAAGAAGGGTGCTGAGCTATTCTGGGAGTTTATCCAGCAGAGTGTTTTATATGAGCATAAACCACATCTTAAAATATGTGCTATAGGCTCAGCAGTAATGTCTGCAGCCATGTTTTTAGAGGTAAGGATCCAGGTTATTTGGACCTGTAAATGTATGAGAATCAAAACTTGAATAACTGACATACAGTACGTTTAAAATCTGATAAACTATTACTGAGTTGGAAGAGCATGTAGCAGGTGTATTTAGAGCCCTGCACTGATAGTGTTTATTGAATTTATTTAAACTGAATTAAATTTATTGTTTGAAAGATTACAATAATTGCTGTTGTCAAGTAGGTGACCTATACCTACCACTTACACACACATATATATGTGTGTATATATATAATATTTACGCACACTTTGAGTATACAATGCAAAATTCCAATTTCCATTAGTAAGCTTTGTCCTCCATGACTCATTTCATCACTGTGGAATTACAGTGAAATCATACTTGAGATAACTCAAGTACCTGAAGTCTTGCATTTGTTGTAAATATAACCAATCTGTTTAATTGTAATTTCTAGATACGGGATGACACAGCTTTCATCTACATTGATGCGTCTGATGTAAACAAATCCAACTGGATGAGGTTGGATGTTCTTATTTTCTCCGCATTTTTCATAATTCACTCAACATTCATTTTCTTTTCTGGCTGTGCCATGTTTTTCACACAGTTGTTCTTTCTCTGTCTAAGGTATGTATCATATACCAACAGTGAGGAGGAACACAACCTGATTGTATTCCAGTTTTATCGCCGTATCTACTACAAAGTATCTCAGCCAATCTCAGAGGGAGCAGAGCTCAGGGTCTGGATTGGCAAGGATTATGCTTCGCTTCTGGGTCTTGGCATTGGTGAGAGCTCTTCCGCTTTTCCAAGCAGAGTGTATTGGTCTTAGTTGTACATGTTCAGTATTATCTTTGCTGCCAGTAAATTATTTTAACTAGTAACTTTAAAGTTTTAAAGTGGAACAGCATTCTGTGAATATGATTCTTTTCTTGGGGGACAAAGGTGAGAGTGTGAAGTGTGAAGTTGGAGACAAGGACACCATCCTGCGACCCTTACAGGACATCCAGTTGGTCACCCTTCCAGAGCCCAGCAACTCCTCCCTTTGGTCAGATCACAGCCAGTCTCAGAACCCCATTCCGTTCATCAGTGATGTGATGACTATGTCAATCCCTGATGGCAGTCTTGATTTGGGTTGTGCTGTACCCTCCTCTGTCCTCATCTCTTCCCCCTCTCCCAGCTTACATCAATTTGATAAGTATGATTTTTTGCCTGGAACTGAAAAACTGCTAAGCAATCCAAATGTCACAGAGAATAGTCCATGGTACTTCTTTGGGTTTGAACCAGACCCTTCTGGACGGCTGCTAGACAGGAGCATTGTGGTGTGTAAATTATGTGGGGAACGAATGGGCTGTGGGAGAGGAACAGCTGACCTTCAAAGCCACCTGACCACCAAGCATCATATTCGATCACGAGAAACCAAGGATCAGACAATAGGTAAATATTCTGTTATAAAGAGGTGTTTAATATGAGTCTGATTTTTGTTAACTTCATCAATATCTCTATAGATACTGGAACAATTGAAAAGTTAAACGGAGCTTATATGCTCACCTGGTCACACAACAATTTGTCCTTCTGTTTACTGATAACCACAGATTCATTTTGAATCTGAAATTCCACATAACTGTAAACTAGAGTAAACTAAATTGCTGCCCTTTTGTACAGTTCAGTGAAACCAAGACAATTTTCTGGCCAAGTCTTCAGTTTCAGTCTTTTTAAAAATGCAGAAATTGATATTCTGTAATCACTGTGCAGTGCATCTATGTATTGTACCTCTTGTAAGTCCCTGTTGGATTTTGGAGCTTTATTTAGCACAATAAAAAATTAGTTTTCTGACAGACAACTTGACTATTGGTGTTTCAGAAAAAATTTGGCACTTAATTATCTATTAAGTATTTGGCAGTTAATAGTTAATTAAATGAACTATTTGGCACTTAATACATCTGAAATAATGTTCACCACTGAAGATTGTACTGATGTTCAACAGAAAAAAGGCAGCAATCTCATATCCTTGTCTGTGGTGGATCTATACAGACCACATAAGGTGATGCCATCATCTTGCCTTATTGCATGTTTAATAGCTGGTACATCAAACAAATAGGTTATTCGTAAAGACTATTTTTGTTAATTTTTGAAAAAAATCAGGTTAATAGCATTCAAGAAACTGAACAAAAATCACAGATAGATGGAATTCTCTTTAGATCTATATACCCATCCTCTGGAGTGGGGATATAATGAATGCTGCACAGCTGTCGATCACCGGCATAATAAAGAAGAGGAACCTAACAATGGAGATTTCTCAAAGGCTATTTACTTGTTTTGTTTCAGATTTGACACACCTCTTTACCACCAAGAAAGGAGTAGTGAATACTTTTGGTGAACTTCAGTTTTTGTATTTTTAAAGCTTATTTGTAACATTTTTTCAAAGTTTGAAAGTGAACACTTGGTCAGAATAACATTTGTTTTGGTTCGTCTGTACTACCTAAATAGAAGTTCATGGAAAATGTAGTTTACAATGATGTTTAATTTCAAAGATCATTCTTTGATCATCCTGCCTATCCTCACTGGATAGGCAGGATGTTGTGCAACAAGATGTATTAGTGAGCTCCACTTTTTCACTTGTCATAAATTTTTTAACACAGCAAGAGATGGCTGCTGTCAGGACTGCAGTAAAATAAGTCATAAATAAGCAACGAATATAAATCAAGCAGTCAGATTGTATTTCTATTGTGCCAAATCATAATATCAGAGGTTAAATCATGACACTTTACGTATCGATGTACAAATGTCCCAAACTGCTATTAGTATAAATATATACTAGTATATATACTAGTATATAGTATATATATACTAGTATATATATATATACTGCTATTAGTATAAATATAAATGAAGAAACTGCTACCATTTGTATAACTATATAATTCACACTATGAATATTGATGATGGAGCAGAAGAGAGGCAGGATCACAGCAGCAGGTCCAGAAATGTTCCAGGGAAAACTTAATACAAGTCACTTCTAGTGTCTTTTATGATTGCTGGGCATCATCAAAAAAAACTACATAAAAACATAAACACATCCCTCTCCACGCCCATCATACAAAAAGAATAGTCAAGTAGTTCTCAGTTATTATCAAATAGTGTTTTTCTTGAAAGTGGTACAAAATGTCTCTTGCAATTCCTTAATTATTGAGGGCTTTCCTCAACAGGTCAACGCCCACTTCTGCCAACGGGTAACATGGGTACACTCCCTGCTCAAGTGACAGATGCGATCCTCAACTTCCTCATCATGGATCTTCAACCCTCAGTTCTGGTGCAGGGGGTAGGCTTCAAACAGCTAATCCACAATTTACTGCCCACCAAAAAGGAGCTTCCCTCACAGTTCTACCTTGATAGCTTACTGAAAGAACACCACATAAAAGGCAAGATCAATTTGGCACAGTTGCTTAGGAGAAAACGGGAAAGCAGGGAATATGAAGATGTATCGGACTACATGGCTCCCATTGAGTTTGAACCAGCTAGATGTGGACGAACTCCCAGTCATCATATGGATGTTCCTCAATTTGTAACCCTAAGTGTAGATGTATGGTTACACACCTGGCAGGGGAATCCTCAGAGGTACCTCACCCTGTGGGCACATTACGTAGATGTCAACTTTCATTCTCAGAATCTGGCCCTATCAACCCAAAAACTCATTGACAATGAAGATTGCAACTTTCAAGCTGTGGTAGGCCAAGTCAAAGCTATGGCGAAGGAGTGGGATATATCCCAACCCAGTTTGGTCCTCCTGGGAGGAGAGGAATGCAACAAAAACAGATTGGGACCAGGGAAGTGTGAAAAGGCTGGAGAGGCTACAGGGAGCAATTCTCACCTTCATTCAACAACATTTCTTGAGAGGGATGATTCTGCATCACCTGAGGAACCACATGATCTGGACCAAAGCCACTCTAGTGATAGACTAGTCCCTTATGTCCCTTGTTTCATCAATGCAGTACAGTGCTGCATCAAAGAAGTGATGTCACATCCTGTCATTTCTGAGACTCTCAACCAATTCCAAGGCATTCTTTCAACTCTGTTCTTATTGCCTGCTCAGAACAGAGGCCTCTGTCAGCACCAAGCCCAGTGCTTGTTGCAGACCATGACCAAACAGGAGCAGCTTGAATTGAAATCTTGGGTCCATAATGAACCCACCTGGAATGAACTCTACCCTCTACTGAGCACACTTATCAGGCATAAAGGCCTTGTCTGTGATATAATAAAAGATCTGAAAAAAGAAATGGCTTCAGAGTCCAGCTCTCATGCACACTGCGCATCTTCAGGAAGCAATCCAACTCTTAATTCTGAATGGAAGGTGCTTGAAGAGCTGAGTTCAGTCCTCAAACCTCTTGATGTGGCATGTCGGACTCTTGCCAAAGAAGCCTTTCCCCGTTTATCCCTCATCAAACCAATTCTCACAGGCCTGCTCTCCCGCCACCTCATATCACGGCCGGGCGACTCCTCGTCCATCCTGAAGGAGGTGAAAAGGATGATGAGACGACATTTGGTCAGTTGCTACAACAACCCTGTTGTCAACAGAGTCCTGTGTGTCGCCTGTTCACTTGACCCTCAGTTCCATGGGCTGGGATTCATGGACAAGAAAGTAAGTCTTACAGTTTCAAATGGAAGAATTGGCTTTTTTTTTTTAACTTTTATCGCCGTTAAAACAAATCCCAACATGTCTTGAAGTCAAACAAATACAACCACGGTTATTAAAAATGAATGAATTGTACAATTGTCGAAGTCACGATTCCATACTAACCCTAGCCCATCAATCGCATTGAAAAAAAATCACATAATTATTAAAAATCAGATTTGAATCTTTATGGATCTCTCATCTTTGTGACTTTGGACACATGTCCAATTCAAACATGAAGTTAATCAAAATCAACTTTTAACTGGTTAGGCTGATGTAACAAAACCCAGGTCTTCATGTTAGTCGTAATGTATGTAAAAAAACATCATGTCCATTCAAATTAGACACAATTAGATGACTATATAATTGACGATAAAATTAGATTTGATAGTCCAGTCATGTCAAATTTCAAAAAAGACCTTTAGCAATTTTTCACTCCAGATAAACTATTGTCTCAGTCCTTTATCTTCAGCTAGCCTGTCAACTATGCTTTGGTGTCAAAAAGATTCTAGGGACGGTCATACAGAAAAGTACTTCAGGATATGTTCTCAAAACTGCACAATTAAAACATTAATCCTTGTTTAATCCCTGTTGGTATCACTTTTCCATTGTTATGTTACAGAAGCATTCCTTACTTTAGGATTGCTTGAAAACATGTAGGTTGTGAATGATATCTCATTCACAACCTACATGTTTTCACCTACAGTATTGCGTCAATATAAAAATGTTACCACTGTAAGGCTGTTTTATTGTGAAAATATTTAAATTAGTAATGCAACTTGCAGGGATGTTACTGGCCAGTGCATGTATAGCTGCACTAGGTAGATCATTTATTATAATATTTTATTTATTTTCTTGTGTTAAAATGAATTTAATAATTGTGGCAGGTGTAATCCAGACCTTTTTCTACTGCTTTTATTTTAGGAGCAGGCAACCACTTTTGATTGGCTGAAGGAAGAGGCGGTCAGGATCGTGAAGGAGGACAGAAGGAGTCGCTGCAACAATAAGTCTCATCCAATCAAGAGAAGCCCCTCACCTGGTTCACCTGAATCAGAGACTGAGTTACGGAGAAGCAAAAGACTCAAAGTTTCCCAACCAATCAACTTCAGAGAGTTTGATGTGTCCGAACATGAAGAAAGTGATGCTGATTACAGTGAAACAGCAGAGCCAGGCTCCCCGGGCGGACTGTCTGGTATGGAGTTCCTGCTTGGAGACCTATTTTGCTCTGTTCCCAAGAGCAAACGGAGCTCTGTGGAGGAGTCTGTGGACATGGAGATATCTTTTTTCAGGGCTGAAAAGGGGGCTTCACTTGGATTGGAGCCCCTGCAGTGGTGGAGGACCAAGGCATCACAGTTCCCACTCTTGGCTACAGTGGCACAAGCCTACCTAGCTGCTCCTGCAGTAGCAGGTAATGCTGTCCAGGACTTTTTGGTAGAGGAAACGGGAGCTTTATACAGGAAAAGGGCGAATATTCCACCAGAAAATTTGGATGCGATTCTATTTTTGCACCACAACCACATGGCCTGCACAGAGAGTGGACAAACAGTAGTAGGATATGACGATAAAAGGATTGAGAGGTTCCCATTACCATAGACATACTTTGACCCACACGTCTTCTTTCTTTAAACAAATCTGAAATCAACATGAGGAGTACAAAGTCAAAATTTCCACATACACAGGCAGACACCCTATATTAGGACTACATTTAGATTACTGGTTTCACTGGTTCAGTGAATGGGGTTTTCATTTATACAAGGCGAGTCAAGGAACTAACATTTGTATTTATAAGGAGCTCTACCCAATTTACTCCTGAGCCAATGCTCGAAACACGACTGAGATCAAACTCACAGCAAATGTTAGAATTTCAGATAAAATACCTATAGCTATAGGCCAAGGACTGTCATGTTTGATGCACTGCCTAATTACATTTTCATATATTGAATAAATGAAAATATTCCTCTGTACGTGACGAGATGCCGAACAGATAAAACAGAACAGACAAATGTAAACTGCAGACCAACTAACTGTAACACAAACTCCATCATCCATAGACATCCTGAGTCCCTTTGTCTCGACCCCTCCCTCCACCCTTTAATATTTACCCCTATCTTCATACACTTTAAGCTCTTAGTCACTCAACACCACCTCCCTAATCCCCTTAGACCTCTCACTCATACAATAAATTAAATAAATATTCCAACCCAATATTTACCATTCACTTATTTCTCTTCCCTGCACAGTTCAAACTGTCAGTATACACTGTAAATGTTGTAAATAAAGATGCATTCAAAGTTATTTCACTTCTGTTTCTATGTATGATATTGGAAGTGACATTTTTTTCAGGATTGTCTTCATGCCCAAAAAATGGACAATGTTTTAATTTATGGTCAAAAGTCTGCATAGCACACTGAGTCCAAATCAATGACTGGGCTGCGCTATGTATATGTCTTCATATGTATTTTACATAATACTATATCTTGTCACTTGACAATAAGTCAAAATATTTTTATTCAGCACAAAATGTAGTGAATGTGATTACAATGTTTACACTTCCATTACTATGTATAATATTCAAATATGGTGGATTTAGAAATGAAAAGCAAACTTTTTGTCAGTTCTGCAGAAAAAAACCCAGAAATGTCCAAAAGTACCCAGTCTCCCAATGCGAATAGTCAAATTTTTACTCTGTATCCAGATCCCAACTGCTTTTGAAGACATAAATTATTTTACTGACTTACAGAGATGGACAGATACAACTGCCACACCCTCACCACATAAGTTTAGATTAGATATACCTTTAATAGTCCCACAAGGGGAAATTTCAAATACAACAGCAAATGCAGCAGATACAACAGCAAAGAGTAGAAAAACAGTAGAACAGATATACAACAATTGAATTCTTGTACAACATAGACAGTATACATGATTGAAGTCCCAGAGATGATACTAAGGGGCAGTCCAAGAACTTAAGTGCTTTGTCCACATCTACCATAAAAGTCTTAAAGCTGCTGTTAATGTTAAAGGATCAAAACAGAATATTAGAACTAGGGTGTGTAAACTTTTGATCAGAGTCATTTGGATAGTTACTTTTGTCAGTATTGTCAATATGTTTTGCTGTGGTATGTTAAAGTTATGGGGACGATACAGTATATGTCTTCTCCTGGTAAATTAAAAAAATGCAGATGAGCTGTGTTGGTGGAAGCAAAGATGAAAAGTTGGCATGACAAAGGTCTGACGAGTTGCAAGATGCATGTATGGTGATTTGGTGGCCTTTTCTTCCTTGTTAGGTATGGAGAACAGAAAAGCACAGACGTTTGTATGCTTTTATTAAGACAATGATAACTGATAGCAAAAACATGTTACATATTGATAGCTTTATTTGGAGCTTAACTGATTTTTATAGAGCTTGACACTGGCCATTTCAGATGACCCAGACAGGCTGTCGGGTGGACACTTACTTGGTATTATAACTAACTTCAATAGATTTCCAGTCCATGCCTTCGAGTTCATAAGCTGGAGTGCCAGTGGAGTGAGTCCATTGGCACTGAAAGCTGTTTTTTGTGGCCTTCAATGGAGACAATGGAACTTTGTTTCTGGCCTTTTATTATGAAAATGGTGAATAATATATTAATAATAGCAAGTTATGTATTCATAAAATCAAGAGTATACATGATTGTCATTGTCATGTGGCCATCTGTGGTTGAATTTAGCAAATTCGTGTCTAGATATTCTGTGATTTCCTTCTCCATACCCGAATGACTAAATTTCTTTTGTTTCAATGCAGGGTTGTTCTCTGGAGAGAAGTGAGAATGCAGTAGAAAAAGAGCTTTCGCGTGCAGTTGAACACACACCAGTAACGTGCGCTGTAACAGTGAATGCAAGATGGGAAAGGCCTCTGTACTGCTGAATGCATTTACATACTTCAGAGAGGTTAGCAATCATTTGGCAGTTTTTTTTTTATCAAGATTACGTTTGCCACAGCAATTTCATTTAGCAATTGTTTCATTTAGACCTGTTAGGTCTGTGCCTGCAAGCATCTGAAGTAGTTTCAGGAGAGGGATAAAAGAAAGGACTTTGATTTTGGCCAGAGAAATAATGGCGTCCTCATTAATTCAATATTTCCGAGAGAATCTTGTCTCCACCTCCACAATTGCTTTACCAAGACTGTGTAAATGTTTGAGATTATAATTTTGTAAATTATGAGCAATTTGGTCATCGGTCACCATGCACAAGCGTAGATAGATTTACAGAAGGATACATAAATACGTAAATGAACTTTAAACTTTTAACAAACTAATTACATTACATATACCTCATATACATATACCTAAATGAGGTATATTACATATTATATATAACATATACATATTATATATAACCAATTTCCCAGCTTTTGGGATCAATAAAGTACTTCTATCTATATACCTCATCTCCTTCAGTGTGGCCAGTGAAACTGTCACTCCCCCCCTATTAGTCCACAAATCCGTTGCTTTGGTATAAATCGCTGCTGACATTCTACACTCAACTTGTTCCACTTTATTAACATGGGGAGCAACGGTCTGTTCTGGACAGGTATGAATAAAGGAATGACCCACCCGTTTATTACATTGGGTGGATCCGACTTTTGATCAAACGTCGTTTTTATTTCGATATATAATCTTGCAGCAAATGGAAAAGGGACAAGGAACTCATCTCGTGCATAGGCTGAACTAACTTTGTAATCTCCAAATGCATACCAGTATTGTACTTTCTCAAACCATCCACCCTAAATGTTTCACAGTGACATAAAAAGGAAAACATTGCACATGCGCGTGAAATACTAGTTTGCACATGCGCCACAACAACCTCGCGCAAGCGTGTAACTATCCGGGAACCGTCGGGTCGTGACAGCAACATCAGTTTCCGTAGCTCAATTCACTTGGAAAAAAGCAGAAGAAGCTTTAGTGATAGCGTCCTGCGTACGTACGGGACATCAAGCTGCTCTACTGCCTTACTAAAAACAAAGCTGTGTGTGTGTTTGGGAGGAGATGAAATTTAGCGAGCTGAAGAAGTGGAACACGAGAGCGTCTGCAGTGTACGCTGTGGGCATTTGGACCATGATCGGCTCTTACGCTTATTTCAAATACACAGGAAAATATGACGATCTAGGTAAGTGGCACGCTAAGATTGAGTCAGACTCTGATATGTTACTCAGAATTCATCAGCAGAGGTAAAATTGTCATTTATCTGATATGTTTTGATGAGCTACTGTTTCGGTCCAGATATAGAACGAAGTCTTCAGTGTTTTTTCTGGTGTCTTTTTGCCAAATCGGAGACCATTTCTCGAAGACCAGCATCATTACATTCAATAATTATTTCTGAAAAATAAACTGGAAAATTACTCTTTAATTGTTTCCATTAACACAGTTAAAAAAGAAGATATAGAAGAACCTGATGATTCCAACCAAGTGGTGTATCAAAGTCCTCACTCCAAAACAGTCATTGTCTACAAGAAAGACTTTGTGCCATACAACACCAGAATCTATAACTTCATCCAGTCCTACGTCAGTGGACCCACACCACCTGCAGACAGTGGAAAATAACTTATCATTGCAAAGAACACTGGACTGTGGAAACTGATGATGTAATCTCTTTAAAACAGTAGGAAATGACTGAATTTATGTATCTGTGTCAGGTCATTATTTTTTCTGTAATCAATCATGGAGTGGTGTCTGGATAGTGATCAAGTTCCACATACCAACTTGAAGCGGTTGGTACTCGTGATTCAGAGTCTTGGGTTCTTTGCCAACACTGGGTGCGACCATTCTGTGTGGAGTTTGCATGTTTTCCCTGTGTTTGTGTGGGTTTTCTTCTGGGAATTGGTTGAAATGGTTCAGTGGTTTAGAGTCCGGAGTGTATCCCGCCTTTGCCCTCAAGAAATTGAGATTCCCCGTGGTCCCAGTGAGGACAAAGCAGATTCAGAAGATAAATGAATGAGGATTCCATGTGACTGTATACAACCACCATTTCTGAAGATATTCAGGATATTTGTAAATTTGACTTTATTGATAGAAACAAATGTAGATTTTGATGCCTAAACCATAATAAAAAATTTGGAAAACAGTGCCCTGTTGTTTTTTGTTAGATCTTTCACTTCACCATGTTTCTCCTTTTTAAATATTTTTCTGCTTTATATTGTATAACGTTTTTGTACTTAATTACATAATTTTTATGTTGTGTTATGTAACAATATCTGTCATGATATAAACAATCACCGATTTTTAAAATGTGTTCCTTTTTGCGCAATTTTAATCTTATTACACATTTCAAAAAATACTTTTATTAGTGTCATTTTATGTACACTAAAAACATCTGTCGCTTTTCAGGTTATCAAGTCTGAAATAAAACTTCTATCTGCATTTTTTTTCTAGCCCATTAAACTACAAAAGGAAAGAGTTTAATTTATCACAACCATCAACAGACAACATGAAAAGATACCAAACGCTCTTGTCGTGGCATACGCACAGGTCTGAGCTTTCTGATTTGGTCATTAGAGGGCGACAACGAAACGTCCATATTATCGGAAGTTTTGAGAACGTGGACACAATGAAAGCCATTATCCAGAGGGTCACCAAGGCGACTGTGACAGGTAAGCAACAAGATTATACTCAGCTTTCGGGACAAAGGCTGCATCGTTAGTGTCTCCAAATAACGGATATCTGTCATTTATTCATATTGCTGACTGTACACGTTAGCTAAGCCCGCTCGTTAGCATTAGCCGTGTCATGAACATGAATGGGTCCGGTGGGCCTGCAGCCCAAGGGAAAGGTTATTTCACCTGTACTGATAATCAGCGTGTCGCCTTGATGTGTGGGAATTTGGGTTTCATTAAGGGAAATCGGAGCTGGATGCTGGCTGTACACACACGGAAGTGGTTTAGTCCTGTCGTCTTTCAGTTACCCATCCCATGTCTTTCACAGTAGGAGAAGAACAGATCAGTTCTATAGGACGAGGACTCTGTGTCCTGCTGGGCATATCGGCGGAGGACACACAGAGTGATGTGGACTACACGTGAGTAACACACTATTGCATTTTAACGAGCCATTTTAGGGCATATCTTTACATGTTAAAAATAATGTAATCAA
>JAPTHA010000001.1:26453402-26464183 GCA_029814585.1 Gymnapogon annona
GTTGACAGTGTCAGCCTCATGACAGACATGTGGACCTCCATCAACATCGATGAGTATCTCACTTTCACCTGTCATTCCAATAAGTCACACAACAGAGAACAATGCTGGAACTGCTCGGAAGCTTCTAAGGGAATGGACTTTCAAAGAAAAGATGAAGTGCTTGGTGACTGAGGCGGTGGCAAATATGATCGGTGCGGCATGTGGTCTCCCTGTTACACGCAGGGCCGTAGCACCAAATTCTGGGCCCATATACAAGAAGTCCTGCTCCCACCCACCCCCCATTAATACTTAAACTACTGTATAAGATAACACAAACACACAAGACTGTATTTGAACATTTTATTTTCAAATGGAACAAGAATCAAGGCATAATACCATTATGTATATACATAATACCATTGTTCACAACAACTACACACATATTAAAAGGTAACCAAACATAATATAACTAAACTCAATACCAATATTCCAGAAAAAAATACTAATATTTTACATACAATTTACACATATAGCACAGTTTACTCTTGGGAAAATGCCCACTGACAGGTGTTCAGGCTGGCAAAATTAGTGATGAGATCCTTAAAGTCCAATGCTCTTGCCAAATTGCATTCAATGGTTAAAGAGCAAGACTGTTCAGTCTATCCTGGTGGACCTCAAATAGTTTTTCACCAGTTTCATCTTGCTGAAAGCCTGTTCTCCACCAGCAACACTTACAGATAATTTGCAGAAAAGCCTCAGTGCAATGCAGATCTCTACAAAAATGCTCTGTAGCTGCACATTATACATTGCATTAAGGAGCTGAAGAGGCTGGTTGTGAGCAAATGTGGCTTCATCAGGCATACGTTTCCTTTTTCGTTTCCGCTTGCCGTCACTTTGAAACTGAGTGGGGATGTCCATGTTTTGGGCTACTAGTGAGGCCTCAGCAAGCAGTGAGTCCCATTCCCCCGGCAGAGCCTGCATCTCATCCTCTGCTCTAATGTTTTCGGCCTGAATATCCAGGGATATATTACCTGTCTGAAGAATCAGGCTGTGATGTTCAATTGACTGTAGCACTTTAACCCACACAGTAAGTAAAATCACTGTAGCGAAGGTGTGGAAATGGGCTTTTAAACTTTTTGCCTCCGATTTGGCAACACCTGTCAGATTGCATGTGCTTTCAACAAATTCCAATGCTACCAGAATAGAGAGCAAATGAGTTGCAACGTCTTTTACAGCAGCAATTTTAGCACTCCACCTAGTGTCTGAGGGACGATGAAGTGAGCATCCAGTTTATTCCTGAAGGATTGACCAACTCTCTGGACTGCCACTGAAAAAATTGTAGAGACAATTTACACAGCCAAAAAATGCTGCTACCAATGCTCTACAAAAAAGGGCAGAGCAGCTGTATCTGCTCAGGCGGCTGAGGTCCTTTGGGGTGCACAGAGCGCCCCTGAGGATCTTCTATAACTCTGTTGTAGCACCTGTCATATTCTATGGGGTGGTCTGCTGGGGGAGCAACATCACAGCAGCTGACAGGAAGAGGCCAGCTCCGTCCTGGGATGCCCTCTGGAACCTGTGGAGGAGGTGGAGAGGAGGAGGCTGAAGGCCAAGCTGGCCTCCATCCTGGTCAAAGGCTCCCACCCACTCAAAGACGCACTGACTGCACTGAAGAGTTCGTTCATTGACAGACTGAGACACCCTAAGTGTGTGAAGGAGAGGTATCGCAGGACGTTCCTCCCTGCAGCTGTCAGGTGTTTTAACAGTGATAACAGTAACTGACTATGACTATGATTATTATATAATTGATCTCGTTACTTAATTATCAATTAATGTTGTTGTTATTATTATTGTTTTGTCCATGGACCCGCTGTTGCCAGTAACAGTACTGTTAACCAACGCTAGTACCGTTAATTATTATTATAATTATTCAATAATATAATTATTACACAACAGTATATTACGATATAACTCACAATGTCTCTTTATATTACTATATAACAATAAGGGAATAAGGGTATAACTATAGAACTGTATAACTATATTACTATATAACTGACGATGTCTCTTTATTGATCTTTACTGTTGCACTCAATCTGTTCTTTTCTTTTTTTATTTGTATTTAAATATCTATATTATCAGGAATCGCTCTTATTTTCATCATATTTACAGTATCTCTCTGTGTGTGTCTTGTCTTATATGTGCTGCTGTAACCTGAAATTTCCCTGTGCAGGACTAATAATGGTATCTAATCTAATCTAATCTACTTCAGTGCTCGACTGAGCTGCATGTACACCAACCAAATTGAGTGTATGAGCACCACATGCCATACAAAGCAAATGGATTAGCTTTTAATATATTGGCTTGCACACCATTTATTTTTCCAGACATGTTGGCTCCATTGTCATACCCTTGTCCTCTACAATCTTCTAATGGTATGCCTCTGGCTTGCAGAACATCACAAATCATCTCTGAAATTTCACTGCCTGTCTTTTTAAAGAAGTCTTTAAACTTTAATCTTTCTGTTATCTTCCAAACTTCTCCATCTTGATATGTGTAACTCAACAATAAAACATTCTGTTCCGTGTGCAACACATCCAGTGTTGAGCCACATATTATGGAATAGTAGATGGAAGCTTCCCTTTCAGCTAGGATGGTATTTAGTACTCGTTCACCACAGAGATTGATGAATTTATTTGGTTTTTCAGGACTCAGATAGTGTATTAATCTTGTGCCTTTTTTATGTTGCCTTATCATCTCTAAGTGGTCATGTAAAATGTGATCATAACGAGCCAGCAACTCCAATGTGCCAAGAAAGTACCCATTATGGACACATCTAAGTTGGTAATACTGCCTCTGAAAGCCAGGTTTCTTGATGCCAAATGAAGGGTCACATCCAAAAGCCTCTCCAGAAGCATTCTATTCTTTTCTATTTCACTTTGCATCTCTTTCTGAAGATGGCTATCAACTCCACTTGCTGTCAAAAGTGAGTGCTGGAGGTTTTTCCATTTCAAATAGCACTGTTTATGGGGCATACCTGTCTCGTGCTCTGTTAGCTTCTTGTACATGCTATGCCATTTAATGCTGTTACAATGCTTACACCCATCCTTGCTGTCCAATGCACTTCTAGATGATTTGGGCAGCTCATGCGAGAACAGTAAGCATGGGAAATTGTAAATACTTGAGATTTTTTTTTCCATCCATATCTTTAGCTATCAATTCACAGTTTTCTCCTGCATCTTTATTTGCCAGTGCATATACTATTATATCTGTTTGGTTCTTTGTTAATATCTCTGTCCATAGTCCTGGATCATTTGATAAGGGTTCTGCTGTGTCCTGACAACATGTCATTCCCTCTTCTGTCCTCTCTCCACCTTCCTGTTCGCTGCCTTCTCTTTCATCGCTCCCATCATCATCCTCTTCAACATCTTCATTGTCTCTGTCAATGTAAAATCATTGTATCCTTATTAACATTAGCCCCATGTCTCAATTATTGCCTAAAACATCTTATTGCTAGTGCATTAGCTTACACATATTTTGCTTTATGTTCAACTAAGCTTACCTTGTCTTAATGCATCAGAGGAGGATGATGCTTGATGTTGTTGGTCCAACTTTGGGACAGTTTCAGGAATGTGTATCACAAATTGGTTTTTACTTGCAAGCAGTTAGGATGACATACTATAGCCTACATAGCCATTGTGCAATGTCAATGTCTGGGGCTAACTTATAATTTATCATGTAGCCTATCAGCTAATAATGTAGGCTAATATTTGCTTGCTTCAGTTGCCGGCTGTTGCAATATTAGCCTACAATAGACATATATCCTTTACTTTAGTAACAGGACAATTTGAAAGTGTATATTTTCTGCTCTTGATTATGGATTGTTTGTTTCTATATGTTTAGCAGCGATAACGGAGATAATGGGAGTTAAGAATGGAATTTCATCTTGTGTGCCGAACTTTTGCTTGCTTACCTTTCTTTGGAAAGAAGTTCTTTTTGCCTTCTCTCCTTCTCTCCTTCCTTTTCTGAGAGCTAGATTTTACTTTTTTTAAAAGTTGTTGCCGCATCACTGCAAGCACATCTAAGCAATTATCATAAGCAAGCTGTGGTTGCGGGGCTAGGTGAAAAATAGCTGTGTGTGGACTGACCCATTTTATGGTTTTTGAAAGGGGTGTTCCCAGAGTAGTCAGTCACAGTAGATTTCATTTTTCAATAATATGCTAATGAGTAATACACCAGACTTGCATTTAGATCGATATTTATCATGAAATGTAGTTGTGTTATTAATATAAATGTACATTTATTTATTTGTTTTCCCTTAACCTCCCATGGGCCCCCCTCTGGCTTGGGCCCCCCTAAGGCTGTCTAACTTTTACCGGCAGTCCGACGGCCCAGGTTACACATACTGAATTTAATTGTCAAAAAGTCCATAGATGCTATTTCAGGCCTTGATAATATACAATCAAAAACAAGGTGGGTGGTCAGCTATTTTAAATCTAGCACAACAGTAAAAGAAAGCTACAGCAAATTCAGGTGTAAATGGACCGCCCTGCTTCCAAACTTATAATTGAGTCAGACACTAGATGTAATAGCCCCTACAGAGGGCTGCAGCACTTTTATGTGCGGAGGGATGCAGTGGCAACTGTTCTGACCACTCTGCCCACAGATTTACAGCCACTGACTGAAAACGCATTCAAGTGTGTATTCCATTGTATGAAGATGCTGTCACCTTTTCATGCTCGAGTTCTCACACCAAGTAAGAGTGTCCAGATTAACAATAATTCTCTTAATAAAAATGCTAAATCATGCTTTGAAAAAGGTAATGGCTCACTCTACAAATGAAATAGCAACTTTGTATGAACTTGAGTTGCATTCTTAAT
This sequence comes from Gymnapogon annona, assembly GCA_029814585.1. NCBI lineage: Eukaryota > Metazoa > Chordata > Actinopteri > Kurtiformes > Apogonidae > Gymnapogon > Gymnapogon annona. The sequence goes on from JAPTHA010000001.1 coordinate 26,458,259, forward strand.
GATAAACTCTCAGGGACAAAGACCACAAGTGTCTTTCCATTGTCATCACTACTTGATCTCAGGTTTAAGACGCTCAACTTCCGAAGCTCCGGAAATGCAGAGTCAGCTGTGTGCTGCTTGAAATTGGAGTGTGCAGTATTATTGCATAATATAACCCATGAAGAGAAGCCGCTAACTTCAACTAAAGCCTGCCGGAATCAACTGTATCTTCCCAAGGTAGACAAATGACAGAATTTGGATGAATAGATTTATTTGTATTAATTCATGTACCAACTAAATTTTCTGTCTTTCATTTTTCAACCATTGACCATCTGTGAAAGCTTTTGTACAGGAATACTGAAGAGGCGAGAGCATCCAGAAATGCACTGCTGAGGCCATAGTGGATGTGCAGCAGTACCTGTGAGCACCTCTGCTTGAAAGTTTTTTGGACTCTGGTTTATTGAACAAAGGCATTTATCCAAACTTATACCACCTGGCAAACCAGTACCTGGAAAGACCAGTATCCTCTGTCCTGTGAGACAGTGTTCTCAAAAGCTGAAGAAATTATGTCCAAGAAAAGAAACTGCATTAAACCCCACATTGTGGATTTTTTTTTATATATTTAAAAGAATAGAATCAGTTTTATTTAGAAAATGTATACAATACAGGAAAACTCTTGCCAGGTTCATCAACCTTTGCATGGCTGCAGTAAGGCCACTGTGCCAGCACATGACCCCCACCTCCTCAATCAATCAAGCTTCAAAGTAATGAATCAATTTTCATCTCAATGGTCCAAAAAGGGTTCAAAGACTCACAAAGTCTTGTTTGGACATCTCTAGTTTTATTTCTATATACCATGTTTGAGTAAACCCTCATTCGTCCAGGTCAAAGGCATCGCTTTAGGCCATTGAATCAGGTCAACTGGAGTGGGTTTTTCTCAGTCCAGTTGACCTGATTCTATAGGTCCCACTTCTTGCACCAATGTGTAAGTTTGGTCAAATACAGTCACAGGAGAGAAATATCTGGTTGGCCTTCTTGTATCCTAATGCACCACATGGCTACACGAATGAAGTTATCACTGTTTTCTCACCACATGCACAATCCAGCACAGGCTCTGTAGCAGCAAAACAGACTGTTCAGTAATAGTGCTGAGCTGAAAAATTCCTTGTACCCACTTAACTATAACCACCAACAAACACAATATGACCTATTTAACGACATAAACACTTAAACCTTTTGATAATTATATCTTTTAATGCTCATTGTAGCTGTTATAACAATTATTGCACAGTCACATGACGCTGAACTAAAACAATACAGGTCATGTGACTCAACACAATTTGTCCTCATAATAAACCCATTGCAGCTCACAACGATATATTTACACGTTTAGTGCAGGTAGATCACTTGGATTTGGTCATTATAAAAGTCACTTGCAAGCTGATAAACCGTGGGCACCCCTGATATGATAGATTATTTCAACAATCTTCGTTCTGAGGATGATAGTGTTTCTCTGCTTCTTCACAGTTGCAACATGGTGCGACACTGGCAACTGTTGGAAATCCAGTCAACTCATGTCCACAGATATTCACCTCAAATATAAACTTATATTATACTTATGAAAGACTTGTGGTGACATCAAAATGCTTCATATCAATGTGTGTGTGTGTGTGTGTGTGTGTGTGTGTGTGTGGGTAAAATCATATGAGCAGCACAGTGTAAGCAGAAATAAAAAACAAAACTGAATGGACCCTGGCTCGATTCAGTGTTGGATTCAGTACCCACACCGGCAGATGCTAAAAGAATTTCGTTTCTCTTGCTCATTAGACAAACAGGTGGCAAACTGATGAACTCAGAAAGGCGAAAATAGACAGAAAAAAGAAAAACAAGAAAAAAAGTGTGAAATGACACCGCAACTGCTACAGAGAAACAGTGTTAAAGGTCAGAGAAAAGGCTGCGATGAGACCTGTGAATACTCATGGGTCCTATATTCCTCAAAGACCTGCAACTCAAACAGGTTTCTCACTCACTATATTTTTCACTCTCACTGCAAAGGAACAAAGATGCTTTTTTACTTAATCAAGATCTCAACTCCGTTTGTAGCAAAGGAGTTTTTTTTCTCTCTTTAATAAGATTTTCTTGAATATTAAAAGGGAAATGAAACTATGTTAATAATATAAGAGAGCTTCCTTCTGCTCCTGTGTGGCAATAATTAAGTCCCTGGAGGGGTTAGTGGATGAAGGCGTGCCTTTGAGTGTGTGTGGGTTTGTGTGTGTGTGCACATACTGTAAGCACGTGTTTAATAAAGCAATGTCACTTGTTAACTATTTTAATGAGTTTTGTACTTAACTCTTCATCGCCTTAAAATCCCAATTCAAATTCCTTCAGTGTCTATCAGTGAACAGTGCATTTCCCGATGGGTATGTTGCACTAATTTTAGACACAACTCAGATGCAACAACACCTGCAATTAATGGGAATCAATTATATGCCTTCACAGAGACCTTATGGGCATGAGAAAGTTTGAAGTTAATTGCTGTGTCGTTATAGAAAGTTTCCACTTGTCATAAAGGGAGCCTGAATGTTTTGTTTTTTTTTTTTTTTTAACCCTATGAGTGCAGTTTATGTTGTGAGTCTGGTCGCTGTGTTAAAATTAAACACAGGTAAATGTTTGATTCAAGCCCAAAAGGATTTTGGATAAACACCACCATTTCCAACATGAGGATACTGTGTACATACATCTACTGATGCCTCTGGAAACATCTTCAGTGATGTTCCTGCAATTGTCGGGTGTTTCGGGCCTTTCAACATCACACACCCTCCTCCCGGTGACCCAGCTGGGGGTGATCATACCCCGGCTTGTGTCCAGATGGATAGCTACCATGACTCCATGGCTCTGCTCTTTTGAGCCACAGCCAACTTGAGGCTCTCTCTGCCGTGTTGGTGATACTGCGGATGGCTCTACTCTTCCTCTCACCCTCGAAGCCTAAAATACTGAAGGCCCTGGCCGAAGAACAGGCTGCGAATCGCCTGCATCTGACCTCTCTGGGAGACATCTTGCTCTCCACCCAGATTGCTGGCAATCCCTGACCAGTCCCATGTATTGGAGAGTTTCCACTCAAAGGCTTCCTTCAATCGATCTTCCCATTGGACCCTTATCTCCAGCAACACCACTTGCTTGGTGGACTCCGACATGAGGACAATGTCTGGCCACAGGGTGGTGACAGCAATGTGGCTGGGGAACTTCAGTTGTCATTCGAGGTCCACCAGTAGCTGCCAGTCTCTTGCAGAAGTCGGGATGCCTGTAGATTTTCTTCTGGCAGGGGTTGCCTGCTACCCAGCTTTGATAAAGACGATGGTTCTCTTGTAGGGTTGGACCTGATTTGCCCACACCAGTCCAGTGCTGATGGCTTCAGCAATTGTTTTAAGGACTTGGTTCTGTCTCCAGCGGTACCTTCCATCTCCTAGTGCCCTGGTGCAGCAGCTGAGGATATCCACAAGGGTTCCTCGCTTGGAACACAAGGGGCAAGCTGGTGTTTCTGCTAAGCCCCAAGTGTGCAGATTTGATGGGCTGGGAAGCACATCATGGTCTGCCTGATTGATGAACTTGATTCAATGAGGCTCGGCTCTCCAGAGCTCCGTCCAGGTCACTTTCCTCTCCATCGCATTCTCCCATCTTGTCCAAGCTCCCTGTTGTTTTAGCCCCATGGCCTTGCAGGATCTTGTCTCCTCCTCCACTGCTCTCACTTCCTCCTGGACCAAGTAGCACCTCTCAGGGCTTATTGAGGGGGGTTAGTGGGTCCTGAAGACAGACCAGATGATCTACAGCACATTTTGCTCCACAGATTAATTTGGTTAGTAATGGGTTGATTTCTGTTGTGCAGTAGTAGAAGTGTCATTCTCCCTCCTTGGTGCAACTTTTTACATGCCTTTTTGTACGAACTTGACCATATTAATGCATATTATCCGAAAACTAAAACAGGTTTTCTACTAGCAACTAATGCTTTGTTGCAGGGTTCAGTGCCACCCAAGAACAACCCGGTAAAGGTTCGCTGTGACAGTGGTGGATGACACCAGAGCTACACTGTTGTTTTTCAACAAATTCCTCCTTTGTTCAATAAATGCATCAGTCTTGATGCCTTGAACGAAGTACTTGAACCAAGTACTGAATGCATTCTGAGTCCCAGTTCAACACTATGTATCAAGAATAAATCACAATGTCATAATAATTCATTGAGAAGAGGTCAAATATATTTTTGTATTTAAAGGTTCTATTAACTGTCACTGTCCAACTTGGCTATTTTGAACCTCTCAATCAATAATCAAATTAATGCATTCTTTTATCTTCATTATTTTCCATTTAAACATAAAATGAGCAGCTTGCTTACAATGTCATGTAGGCATTTTGTGGTCTGCATTTGAAAACAAACTAATATAAATATGGGGTCGTATACAATTTTACAGCTTCCAGATGATATCTTTGATGTGCATCTGTCCTGATCGTATGTGGTTGGAACACCAAGGAAGACAACCTCTTGACTTTCTTTATTTTCCTTTATTCACTGCAGAAGAGAGGAAAACACTTTATCTTCTGCATTCTTTATTTTTCTTCTCTGCACTCTGCACCACATCACAGCAACTAGCTTAAGTCAGTGCACCACGTTGCAATTAACATTGAAAACAAATTAAATAAAAAAATGAAGAACACCGCCATCCGGTGTCAATATCAACACATTATAACAGAGGGTGGAATGGCTCAAAAGAAGCTAAAATTTCAACTTAAAATAAAATACATACCTGCAGAAGAGAGGAAAACACTTTGTCTTCTGCATTCTTTATTTTTCTTCTCTGCACTCTGCACTAAACATAAAAAGAACACCTTCACCCAGGCTGTACTGCATGGATCGGCATGCTTTTGCTGACACATGCCACAAATAAGTATAACTAAAAACTTTTACAAAACTTATAACGGTCAAACCGACAGAATACAGCTGGACAATAAAATAATACACAGTAATAAATAATATACATTAAATACTACAACGCAAATGCTAAAAAATTTACACAGGAAACATCAGCTCATTGGCCACACAACTTACCCACATCACAGCAACTAGCTTATGTGATGGGGACACAGGAGGAGCTCCAGAGACCTGTGAGGAGCTACGGAAGCCCGGGAGGCACAAACAAGGCAGAGTGCAGGTGGACAAAATCAATCAGGAAATAATAATAAATAATGACAAATGAAAGTGACTCATTGAGATAAAATTCAATAATACTCAATATCGCAAGAAAATAAATAGAAAATAATAATTAATCAAATGAATTTTTAACTCCGTTACACATCTAAAATCCATGTCACCAGCTCACCAGGAATGATGATCTGTTTAAATATGCACTTCATATATTGGTATATTGTAATTTGTGTCTCTTCATGCAAGACTTAAAAAATTAGCAAGTTTTTGTTAAATGTGAAATTGGATACAAACAAAACGCACGAATCAGGTAAGAAGGATATTCAAATCACTCTGATTATTTTTAGTGCTCACAAAAGTTCAGTTCCCGAGTGTATGTTTTGACACAAACTACTAATTAATTAAATGCATGTTTACTATTAAATGACAAGAAAAATGACAATTAAAACATAAACTCCATTAACTCGTACATAAATGAATTAATGAAACGTAGTTATAAGCTACAGGCAGTGTTAGCGTAGTTACTAGTCACAAGTTTCCTGTTTAAATTTGACATTACTTTAAATCAAATCAATTGAAACTTTATTTATTTAGGGCCAACTCATAACAACATTTATCTCATAACACTTTACATAGTGTTGGTCTAACCTGACTATAAGATTAGGAACCAGTACATCAGAGGGACAGCACGTTAGAGGTTTTGGAGATAAGGTCAGAGGTCAGGCTGAGATGGTTTGGACATGTCCAGAGGA
>JAPTHA010000001.1:26499984-26511450 GCA_029814585.1 Gymnapogon annona
TCAGGAGCACCTGCAACTTTTCAGAGAGTGATGGAACGAACCATTGGAGATATGAATTTTCTGGAAGTACTAGTGTAGAGTGTACAGAAATAATGTAAGTTATTTATTCTTGCTGTGCGGCCCGGTACCAATTGACCCACAGACCGGTACCGGGCCGCGGGGGTTGGGTACCGCTGCTTTAAACAACATTAACATGCTTGCAATGTATGAAAAACAGTATTTCCTGTGACTATGCACCTGCCTTTGCACTTCTACTTGTGAGGTCTTGTCAGGTTTGTGTGTCAAGTGGAGTTTGTGTTCTGTGGTTCCTGTTTTGTATTGTCACTTCTTGTTTTGTTCAGCGTCTTTTCCCTCCTGTTTCAGATAGCTTCACTCCCCAGAATCCGTCCCACCTGCATCTCGTGTCTAATTAGCCCTGATCTTCTTCACTTGGTGCTCTCCTTGTGTTTAAAGGTCTGTGTGCTCTCGTTGTCTACTTTGTAAATATTTGTTTTAGATTTAGATTTAAGTTGTACTTTGAATTGTACTTGTTTTCTAACTTTAATTTGTAAATTCTAACATTGTGACTTTTTGCCACAAAGTGCAATTTTTCATTGTCGTTTCAGATTTATGATTTTCCTGTTGTAGGGTTTTGTTTGTTAACATGTACTCAGATATTTTTTGGCATCAATTTTTGTTATCATTGAATGTGTGGAGAATTTGATCTGAGATTTTATGTTCTGCAAGAACTTTAAATAAATACTTTATTTTGATAATTCCTGATCTTGTCTGCGTCTGGGTCCATCGTCAAGTGAGTTCTAACAAACTTCATGTCAATTCAACAGAAATAGGTCAAGACTAACACACATGTTCATAGATAGTTGAATTACTCATTCTCTTTCATGGGCTTCGTAGATGGAGGAAACAGATGCCAATGCAAAAATGAACAAAACCCTTCTGTAAGAAAAACAACTGTCCTCCTTCCTGCAGAGGAGCAGGAGGGATGAAGCATCACTCAACGTGTGTGACTCTTCTAATGCTGCAGCTTTTCACCACCAGTCCTTGGTTCATCTGTCCCGCCATGTATCTGTTCTTGGATTACTTTGATTTGTGGAAATGTCTGCAATGTGTGCATCAGTTTGAAGCTGCTTTTCCTTTTCTTGCATCTGTAGAAAACACAATCAAAGAGAAAAATCAATGTGTCCTCAAGCAATAAAAAAAAAGTCAATAGATTTCATACAATCTATATTTACTGCAGAATGATGTAGAGCAGGGGTCACCAACACATGCACCACGTTGCCCGCAGGGATGGCGTGAGTCGCCTACGGGGGTGTTCTAAAAATAGGACTAGTTCAAGGGTCTCCAATGCATCGCTCGTCACATGCCGGTGGCTGAGAGGTCTTGTCCAGGAACTCTCACCACAAGTCAATGATGTAATGACAAAGTTGATTGGTCACTTGGCAAATCAGGTTTTAAACCAATCAAAATTCTAAGTATCCTACCCCTGCCCGCCCCCCATCATGGTTAACTAACTGTCAATCAAACTTTTGTGTTGGTTCGTTTGTCATTGGTAGATTGGCGGGTCCTAGGGGGCAGCAAAATGGTCCAGGTGCAGGCATATACTGGGTCAGTCCCACGAGTGATGTTCGTGGAGTGTAGTTACAGTACTAGGAGGCAAAAAATGAAACATGTTTACAAACAATGAGACACGTATGTCTGTGTGTGTGTGTTTGAAATGTGGCGCGAGCCTGGGACCGGTAAAAGATTTGAATGTGGAGCGGAATTTCAATGAAGTTTCGCAGCAATTTATTCCGTGATTCTCCAGGGGGAATCAACCTTCAAAAAGAAAAGGCAAAATAACTGAATACACACTCCAAAAACAATGGCCCATGTTCACTAAATCCACTAAGAAGCATCGCTTCAACAGACATCATTTATTAAGTGGTTAGCAGCCCGTCATTGATGAAGGTGGAGCTAAAGAGGCTATTATCTACTAATGCTAATGTCCAACTTGGTGTGTGCTGTCTGCACGTGTGATCAGACAGCGGACTCAACCCTGTTCCTCTGGCTTTGACTGATGTGATGACTGTAAAAGTGATTGGGTGATGCCGGTTCCATGTTCACAACATTGATCTGTTTATAATTATCATATTTTGACACTGTATATGTTTAGAAAATGTTGGATAGCTCAGTTGGTAAGGCACCAACTAAGGGCTGGTGCATTGGGGACCCGGGTTTGATCCTCGGAATGAACGTCCCAAGGGTTGTGTCAGGAAGGGCATATAGTGTAAAAACTCCTGCCAAAATCAAATACGTGAGTTGGATTCGCTGTGGCGACCCTGGAAGGGAAAAAGCCTAAAGAAATCATCATCATCATATGTTTAGAAAAGATTAAATCCGTCAGAAATACAACGTGCACATGCTTGTATTGGTTTCTTTCTACTTTTGATTTTCTTGATAAATGTGTTTCATATTAGCATTTTTTGTTATTATGAATGTTAAAACAAACCATAGATAAATCAAATAATAAGTAAAGAAGACAGTGTTACAAACATTATGCCAAATGTGGACATGACCCCTATTGTAGATGAATGTCATTAATTAATAATAATAGTCTATAAACTGTGCATACATCAGTAGCCCTTCGTATTTCTCAGTGCCCCTGAAGTAGCCCCCCGTTTCAAAAAGGTCGGGGACCCCTGATGTAGAGATTATCACTTTTGGCTGGTTGTAATTTGCGAGGGGAAACACACTTTTCCCACGCACATTTATTTGTCATTAATTTTTTTTCTTAACACTGATTATTTATGAAAGGTAAATAAATTATACATGTACATGGGTTATATATGTGCAGTAGATGTGGAGGCAGTAAAACTGATGTAGTGTGAAATAACAATTTCCTCGGCACATTGTAGGAAGGATTATTACTATTCCCATTATCTGTTACATCCTGGATTTATCTAACATTAGTATCATTTAATCTTGCTTAATAATCTTACATCATTTCCTTCTATGATTGAAGTATACAGATAATAAGTTCTATTGTTTGGCATAAATTACTTCTTTTGAAGGAAGAATTCTTATTAAAATCCTATCCAAATTATTATGTCAATGCTAGTGTGGTTAGGGATGTATATAGAGCAATGGCCCCACCCTCACAGGACAGGTGCAGTAACATCATTACGTGAAATCACAGCGACTGGAGACACTTTACCCGTCATTTCAATTGCTGGCATCTATTCCAAGTGACAGGTCCTTTGTGAGATTGACGGGATGTGAATTGCAATCCTGCCACAGCCACACTGACCTAATGAAAAATAAAAAAAATAAGTCGCAGTTTTTTCATAGTTTGGCCGGGGTTGCGACTTAAACTTCAGAGCAACTTATATGTGAAGTAATTAACATATTATATCATTTCACATGTTATTTTTGTAATGTTAATAAAGGGGAGGATCCAGGCGCAGAGAGGTTTTAAGGGAAAATAAGGTTTTATTCCATAACAGTCATAAATAACATAAAGACTCCGTGCGAAGATGATAAGGAGAGGAGAGGGGTGTGGGCGGCGTTGATGCAGCATCAGTAGAGTTCAATCCACTTGCGCTGAAGACAGCCTCCAACGTCTCTTAAATACCTCTCTGTGATGAGTTGAGTGGCTGCAGGTGTCCGTCATCATCACCCACACCTGCGAGGTAAGACACTCACACACCCTGCACCCACATTACCCTGCCCACACTACAATTTTCACATTGACAACTGCAATAGGGCACTCTAGGCCTGTGTGTCTGTACCTGCTACTTCTGTACTTCTGAAAATTGATCATTTCAACATTAACGGTAAATTATAAAAACAACTGAGAAGGACTGAACAAAAACGGCATCGAAAACAAAATCATATTTTGCAGATTCCAAGCTGCAAGTAGTGAAATATGCAGCCAAAAATGGTAGTCAAGCAGCAAAATGAAAGTTTGGAGTGAGCAAGAAACTTGTAACACCAACCACAGAGTAAAGTATACGGATGACACCACAGTCATGGGCCTCATTCAGGACAACAACGAGCTGGCCTACAGGGAGAAGGTGCAACACCTGGTTGACTGGTGTAAAAGGAACAACATGCTCCTGAACATCGATAAGACTAAGGAGATTATTGTTGACTTCAGGAGATCTCTGCCCCATTCACACCCCACTCTTCATCAATGACACTGCGGTGGAGGTGCAACTGGTCTCTTCACACGGCCTCTTTAGTGAAGAAAGCCCAGCAGTGCCTGCACTTCCTGCGGCGGAGAAGGGCATCCCTCCCGCCTCCCATCCTCACTACCTTCTCTAGAGGCACCATTGAAGGTCTGATGACCTACTGCATCTCCGTCTGGTCTGGGAGCTGCAAGGTCTCAGACTGGAAGCCTCTGAGGAGAGTGGTAAGGGCAGTGGAGAAGATCATTGGGACTTCTCTCCCCCTCATCCAAGACATTGCACACAATCGCTGCTTGGCCAGAGCTCACCAAATATACTCTGACCCCACCCACCACCATCATGGACTGTTCTCTCCGTTGGCGTCTGGCAGGAGGCTGCGCTGCATCTGCTGTAGAACTGCGAGGTTCAGTGACAACTTCTTCCCCCGAGCCATCAGACTATTAAACTGTACTTGACTTTCACGTGGAATGTTTATACTGTTTATAGTACTATTTACATTGATGTGTAGTATTTGCCACTGTTTATAGTACTGTTTACAATTATGTAATGGTTAAACTGCTTATAGTACTGTTTACACTGATGTGTAATATTCACACTGTTTACGGTACTGTTTACATTTATGTAATGGTTGCACTGTTTATAGTACTGTTGACATTGATGTGCAATATTTACACAGTTTTCAGTACTGTTTACATTGATGGGCAATATTGCACTGTCCATCTTATTTATTCCTCATTTATACTGACTGTATGTGTTGTCACCTTTGCACTGCAGACAGTCATGGCTTTGGACACTTTAGTAATTTTGCACATTTGTATTTTCCATATTTATTTTGTGTTTCAGTTGCCAATCAATGACATTTCGTTGCCAGATTGTGTGTGTCTGTGTAGACTTAGACTTCCTTTATTGTCATTACACAGACACACACAATGAATCTGGTAACGAAAAGTCATAGAATTGGCAGCTGATAACCCAAAATAAATATGGAAAATAGAAAAGTGCAAAGTTGCTGAAATGAATCCAAAGCCATGAGTGTCTGCAGTGTAAATATGACAACGCACACAGTCAATAATAAATAAGAATAAATAAGATGGTCATTGCAATGATGTAAACAGTACTATAAACAGTGAGAATACTGCTCATCAGTGCAAACAGTACTATAAACAGTGAAAATACTATATATCAGTGTAAACAGTACTATAAACTGTACTATAAACAGTGAAAGTACCACATATCAATGTAAACAGTACTATAACTAGAGAGAATACTGCACATCAATGTGAACAGCACTATAAACAGTGAAAATACCAAATATCAGTGTAGACAGTAGCCAGTACTATAAACAGTGAAAGTACCACGTATCAATGTAAAACAGTACTATAAACAGTGAGAACTGTACATCAGTGTAAACAGTACTACAAACAGTGTACATCAGTGTAAGTACAGTTTAATAGGGGAGTAATGACAATTAAAGGAAGTCTAAGTCTATGTTCATTCATTCATTTTCCGAACCCGCTTTATCCTTTTCAGTGCCGCAGGGGGCGACACTAGAGCCTATCCCAGATACTCAAGGGTGAAGGCGGGGTTAACCCTGGAATGCTAGGAATACTAACTTAACACATTCAGCATGACACATAGACAACGAACTGAGAACATGCCTGGTATGTTAACATAACATATTAACAGTTATTCAGATAACTATAGCATAAAGAACATAATAAGTTTACTAAACCATCAGTGTCACTCTAAATCACTAAATCCAATGAAATCTTCATCCTTGGTGTCACTTTGAAACATCTCCACCAACTTCGGAGGTAGATGATGCACCACTTCCTCTTCTATCTCAGTCACAGTTCCAATTTTTCCAGCCTTTCTGAATCCCCACAGGATGGTTTTGGTTGTTACTGAAGCCCATGCTTTGTCGATCCATCCAAGGACTTCCATGAAAGTTGCATGACACATTCTCCCGGTTACCGTGAAGCTGTGCTCTCCATCCATCATCTACTGCTCCCACATGTTATGCAAGATTGTCTTAAAATGACTGCCTGTTACCGCAGCTCCCAACTATTTGCAACCTTTAAATTCTTTTAAATTTTTTTGCCTCGACTCTTGTGGTTGTGTTAGTTTGGATTCTTGAACGACACGGAAAGTTTTTTAAGTTTTGTGTGAGTAGTAGCCTGTTTGCTACTCTCATGGGACTCTTCAGCGTCACAGCGGGTGATCTGTTGCAGTTGTGCAACAGCAGGGTACTCCCGGGAGAGCGAGCTGTGATTCCGAAGGAATTACGGCATCGGGTGAGAGGGTGCTGAGCTGGAGCGAAGTACCGGGGGAGGAGGAGATGGTAGAAACCATGCGTTCCATCTATTCTAATGGGTAACATAAGATCTTTGCCCTGCAAGATGGAAGAGGTAACGGTGCTAATCAAACAGCAGCAGGAGTACAAACAGTGCAGCCTCCTGCTGTTCACGGAGACCTGGCTCACTGACAATACACCGGACACTGTCGTTTCTTTGGATGGCTTTCAGTCGAAAGCTCTCACCAGTTGGTGAGAGCGGACCGAAGTGCGAGGGAGAGTGGTAAGAGGAGAGCGGACGACTGGCGATGTATGTGAATGAGAGATGGTGTAACCATGGACACATCACTGTGAATGAGCAGCGCTGTCCCAAAGATGTTGAACTTTTAGCGGTTAGCGTTTGACTGTACCACCTGGCCCGGGAGTTTTCACATGTTGTTGTGTTAACTGTTTGCATCCCACCTTGGCCAGTGCTACGGTTGCCTGCGAGGACATTCACACCACCAGCTCCAGACAACACATCCGCAGTCTCTCACTATCATCTCTTCAATCATGCATATTGTCTATGTTGTACAAGAATTCAAATGATGTATATCTGTCTACTCTGTTTTCATTTTCTGTTTCATTCAGGTGCTGTGATCTGGAATTTCCCCTAGTGGAACAAATAATGGCATCTAATCTAATGTAATCAAATTAACGCCAGCAAGGCCAAGGAGATGGTGGTGGACTTCAGGCGGAAGTCCTCCCCAAACACACCGGTGAGGGAAAGACATTGAGACAGTGGTCTCTTGCAAGTACCTGGTTGTTCAACATGAACAACAAACTGGACTAGAACACTAACATCGAGGTCCTGTACAAGAAGGGCCAGAGTCGACTCCACCTCCTGAGGAGACTGAGGTCCTTCGGAGTGTGCAGGACCCTGTTAAAGACCTTCTATGACTGCTGGTAGGATAGATGCACAGACAGGGACAGGAAGAGGAATGACAAACTGGTGCGGAGACCTTGCTCGGTACTGGGATGTTCTCTGGAGTCTGTGGTGGTGGTGGGTGAGAGGAGGATGTTGCAAAGCTGACATCCATCGTGGACAACCCCCATCACCCCTTGCATGAGGCCATGGGTGTGAGGAGCAGCTCCTTCAGTCAGAGCCTGAAACACTCGCGCTGCAAGGAGGAGCGCTTTCTCAGATCATTCTTCCCAACAGCAGTTAGACTGTAAAACACACCATAGATCTTGTCATTTTAATGTCTTGCCACTTTGCACACACATCTTCACACTTTAGGATGCATGGTGTATGCGTATGTTTACGTGTGTGTGGATGCATACAGTATGCAGACTTAGACTTCCTTTATTTGTTATTATTATACATTATATTATTGGCAGTGTAAAATATTGCACATAAATGTAAACAGTACTACAAACAGTGTAAATATTGAACGTGAAGTCAAGTTGAATTCAGAAGTCTGATGGCTTGGGGAAGAACCTGTTACTGAATCTGGCAGTTTTACAGCAGATGGAGGAAAACCCTCTGCCTGATAGGAGTGGATGGGGTCTGAGTAGATTTGGTGAGCTCTGTTCAAGCAGCGTTTGTTTGGGGGAGTGAGGTCCTGATGATCTTCTCTGCTGCCCTCACCACTCTCTGCAGAGGCTTCCGGTCTGAGACCTTGCAGAGTGGACCAGACGGAGATGCAGTAGGTCATCAGACCTTCAATGGTGCCTCTGTAGAAGGCTATGAGGATCGGAGGTGGGGAAGGACAACCTTCTCATCCGTCGCAGGAAGTACAGGCACTGCTGGGCTTTCTTCACCAAAGAGGCCGTGTGAAGGGTCCAGTCGAGGTTGTCAGTGATGTGCATCCCCAGTAACCAGGTGCTATTGACCACCGCAGTGTCATTGATGCGGCTGTGGCTCAGTTGGTAGAGCGGGTCATCCAATGGCCGAAGGGTTGGCGGTTCAAATCCTGGCTCGAATCTGACTGTCCACATGTCGAAGTGTCCCTGAGTAAGACACTGAACTCTAAGTGGAGTTCTGACAGCATCTGGCAGCATACCTTGCATTGCAGCAGTGTCGCCCACTGTGTGTGAATGTCAATGTAAAGTAGAAACTTTGAAAGTTTCTTAGTTAACTTTGAAAACTTTGTACATTTGCAAAACTACAATAAAATCAACCCATGTATGTACCCTTTGTATAGTATTTTTTATTATTTTTTTATTATTTTTTTATTATTTTTTATTATTGTATTGTATTGTATTGTATTTGTATTGTATTGTATTTGTATTGTATCATTGTATCTGGTCAAGTATGAATACTGATGTGTATGAATAAATAAATACATCAACCCTAATTATTCTAACTTTATGGGTAGTTGTGTACATATAATTTGAAGCAAATTCTATTTTTAAACCCTCCAACATCAATCATCTCAACCTTATGTACATATATATATAATATCATGTCATATACAGAATATTTGTAAAATTAAATGTATGTCTCCAGAGCACTGGTGTGAGCCAGACTCATTATACCTAAAAAGCAAAACCATGTCCCTGAAAATGCAACTAGTCATCTTGTTAATGTAAAGCACATCTTGCTAAAGTAAATTTCTTTATGATAATGCAATAATATTGCATAAACAGTTGCACATCATCTGCCTGTGGAAGTCTTTTTTGGTCAAACCATCAACAACAGTTTTACCAACTTAATGTGCTGCTATCCGACCCAGCTGGCTTCATCTTAATATAGGTAAATTCTACAATCATTTGTGGTCCCTCACTACTAATAGCAATCCCTTAAATGAGCTTCCATTTCCTCATCTCATCTGAGCCCAGCATGACCCACAGATAGGCCCTTGTAAATTTTCTCCCCATCTGGCTTCTTTTAAGTTGATGTCAGACTGTCCATAATCACTTTGTCAAAATGTGATCCCGTCAGCACTGCTTGTAATGAGGTAGTGCAGAACATCAGTCTGAGACATACCAGAGTTTGTGTAGTCTGGCTGTACCTGCCCAGGCCCCTTCATGTAACATGAAGAAATGAGTTTGTGTCAGGACTATTTTGGTGTTGCTTTGAAGGCTTATGTTAACCTCCTTTGCCCCCCCCCCTTGGCACAGAAAGCAAAGGGTGCTGGGTGTACAATGAGGGTAAATCTGCTGAAATTACCTTATAACCCAAAAGGCAGTACTTCCCTGAACTTGTGTCTGGGTGGTCAAATTCATAGAAATTATAAATAAGTTACATTTAACATGTGTGTCTCTGGACCACATACTGTAGTGACCTTTAAGTGTTTGATGGCTGTTGTTTTTTTTGTCAGGTGTGGTCCTCGATATTTAAGTGTTTTTGGAGCATGTTTCAACAAGTCCTAAGGAGGGGTGTTGCATTATCCTAAAGCAGCCATTAAAGCTTAAAGTATGCATTGATTAGTTTTTTACATGTATAATTTCTAATTCACATGTAATTGCCTTGTAGCTTCAATTTAGATTGCATTATTCATATGTAATACGATAAAAAACTACAGCTTGCAGAAATAATGTTCGGCATAAGGCAGAAGCTTTTAATACAGTGGCAGTTGCTCTGTCTGACCGTGCAGGAATCTAAAAGAGACATACATGAGAGATTAAAAGAAATTAAACAGACATATCACAATCCAACTCCTGAAAAAGACATTGTTATTACTATATTGTACAAATTCATAGATCAATAGTGAGCGCAGGATGTGTCGATATTGGCCCGGAGCAATGAGCCTCTCTGTGGAGAAAGGGGGGAGGGGAGTGTTCCTTAGGCAAAACAAACAATGATTTTTACTCACACAGGAAAACACAAATATGTACACACAAGGGACTGCCTTTAAATTGCTTCACGCACCAAGGCGTAATGCATTAGAAAGTAATAAGTCCATTTGTCGCCACTCCGTCACACCTCTTCTTACATACAGTTTTTAGGTCAGTAAAAGACAAAGGGGAAACACCTTGTCTTGGCACCCCATCTTGTGTCTGAAGTATCAACATTTGTCATTGTGAGGAACTGACGAAAAGTAATCACATCGCCAACTTCACACATGTGCGCATGTACACACATCAAGCTACACACAGGCACAGTCAGACTCCTTGGTTGAAGATGGTGGAGGCTTCCCACCCCCTGTTGTGTCCGGAGCAGCGTTCCCGAAGTAAGGACAACAAGACTGATATCCCGCAGTGCTGTTTGAGCGCCCTTTCCAGTGCCAGACAACTTCACTATACCTATCCTAGCAGGGGGCGATAATCACATCAAGCTTCCCTGACAAGAGGCATTGAATTCAGCTCTGCTCCCCTTAAAAGTCTGGTATCCAGCAGTCGTTCCTGAACATGATGCTGATGTTACAATGGGAAGGTTTGTATTTAATTTTTTTTTCTTCATGGCACTTCTTTTATCACTCTTTTTTTCTTTTCTTCTCCTTTCTTTTAATTTTTTGATTTTTGTTTTTTGGTGACACTTCTGAAATGTACCCAGGAATGATTCGCAATCCTATGTTATTCATTCTGGTAAAAATTGGAATTAGCAGAATCAAAACTAACTGCCTTTTTCTTGTGGGAAGAGTTATTATATTGACACTTTCTGTTTGTCATGGCAAATTTTATACATTATCGGACTATTGTGTCTTCTACAAAGATTTTTTTTTACATTCTTTTTATGGAAAAATTACCACCCTTTGTGCCATTTCTTATCTTCATAGATTGCAGCCTCATGGTTCTCATCAAATGTGTCCAAAAACAGTCAATGAGTGCACATACAGAATTAAATGGTATGAACTGACCAAAGATACAGTCTGACATGATGCATAGTGAGGACTGGTTTACACTCATGCTTCAACTCATGCTTGGTAGCAGTTATAAAAAAAAGGTGCTGTCACTTTAAAAGAACTCCATTTATTGCATGCTTGAACAATTTTTACCAGCTATTGTTGTTAGCAGCATATCGGTTTAGTCTCCTCACCCACGAGGACGACTGGAACTGGATCCGCCGCCGTGTCTCTTAAG
>JAPTHA010000001.1:26518833-26528879 GCA_029814585.1 Gymnapogon annona
CACACACACGCACTCACACACACACACACACACACACACACACACACACACACACACACACACACACACACACACACTCCCTTTGCTCTTGAAGACTTGCAAATGTGGCATTAGCTAATATTCAGAGAGCCAGGCAAGTGATCCTTTTTTATCCGCCAGGGCGCTGCTGATTGAGCTACAGTGTGTGCATTGGAAATGAGTGCTGTGCCTGGGCTTGCAAACCCCATGCCTCTGATTGATATTCAATCTACATGTCATTGCAGAACATGCTACTTTGGGACTCTGAGTTTACTCTCTCTATTTTGCTTTCTTTCTCTATGTCTCTCTTATCCTTTCCTGATTTCAACCATAGAAAATGAGTATTTTTGCTACTGTCACTTGCAAATGAGATAGGTAATTGGATACAAACTCAATTAACGGGCGGAGCTTGCCTTGAAATATAAGTGTGGTTGACATTTTGGTCAACCACAATGGTAATGGGCTTTAGAAAGTCCATTACCATACCATAAACAAAATATGTAGGTCCCTAATCTGCTTCTACCTTTCTAGCACATATGTATTGATTTTATTCTCCACCTAATTATCTTACTGGTCAATATGATGAAACATAGTAATTATTATTCACATGGCACACTTTTTCAAACTCTTTTTGCTTCATATATTCAAATATCTCTGCAGCGGATGACCACAGTATGCATCTGCATATCTTTGTCCTACTCTTCCCCACTTCCAAGTGATTCGGATTTCTTTTCCGCTTTAAATACTAAATCATAAGTCCTGCCTCCTTCTTTCATTTGCTATTTTCTTCATTCTTTCTTCATTCTCAGTGTGGGTACCTAGGGAACTGAGGATTTCATTCTGTTTTAAAATTACATCACACTTGCAGAATATCTCAGGGATTTGACTTGAATTTACACGAGTTTGTAGTTTGCATATAAAACTGACATGGCAAGAAGTGCTGTGTGGCTTAAAAACCAGTTATCTTCGGTGGGATTTGGACTGTGACGTATGTTGGGCACCTGTGTGTCAGTGGCAGATATGTTACTGTGATTTTCGGAAACTACTGGTTACATTAAAAAAAGAACAAGGTGGAGAAAATGGAAACTATGTAGAACCAAACATTTGTAAATATCCATGTTGCATACGGTTTTTGGTCACTGAAAAACAGTTTCTGATTTCTGATGCACAGAGATATTTATGTGATGAGAGTACACCAAGGCTTAGTTTTCTTGTGCACAGTGGACTGTTGAACACATGGCTGTTTTCAAGCTCAAACCTCCTCTTCTTATTTCTATTCAGAAAAAGGAAAAGAAAGTGGAGCGGTATTGGTGTTGAGTCAATACTCTCCAGCCAAAGATTCAATCATTTCTCTCTTGCTGAAATGCAAGGGTCTATCTGTCGGCTCCTTCTCATGGGCCTCGTTCCAGGTTTGCTTTGGCCTTCTTCCAGGTGTGGGAAGTGAAGTGTAAACAGTTTACAGATCTGCTATGGCTGGGGAGGGCCAAGGGCTTTAGCCGGGAGGAATGTAACCTGAGCACTACTTCACAGGGAAGCAGCACTGCAAGAAGGAATATTTATGCATATTGTGTCGGGGCCTTACAGGAAACTTACCCAGCAGTTCACAGCAGAGCCAGTTTATAAGGACTGCTGACATTTGTGATCATGTGGGAGGTTTTTGAGTCCGCTTGACATTTGCTCCATAAACTATTACTGCTGTTGCTTCCCAGTTGATGGTAGCAGGTTTGAAGTCTGTTTAACATTAAACATGCAAGCATGCATGGGTCATTTTGGTTAAATCTCTGACTGATCCAGAGAACACAAATGATTATGCACTTTATAAAACAATTAACCACCATGTTTGAATCATTGCAATGCATCACACATTTTCACAATGCATCACAGATTTACCTAATCAAGATTATACAGTTACGTTTGGCAGATCTTCATTTCATGTTTTGGGGTTATTTCCAACACTTGCATCCATCCTTATTTCATTTTATGTGACATTGAGGCTACTATAACAGTCTTTGGGATTCCTATAATATTAAAGGGATGTGGGCCGTGTGTCTCTGGCATCACACAAAAAGCAGACTGCTGCCTTTTGGTATACATACATATTTTTAGACAAGGAAGAGACTGGCAAAATGGCACATTGATAGGACCAAAATTTGGGGAAATAATAGTTCCTATATTATAAAAGAAAGGTGGACTCAGTTTTCTTAGTTATATTTACATCCCTATGTTGGCAGGAAATAGTCTGACAGTTAATCAAGCAGAGCGCTTTCTAAAATCGTAACAACCCTGAACAAACCATTCAGTACATGATTTTATTATGATGTTTTTGCACCCAAACATATAGTATGTACAGCATACGCACACGGCTATGATATATTGAGTGCTTGGGTTGACACATCACCTGTTTTCATTTTAATGTGTTAATAAACTCATTATTGTTGCATGTTGTAAAATCACCTGGTGTCACATGATGTGGTTGTGCTGCTTCTTTTGTCAAGCAATGAATGCCAACGTGAGCCTGCTGTTGTTGTTACACTAAAACTGAGTGCTGGGAAATGAGGTAGCTGGCAACAAAGAGCTTTGAGGAAGTAAGACACGTATCTCCAAGGACACATACCACCGAGCAGATCAAAGGACCTAGAGGACGTGTTTGATGGGGGAAACCACACTGGTTTTCAAAGCGCTGCAGTCCTGCATCTCATGTGAGCCCACCAAGGCCCATGGTAAAAATTCTAATACGTCCGCCTGTCAGTTAATTGAAGTCCCTTTCAGTCCCCGAGGGACTTTGGGCTGGTCTTTAAAGAGGAGCCTTGCCTTGACGCATGCTCATCATTAATTATTATTCCCCAATCACCTCCTCAGTAACATCATTTATTGTTTTCATGTGTTGTCATCAGTCTTTGTGTTGATAGAAGAAACTAATGTTTGACAGAGAAAGAGATCACAGCTATCTGCGTCTTCACTCATCATATACGCCTACATTTGGGGAAGTTTGGCTGAGGCGATGGTTGTATGAGCAGTTCTATTTTTGAATGTGTATGTATGGGGCAGTTGTAGGGCATATCCGGGTATGGTAGAGTACAGGAGAAGGGCATAAGACATACAGTAAAATGCTTAAAAGCAAAGCATTAAGAAAGACTATCAGCATATATCAAATATGAGAATACAAATACTGCAGCCCCGTCATTACAGAGACGTCCCCAAATCCCCTTGGGACAGACAACCTTCCAGACAGACGGGAAGTCAGCAGTGTCTGTGTGTGAAGCTTGCAGAGGGGAACAAGTGATGAGCGATGACAGCCCATCTGAACTCAGCCATGTTTCTGCATATGGCAGATGTGGTGAAGTATACACTTGATCTTTGAAAAAAATATATATACAGCTCAGCATATCATGCAAGTTATCTCGTCAGGAACCATATATGGCATACACAATCCATGTATATTTGCCGAGTTTAGCATGTCAAACAGAATATCACGATGCATTCTGCTGACAATCACTGACAAATTATTTGTTAGAAAGCCCTGACGAATGTATTAAATCGCCGTGATATTAAAGCATAGTGTGTGTAGTGTAGCTGTGTCAGCCCGGAGCAGTCGCTGGTTGCTGTGTGCAGATGTATATAATACTCCAGTAATAGACACTGGCTCTTGTTTTGGGTCAAAATAGAGCTTACAGCTGACCTCCCTCACTGCAGTTCACTGCCATGGTTACACAGCATTTTCTATAGTTTCCCATTCTGTCTCTTTGACCCCCCCTATCTCCAGACCAAATGACTAGTTAGGACATTGAAAGGGAAATTACATGCATTCCTCCATAATCATAAGAGGTATTTACATATGCTCTCTAAATAATTATGTGGTCCAGCCAGGAGCATCCAATGAATTTTTCACAAAAGCACTTTCTGCTATTTACATTCCTAAAATGTAATGTGGTTTACTTATGCAGCTGGATGGCCCAAATCAAAGCATTCATTCCCAGGGACCAAGTGCAAAGGAAAAAAAGGAGAAAAAAAGACAGGAGGGGAGGGGGGTGAGGAGAAAAACTTCAAAGCCTGTGAGGTCAACTTGAGGGTCATTCTCTCAGTGCCTTTTCACTGCCTGTGTGAATACATAACCGGCAATTGACTTTCTAATCGGGAGGGGCCTCATAGAATATGCAGTTTAATAATAATGGCTATGATGGGTTCTTTTTTGTTTGTAGTCTGTATTTTAGTTAAGTAGCATCTAAAATGAGCTGTGTATTAAATAATGAAGGGGCTGCTGTTGCTGCTGCCTGCCTTTTTTTGGCTCCAAGTTTTGCATCAGAAATATATAATGACAGGCAACCTTTTTCAACTCCTCCTCACTCATAAAAGCCTGTCCCTGCTGGTTTTTCCTCTGATTGGATCAAAGCTTTGACCTGTGTTGCCAGGTGACCTTTCCTGATCTGAGTGGTTTCTCAAGAGTAGGGAACCTTGCTGGGGCACCTGGGAATTACCTCGATGGTGGCATAGTCGGTGGCTGTCACAGAGCCCTTGTCTGTTTGATGTCACCTATGACACCCTCCTCTGTAACGATCGCCAGGGAGATCTGACACCATTGCTGTGCTGTGAATAATAGAATATATCTACCTGTCTCCGACAACCATGTCACCTGTGCTCCCTGTGATGACATGTTCCCATGCTTACCTTCGGTAGCGATGTGTGTTCCTGTCTGTTTCAGGGTACAAAGCGAGGGATCTGGAGTCTGTTGCGGAGAAGAGCTGTCGGCAAGGTGGCTCAGGTGGCAGTGCCCACGACTCCCATGTGGCCAAGAGGATGCCTGAAGTGGGGAGTCAAGAACATTGAAGGATGACAAGGAGCAGCTGGAGAAGTGGAGGACCTCACTCGGGTCAGACACAATGGACTCCAGTCAACAGTGACACCAAATGATGTTCAATGTCCTCTCAATTTTCATTTTTTTTTAATCATCAAACCACATGGGACACATTGCTTGTTTTTTTT
The DNA here is from genome assembly GCA_029814585.1 of Gymnapogon annona. Classification (NCBI taxonomy): domain Eukaryota; kingdom Metazoa; phylum Chordata; class Actinopteri; order Kurtiformes; family Apogonidae; genus Gymnapogon; species Gymnapogon annona. The sequence continues at coordinate 26,523,832 of JAPTHA010000001.1, forward strand.
TTTTGCATTTATTTTCATTTATGTGTTATGTAAACACAAGCGATCCAGTATTTTTATCAAGCCCACTCCAATATATGTTTTAGTTTGGCATGAGGTTTAGTTTTGGAGTCAGGGTCTGATACATTTTTTTACAAAAGAAAATAATTTTTAAAAAAGTTAAGTGTCTAATTTGAATTGAGGCTTACAAAAACAATTACGGCATTCCAAGGTTGCACATTCTTAACAAGTTATAACCTATATTCTTTGAAATATAAAATTAGTCTTCAGACTAAGACTGCAACACCTTACATTATTATCAAAAAATTATCCCCTAAAACCAGCCAAGAAATATCAGCACATGTAACACTACATTTTATCATCATATAATCAACATCATATAAAGTACCACTTCAACTTGTTTTGTTGAATTTCACTGAATTATTTGACAAAACCTCAGCGCTTACACTGTGCCTCAGTACTCCTATTGTGAGCAGAGAAGATTCCACACAATGTACTATTGCCACATTCAACCAAGACATACAGTGGGTATAAAAAGTCTACACACCCCTGTTGAAAAGCCAGGTTTTCGTGATGTAAAAAAATTATAGAAAGTCAAATAATTTCACAACTTTTTAAACCTTTAATGTGACCTATAATCTATACTATGTAACTGAAAAAATGAAACCTTTATGAAAACTGAAAAAAACAGTTTGCATAAATATTTACACCCTTAAGCTAATACTTTGTTGCAGCACCTTTGGCTTTTATTACAGCACTCTTGATGTGGCAATATTTAATACTTTAACATGTTGATCTCTGAAAATAAGATTTTCATAATTTGCAAAGTGTTGATGCATGCATGGATGGATGGATACAGGGTTCTGAGTGTTTACCAACAATGAGAAGCAGAGAGTTACACTTTCTTCCTGACATGTTACCATTTCACTAGTGATTGTCACTCTGCATGTGAACAGACCAAATTGCTGGCAATTTGCTGACAGAACATTTGACTTTTTCTTGATATAAACTACAATATGTATTTAGTGCAATTGTACGTAAAATCCCAATCAATAATCACTGATACCTCAAAATTTCGTAGTACATAAGTATGCAAATAGAAGGATCATTGTAATCATGATTTCCATCAAATCTGCTGTCCTCATGGTGCACAAGTGTCAGGCACTATTTGCTTGGAGCTTTTGTGGTCTGGGAATGTCTATTGGGTTGATCCAGCCCGCGTCATTGTGTCACCATATAGTATCCACTATGAGAACATTTTTACGTGTATCTATGTGATGTTCATAACCCATTGATTCTAAATTATATAAAGTGTTTGAAAAAGGTCTTGAAATTGACCTTCATTGGATGTTTTTAAATGAATGAAAGCTATATTATGTGACCCTAATTTATACCAGATTTTTAACCCAAACTCTGACATAGGCAGTGCAAATACGCCAAGTTTAACACTGGTGTCCTGAAATAGTATTCAGTAGTCTGCTCATATCTTGGAATTTACTAAATCACATCAAATTTCAAGTTTATGTTCAAGTTTATTTTATAGAGTTCAAATATATACCGCAATTTCCGGACTATAGAGCGCACCTGAATATAAGGAAAAAACATTTTATACATACATAAGCCGCACCTGTCTATAAGCCACACGTGCCAACATTAAAACATTAGATATTTACAAAGAAAGACGGTACACAGAAAGAGTTTTCAATGTTTTAATAATATACCTTAGCTTTTCTTTCCAAACAGTGCCTGTGACGCGGCAGTAATAGCAACATTACGGTAATAGCACAGCGCTAGCAGGGGCGGTTTAAAAAAAAAACATACCGGTAAAAGTATGTTAGTAGCACAGCACTAACAGGGCTGGTTAAAAAATAAAAACATACCGGTAAAAGTCACCGAGACGCAGCAGTTACACTGCAGCAATACGGTAGTAGCACAGTGCTAACAGGGCTGGTTAAAAATAAAAACCGGTAAAAGTCACCGAGACGCAGCAGTTACACTGCAGCAATACGGTAGTAGCACAGCGCTAACAGGGCTGGTTAAAAATAAAAACATACCAGTAAAAATCGCGGATACGCAGCAGTGACACTGCAGCAATACGTTAGTAGCACAGCATCTCAGTCCAGCGTCTCACCATTGATCCATTGATGTCAACTTTACGTGCAGCAGCTCTGTTTCCTTCTTTATCGGCCAGCTCGATTGCTTTTAATTTGAAAGCTATGTTATATGCATTTGTTCTTGCATTTTCCATGATGAGGGTCTGTTCATGCTAATTTTATTCATGCACAAAGTGCGATGTTACATTAAACTTGCGTCTTCCTCGACACATATATTCCACCTGGTTCACTCTTACCTTTTCTGATCAAGCGCCCCTGGCGGCCATTAGAAAAAATGCATAAATTAGCCGCATCATTGCATAAGCTGCTGGGTTGAAAGCGTGTGACAAAAGTCACGGCTTATAGACCGGAAATTACTATATGTGCCAATTCATAACACAAGTCATCTCAAGGCATTTACATATAGATGTGGTCTAAACCAGGCTCTTAAGTTAGTTTTACAGCAACCCAGCAAAATCCTCCCAGAGCAAACATTTGACACTTGGTGACAGTGGTGAGGAAGAACTTCCTTTTAAAGGGCAGAAACCTCAAGCTGAACCCTACTCCAGGAAGATGGTCATCTGCCTTGACCAGGTGGCATTAAAGAGAGAGGATAATGCATGAAGAGAATGAGAGATTGGGGGGGTGAAGGGTCGAAATAGGGTTAAACACATGGATGTACAACAAACTGAACTGAAACTATTACAAAGATGAAGAGCTAATAATATAATAGTTTATAATAATAGTATAATATATAATAGTATAATATAGTAGTTTAATATAATAGCTAATAATAGTTAATATACATATAGAGATGGTCTAAACCAGGCTAGTTGTCTAGTTGTTCACTTAACAAGAACAATTGTCCATGACTGTAAGTTGAACTACTACAAATGCAAGTAGCAGTGAATGCACCACCACTATTGCAACTGGCAGCACACACAACGCAGTCATGAAACAAACAGCATCACAGCTACATGAACAAATGCATTATGATGAAGGAGGCAGGAGGGGAGCAGAAAACCAGCTGATATGCAGATGACAGAAAACACCAAGACAGGAAAGGCATACGTCCACAGCAGCTGGAAAGATGGGGGTGAAGCAGGAGAGCTGATTACCAGGCCAGGGCTGCATTTATGGTTAAGGTGCAAATCTGTGCATGGCTTGGGTTTACTTCTGTCTACTTGTTTTTCTCATGTCTGTCCTATATTTTCTGTCCCTTTTTCTATAAACATCATATGTTTCCTATTCTCCCCTGCACCTGTCTCTACACCCCCATTCCTGTGTCTCTACCCTTTTTTTCTGCCTCCTCTAAGCTGTCTGGAATTGCATTCTGCATTCCTTAAATGCACACATAAATTGAATTGAATAAGCCTTTATTAGTCCCCAGAGGGTAAATTTAAAAAATGCTCAATGCTCTGATGTCAGCACTTCTTAAAAATGGGCTACTGCCACCATTGCTCCTGCTGTTGGAGCGTCAACAACCTTAAAAAAAATATTAATCATAAATTTGCAAAATCCTAGAGAGAGAATGATAGATGAGAGTGGGAGGAAAATCTGCTATATCTGCAAAACTCAGGAATGTATTTTCATTAAAAGAAGTATGTTTGGAGGGATTGGCAAGGTGCAGGAATGGGGGAGTGATCAGGAGTGGCTCAATGGTTGCACAATGCTACATCTATTATAATGAAGATATAGGTATTACATATGGTGTGGACACACACATGCAGAGTGAAGACTTTTGTTTCTGCCTGCAGGACTTGTTAACAGGAGTTTATCAGCAGGCAAAGGAGAAAGCTTCTCTCTCAAATCCTTATTTCTCCACTGAGACAGGGCTGAGGCACAGAGTATGTTATATGTAAGTGTGTTCATGTGTGTTAGCGTGCACCACATTTACCACTACCTAAAGCCTTTATCCCCCCATCCCCAGATCTGCCAATATCCAATCCACACATGTCTAGATTTATTCCTCATCCAGGTCAGCCACCAGCAGAGGTAATTGAACAAACAATAGAAATCACTTCTTGGAAGACGCTTATCAGAACATACACACACCTACCATCCGCCATCTTAAATGTAACTGGCAACTGACTCAACAACAGTAAGACAGATACGACTGCTCTGCTCCGGTATTGTTGGTGTACCTGGATCTCCCTAAGCGTACACAAAATGGTGTCACAGCAGGATTTTTCATCACTTTTTGTTCCACTACCATAGCTGCACCTGTCCTTACACCTAACCCTGTGGTTTCCTCAGCTGAATTTGGTGTTTTAGCTAATTATTTCAATTCAACTGTTTAAAAGGTGTTTGTTATGGCTGAGAACAAATAGTGCATGGAACTGAGAGCCTTAAAAAATGTACCTTGCTTCCTCGCCATATGCAAAAAGTGAATTGCAGATAACAAGATAACATCAGCAATCGTTGGCTGACAAGTAATCTTAGGTAGTTACTCAATTTCTTGCCAGCTGATAGCAACATAAAACAAAAATGTAAATGTGTACATGAGTCACTGTTTGGACTTGCCTCAGTATTATGGCTGCTTTATTTAGAGATGCCATTTATAGTCTTTCATTACTGAGAAACTCACATTAAACACACTGTTTTGTGGGTGGCTGTGGCTCAGTTGGTATTGGCTCAGCTGATGAAATGCAGGAGACATCTTTTGATAGGAATTTTTGCTAGTCAGCTCAGTGGTGCCACAACCTATACAATAATATTTACTTGTAGAATTACATTTCGATAACTTCGTAACAATGTTATTTGCTATGTTTGTCCATTCATTCATTCTCCTATTGAATCCTCAAATGGGACATGGGGTGCTGGAGTCTATTCCAGTTACCAATAGGTGAAGATGGGTACACTGTGGACATAATAGCTGACATATACTTAGACTTAGACTTAGACTTAGACTTCCTTTATTGTCATTACACAGACACACACAATGAATCTGGTAACGAA
>JAPTHA010000001.1:26528979-26549766 GCA_029814585.1 Gymnapogon annona
ATATATAAAATTATTTTGTTTTGATTGACCTTCAAGATAATCCATTTTGTAAGTGACAAAATGGATTATCTTTAAATGAGTTATAGTTTTCAGTGTGTTTTTCCATACCCTTTTTAATGTCATCAACTTTTTTCTGAGTAAACTGGAGACTAGTTTTAATGTCTTTAAGCTCTCTGGACAATGAGTCGAGGATTTGAGGTCTCTAATATGAGCTTAACAAAACCTTTGAAATGTTCTTGTTGTGCTGCATTAGTGAGTTGAACATTTACCTTTGCAATAGACCAGTCACTTGTGGGAGGTAAACAAAATCATTCTCCTGTTTTGTGTTGGATTTTGCCTTAGGAAGCATATTGGCAGACAGATGTGACCTGTAGTCCAGGGGCAACGGTGATATTAGCAGCTGACCTACAGTCAAGGGGCACTGCTGGAAACAGCGGCTGACCTGTAGTCCAGCGGCCCTGGTGTAGTCAGCTACAGACCATGATGAAGTTCAATGGTTGAGAGCAGCTACTTGTAGCAGGGCTTGTGGTGGAAGCTGGCTGCTGCAGGGCTGGTGGAGGGCAAGTGATGGAGGGCTGGTGGAGGCCAGCTGCTGTAGTGCTGGTGGTGGAGCTGCTTGCTGTAGGGCTGGTGGTGGATGCTGGCTGCTGCAGGGCTGGTGCATGCTGGATCCTGCAGGGCTAGTGGAGGCCAGCTGGTGCAATTCTAGTGGAGGCTACCTGCTGCAAAACCAGTGAAGGCTGATTGCTACCAGCACACACCACCAGGCAATTTCCAAAATAGTTAAAGCCTTAAAACAGTCCAAACTATTCAATAATAAATCACTGTTGCTGAGTGGTTTGGCGAGCATAACATACCTCCCTCACTCACACTCTCTCTTTTTATCCTTGCTACCTCTCTCCCTTGCTGTCTCTTTTTCATACTCTCTTTCTGTTACTCGTATATTCAAGCCAATTCAATCAGGCCCATTTTTCCTCATCAACAACATTGCCACCTTGAACTTTTTTTTCCATCAATGACAGTTTTATTTTTCTTCTTTAAATGTTCAGTTTTAAGATCTAAGTTCAGACTGTTTAATAGTTAAAAAAATACTAATGAATCAAGTAATTTTAGCTCGATTGCAAATCAAACCCAGATGTGACTCAAGTATGAGTAATGCATCTAACAAGTACACTGACATGTACATTCACATGTGTCCACATCCAAAAACTCAAATGCAAATGTTCACGTATTAAAACCACAATTTAACAGTACTTTGGTTGACCTCAGCGGTCTTTCTCACTTGTTTACTGTGGTCCGATCAGCAGTACATTTATGTTATGCTTTTGCAGCTGTTTACCGTTGTTGCTGGGAAACAATGTCAACCTATGCAGGGAAAAACAGTGTAGGAGTGAACTAAGTCATATGAGTCAGACTAATGGCAGTCTGACCATCTTTATGCACTGCCAGGAAATGACATTTGACACTGAAGTGTGTGATAATTTCTGTGTAGTCTTTTACATCCTCTGTAAATTATGCTGATCAAATGCACATAATTTGGACAGAAGGTATTCACCTTCTTGAACTGATCTCTCCAAATTAAGGGTGAATAAAAAGAGATCTCATATCACTACATGTGGTGAACCACTTCTACAGGCCTGCTACAGCACTTTTGTGAAGTAGCTTGCAATCACTGAATAGGCAGACAACATCAAATAGATTTCAGTGTGAATAAAAAATGTGAAATCCTTTATTCTTAACACGAGAAAGCACCAGCAGTGTGAGGATTGATAGAGTAAATGTCCCCCTAGAATAGGAAGATGGTGGATAAAGGCAGAATGGTCTTTGTCTCATCTTATTATCTTATTAAGTACTGAATGAAACCGCAGCTGAAACTGCAGTGATGGGATGTGATTAATTTTATTCAGTAGTGTATAGTGTATGTCAATCACTTTTACTTGAGTATTTCAACGCCACTCAGCGCCGGACTTCGGTACAAGCTAGCAGCAGCCTCAAAAAAATCCTCGTCTTTTTTTTTCTTTTAAGAGATAAGATAAGACAGAACTTCACTGATCACACTATGGGGAAATATGTGCGTCACAGCAGTCAAATGCATAGAGCAGAAGTAAGAGTAGACAGATATACATCAGTCAAATTCTTGTACTACATACACAGTATGCATTTGTACTACATGTGCATGTGTGGATGTGTTGTAGCATATGTCGATAAATATATAAATCTAAATATATAACACACAAATTTAGAGAAGCAGCCAATGATAGTCAAAATAGCATTATTACCTTTGGATCTCCATCCAAAGGTAATAATGCTATTTTGACTATCATTGACCGTTTCTCTAAATTTGTGTGTGGTAGGTAGAAACTGTGCAGGTCCAGTTTAGAAAAAACCTGGGCTGAGCACAGCGACTCAAAAGAGGGGTCGATGAGTGGAGAGCGTACTTGTTCTTAACAGTGATGTCATTCAACCCAAGGAAATCAATGCAGGGTCTAAGGGAGCCGTCCTTTTTAACAAAAAAACCCCCAAAAACAAGCCTCTGTCGTTGTTCCCTGACCTTGGACAAATAACAAATCGAGAGGTTATGCAACTGTTTACTCCTCAGCATGATAACTTACATAAATAGTTGGATAGACCAGTTTCCAGAAAGCGGAGAAGTGGAGAAAGCACAAAGCGCAGAAGCGGAAGAGCAGAAGCAGTAGCAGCAGCAGCAGCAGTAGCCCCACCCCCCCCAGACGGACACCTCCCTCTATTTTATCGTTAGCTGGACTATTCATAGGATTGTGGGTGTTGAACTGGAACTGATAACCATGAATAACTGATATTACTAAATGTGGAATGGAATGTGTGTTGTCCTAGGTCCATCCACTCACCCAATACGGAATGGAATGGAATGGAATGTGGGTCTCCTTAGGTTCAGTCCACGAGGACTTCACATTGATTTACCCACTGATATAATGTTGCATATGACAATATATGACCCTTAAAAACCACCACACCTCCACTCAGCACCAACCCCCGGAAACGGAAGTCCCTCCAGCATTACCAAAATAAAACTGAACTCCACACTCACACACCATATGATATAATACATATAACAATCATATTCATTATATCATATGATGCATCATCCGGACAGTAGCTGCTGACACCAACCTCAAGCACACTTCAACATGATCGTCAGTCATGGTGTAACGGTACTTGGACTTACCATATTTCCTGCACCATAAGGTTCACTTACAAGCTTGTCATTTTCTCAATAACTGATGGTGCACCTTTTAACCTGGTGCGTTATGTGTCCCTGAGTTCTAAAATCTGGAAAAATGTTGTTGAGTGATTTTTTGTGACGGTCAGACCTTTTCCCGCAGACATAGTGATGTAAGAATAATATTTACAATGTTTTTCTGCAAAACACCAACAGAAAAATCAAAAGGAACTGACAACTATCAGACACAGATACGTGGCATCCACCAGATGCGTAGGGGCCAGACGCACACGGACCAGACGCGCACAAACCCAGGTCGTGCCCCCATGGACCAGACGCACGTGGACCAGCATGGACCAGCCCCAGGTTTCCCTGCGTCCGGTCTGTACAGGCCTGGTCCGCACTGGTCAATTCACTAGCTTGCTATAACACGCATGCATGCATGTTATGCATGCATGCTCAGTGACTCCAGTGATCGTCAGACCGACAGTCAATCAAGTGACAAATTTCATTCACTTCAGGATGATAGGCTGATGCCTACATTTTAATGCCATGCGATCTACCCACAATCCTTTGTGGTTGAATGGTAGATCGCAATCAACATATTGAAAAGCCCTGCAAAATAATTAATAGAATTAGTGTATATAATGAATGAATGAACCCTTCATTGTCAGAAGCAGTTGGCCATCAACCTATCCGTACAACATACAATAATGTAAACGTAAGAAGGGGGAATAGATACGACAGGAAGATGGGGTAATAAATAAAATACTGCATTACATGAGAAGGAGGAGGGAAAAAAAGAACACAAGCTGGGGAAAGTAAAAAATAAAAACAAGGCACATTGCACCTATTGTAAACATTATGATATAGACACATAGACAAACACCAGAAGTTAGCATGGACAGACTAATCGTGAACTATGAGGACAGAGGTTTGAAATGCCCTCACTTTCATTTCTAATACTACGCTGCACAAACCAGGTTTCTGGCCCAGCTCTTTGATACTGGCTCCAGTCCTTTGTGGGTCAATATTGAAAGAATAGAGATGTGAGAAGAGATACCAAAAAATATATTGAACGAATGGGATAGAAAAACTAAGAAAAAACTAACTGACAACCCACTAATCATTCATTCAACCCAAGTTGGTAAAACTTCGGGATTTGTTTAAGGTGGCAGGGTTTCTCTCTCCTAAAACCCCACTATGGGGAAATGGATTTCTACCAATGATCCTTCAGGGTACTAACATTAGATCCTGGCAGAAGAAAGGCACTTGTTGTATAGAACACTGTTACAAGGATGGGAAATTTAGGTCTTTAGAACATTTCTAAATTGGAAATTGAAATCTACCTCCCATGTCTCCATTTAGCCAGGTCCAAACACCTCCAGGTATTTTATGGATTTGTGGCAGGGAGTGAAGAGCCTCTCTTTGCGGGCCTCTCAGGGAGAGATATGGTTCAACACTGACCTTGGCCAGGTGTCAGTCCTGTTAAGGAGGGGCTAAAACACATAGACATAGTGAATTCCAAGGTGATCACCCTATGCTATGCTTAAACAGCTACTCTCTGTGCGTGACCAATTCCAATGTGATCCTCAACCCATTCTAATTGTTGACGTAAAGTTGTCAGCTTCTCAATGTTTACCAATCCTTTCTCCATATTCATAGTCTGAGCGCTGACTACTTTACCCATCATCTCAGTTATGCCAGGCAGCCTAATGGGGCTTTGGAGAGCTGACACCGCTTCCCGAGTTACTCGATACACCAGGGTGATGCCTAGTCCAATCAGCAGAAATCCTATGATTATGGTTCAGAATAAATAAATATCCTTGATGTCCTCAACGGAAAGGTCAGCCAGACACACAACCCTCCACTCCCCCCAACTGTCCATTGTATATCCCACTATCGCCATCCCTTCTGGATGGCTTGGTTCTCCCGAACCGGACGTCCTCGTACAGAAGATAGTGACAATTGTGTTGAGAGACCAGTTGATCAGTTCCATAATTAAAGTTTAGAAAAGTAGGCAGAGAGATTCTCTTCATAGTACAGACAGTAGACAATAGACCAGTCAAGGGGAAAACAGCAAAGAAGATAATGGGACAGAAGAGAGTAAGAATGTGTCTAGCTGTGTTTACCCTACAAGTGAACTGAGGTATTAGATTATGTCAAGCAGAGTTATCCTGGAAAAGAACAAATTCAACATAAAAATGTTCACCCCCCCTAATGAATGAATGTGGAAGCAACATAATTAGTATTTTCATATCTGATGGCACAAATTGTTCAAGTTTAAGATCATTTTCACAACTAAAGAGTATAAAATGAACTGTGAGCAACTTTCGTCTCAAGAAAATTGTCAGCACTAAAAGCCATAAGTTAAACACAGCATATCTTTTGATGACTTAATCAATGTTTTTGATTTTGTGAAATCAAGCAAGAAAGTGTTTTAAGCTGTAATTTAGTGGATTCTCATATATTTTTTGTGATTTTACAACACAATCTTTATTATTGAATAGTAATATGTGAATTCAGTAATATTGAATTCAGTAATATGTGATTCAAGCAGTCTGGGAGCACATGAGACTTATGCATCTGGTTTTGGCCTCTGTAGCAAAACAGAAACTTTTTCAGACAGGTAGGATGGTTACATACAGTATGTGATTGACAGATGTAATTACCAGTTATGTTTATGCTTTTACTTTGATGTAATTCCACTGCTCTACAAGTGGAATCAAATCAAAGCCTGGAAAAGTGACTTAAAGTGATTTGGAACTGAGAGAAGAGAGTTACATAAGGAAAGTGTGTATTTGTTTATTTTCAAGCGAAGGATTGGAATTATGTATTACATGATGTTACACGAACCAGGATTCTGTTTCAGTCATCAAGATGAGGTCAGTCATGTATGGTCAAAGGTCACCAAAACTCTGACCTGAACTTAGGTTGTGCTCCCAGGTATCCCAGGTATTGTTCAGTCGGCTTCTACTGTACCACCCTCAGTTTTTTAACCTCATGATCCAAACTGAAGATGACAGACTGGCATGTGCAGTTGTAGATAGGACTGGTTGAGCTTCATGTGCATGGGAGTTTGTTTGTTTGTTTTTTTCTTTACCATGATGATCTGCTTCAAAACATAATTTGGTGAACCCTGTGTTTTGCTGGCAGATGGCCCCACCACCTCCACCTTCTCCTTCCAAACACATTCCTTCTTCGCTAACTTCATTGCCGTGGTAAGTTATTAATTTCTGTCATTTAGTTTCCTCTGCCATGTAGAGATACTACCAAATCTCATTACGCCTGTCATGGATTATGTGTAGAGGCAATGAATCTCCTTGAAGAATAAAGGGAAAAAGATCAAAGATGTTCTTACAATCACCTCTTAGTGGATATGAGAGGTGGATGTGTGTGGGTGTGTGTCTGTGAATGCTGGCATCTGTGTGTGTCTTGATCCCACATATGTTTTATGTGGAATGCCGGTAGCAAAAATAAATTGATTTTCAATTCTTGACATAATGCTAAATTCTCAGGATTGTTTATCATTGAAAACTCTTATTTAGGATTTTTGCTTTCATGACACTTTGCATTTAGTCGCTCATTCAATAAATTGAGAGCGATCTTACCCAAGCAGGACCAGAATGTGTAAAGGTTTTGGCCAAAGACACATGTTCCCATACTCACCCATATTTAGGCAAGTGTGTCTGTGTGGCATAGGATTTGAAGCTGTCACTTTGTAATTACCTCAGCAAATACAGGCTTGGAGAGAGTTGAATGAAGTCTTCCAGTTGGACAACCCTGGGAGAAAATGAGAAGTGATAGACCACATAACACAGCGTGGGATGTAAATAACTTTTACGCCCATTTTTTATGTCTCTCCCTCTCTCTCTCTCTCTCTCTCTTACTCAAAGGAACATGGATAGTACTTTGGCTTTTTTAACAAAAGAAAGACAGAGATGACCCAAAATGAGAGAATATCCCTTGCTTTCAGCTTCAGAATAAAATCTCTAGCATCCTCTCTCAGTTGCTTTTATGAAAGTCTTTGGTTTATGGGGGTTTTATCCTCTTATACAACATGTATGAATTTTATGCCTGATGCGTGTATAGGTGTTAAAATGAACAGTGGCAGCAATAGAATGTTTTTAATATTTTTTTCTGCACCAGAATGTGTGTAGGTGGCTAGAATTGGAACCTTCTTAGTTACTGTGTATGTGTTTTAGAACAAATTTATTCTCAATGCATTCCGTCAGTGTTGGAGGGCCTACATTTTTCATTTCAGTAGGCCCTTGTCAAGTACAGGGGTTTTGTGTTCTTCATTGTGTGGTCCAGGACTTGCTACTTCACCATAGGTCCTGTGTTGTTTTTGAGCTTCGAGCGGGTCGTAACTGAGAAAACAACACAGGACCATTTGTGTGTGTGTGTGTGTGTGTGTGTGTGTGTGTGTGTGTGTGTGTGTGTGTGTGTGTCAATGAGAGTACAGCAGTGATCATTGAACAAAGACTTTCACATTGCTAGAATCATATAAGAGGAACTATATATCTACACACACACACACACACACACACATATATATATATATACTGTATATAGTATCCTTTCAGGCTTTACCATGTTGCCTCTGGCTCCATAATACCAGTGCCTTTCTTTCATTTTTCTTCTTCTGTGTTTCTTTCTCTTTCTGCTCCCACCCTCTTTGCACCTCTACTGCTCTGCCTGGCTCCAGTCCAGCTATAGATAGTTAATTATGGTTTGTACGTGATGCAGGGTCTCGCTTCCAAATACTACAGTCAGTGTTCTTTGGCAGACATCAAAGTGTCCATGTTTCATTCCATGGGGATTAGTGATGGTGGCGTACGATAATGCCCCTGCCTGCTCACCGAATTAAGTGCCTATGGTCAGGCACAGGTACTGCTGGATCTTATGAACACAGACTGCAACACATGCACACATAAGACCTTTATGTGCAGGACTGGACATAAACAATAATAGAAGGGAACATACCATAGGGAAGTTACTTGCAAATATGCTGTGAAGAAATAACTAGCAAGCCCATTACAGAGAAATAATATTGATCTAAAATAATTCAACTGCGAACAGAATTTCATACGTCTTCTTTCACGAGGAAAAATGTATCATGTTGGTCATTTTGTCCACATAGATCTGCAGAACATTGACTGTCCTTCACTCACCTCTCAGCTTTACAACCCCATGGCAAATTGGATTTTTAAACAGTCCGTTTTTGATCAGTCCCAACCCAACAACCCCTACTAATAAGTGACTGCCTCCCCCTTTATTGTTTATTATCCTCTTTCCTACTTTTCACTCCCTCTCTTCAACAAACTTCATGAAACCAGAGGGGTGGAAAAAAATTAAATGCAAAAAAAAAAATGCAGACTCTGTAGCAACTCTCGCTCATGATTTGTACAAAGGACAAATGACAAGTGCTTAAAGGGCCGTGGGGCATTTTAATGTTCAGTTGGTGTTTTCTCTCATTGACTGAGAAGGTCTCAGGAGACGGCAGAAAAACAGCCATGAAAGGAAAATTACAGAAACAGAGGGAGAGGGTAAAGGGAGAGTGGGAGAGAGAGAGCGATAGAAAATCATCCTTCGTGATCAATGTATGTGCTATTGTCTGTTCAGTTCTTTGTCCACAAGGACGAAGGAAGAAGAGAGTAGGCGAGTGATGCACACAAACAGCATTTAACACTCACATAACCATTGCCTGACGACAGACCAGATATAAAAACAACACTGGTGATACATTACATTTTAGATCGATGTGTTATTAAAGCTTCGTTTTCTGCTCTGACGTTGCTCTCAAATTTAATTAATGTGATCTGTGACATAGTGAGAAATACAAATATTGAGGCAATTAAACAGATTTAGAAAAAGAGAAAATAGACTAGACTTTAGATGGAACCAATAAAGTGGCTGGCCACTATGTCAACAAAGCATTTTAACTGTTTAGCTGTTTCTCCATGGGACAATAATAATGCTTTCATGGTCTGACATTTTAGTAGTAGTATTTTTTTTTTTTTATCTGGCCTGTATTTCAAGACCAATTGCGATGATTTTTTGGCCGTGATTGACTCCTGGTTTTTTTATTGAGCCATTATATCATGACATTATCTCTATTAAGGGTTCAGTCACATCAGTAGTTAAGACCAGCCCTGGAACATATCAAATACAAAATGAAAAAATAAAGGAGGGGGAAGAGGAACCTTCAATCTCCCATATCCTCACAATTCTTACAAAGTGAACTGTTATGCTCTCCTTTTGCAACTTTCTGTGAGCTGGAGGTGCCAGGGCAGGTTTCGAGAATCTCATATATCACATTAATTTATATTTGCTTAGATTAGATACCTTTATTAGTCCCATACAGGGAAATTTCAGGTTACAGCAGCACATATAAGATAAGACAGACACAGAGAGATACTGCAATAAAAGAAAAATAAGAGCAATTCCTAAGAATATAGATATATAAATAGAAATAAACAAAAGAACAGATTGAGTGCAACAGTAAAGAGCAATAAAGAGGTATTGTCAGTTCTATAGTAATATACAGTTATATAGTCATGCAGTTCTATAGTTATACCATTATTGTTATATAGTAATATACAGTTGTATAATAATGACAGTAATCAACAATTAGTAGTAATTAATAATTATAATAATAAATAATAATAATAATTGACGGTACTAGCGTTGGTTAACAGGACCCGCTGGTGCACTATAGTGCGGGAAATACAGTAACACCAGATTTTGATGCACTGGCTAAAAAAGGTGATCAACAACACTGTTCCCACTGAGAGTCAATGGAAGTACCAACACTGTCTTCTTGAGTGGATTCACTTTAAAAATGAAGGATGTTATTAGTCATGATGAGGGTTTATTCTTTTATGTTTAATTTTTAATATATGAAAAAAAAATATTGCCAAAGAACCATAGATTCTCTTTTCAAATGTGTTTTTTTTAATATGTTGGAAATTTTTGATAAGCTATAATAAGACGGTCGACGCGTGTTTGCAGAAATAAAAACGATAAGAGCTAAGTGTAATACTTTTTTTGTTTATATTTGATATGCATGCATTGGATGCTGGACTGGCCCATCTGTCAATTTTTTAAAGTCAATGTGGCCCCTGAACCAAAAAGTTTGCCCACCCCTGGCCTAGAGTCAGTTTGGCAAAGTTCAAGTTACTGTGGAAGTGTAACCTGCATCATTTGTGTGATTATTTCTACTCTTCACTATCAGGTTGTAGGTATTTAGTGGGGTATGCGTGGTGTTGTTCCGGTTTTATTTTGTTATTTCCTGTCTGGTCCACGTCTATCTATCCAATTGTGTTCAATAGCTTCACTCCCAGATTCCGCCCCACCTGTGTCTAATGTCTAACCATCCCCGATGTGGATCACCTGGCTACCCTCTTGTGTATAAAAGTCTGTGTGTGTTCCCATGTCCTTTGTCAGATTGTTGAATGTCTTGTCCTTCTAATCCGACCATCCAGCCCTGTCCTGTTTTCTGTTGTAAGAGTATTGAGTAAATAGTTTGAGGAGTAGAATTAATATCTTGGTTTGTTGAAATAGTCTTTGAACTGAATTCAATTTGAAATTTTTTCAAGATTGTGACCTTTTGCCACGTAATGGAAATTTTCGTTGTAGTTTTGACTTGATTTTCCTGTTCTAAGCTTTTTTGTTTGAAGATTTGTTATTGTTAATGTTTTTGTTTTTTTAGGACGCTTTTGTTATTTAATAATTCAATTGAGATTGATACATTCTTGGAGTGTTTTGAAAGATTTAAAAATACTTTCTTTTTAAATACTAATCTTGTGTCTGTCTGCATGTGGGTCCATCGCTGAGAATTAAATCGTGACATTCATGGGTTTAAAAAATGTGCCTTGCTTACTATAAACACTAATTATTTCCCACATTTGTTGTTATACATACCAATAATTTGTGTGACAAACTTCTTGAGTGTACAGACTTTCATTTTATGTGTTATGGTGACACAGGTACTGTGTATGAACTATTAATATGCAATATACATTCATATGGTCGATTGA
Source organism: Gymnapogon annona (assembly GCA_029814585.1). Classification (NCBI taxonomy): domain Eukaryota; kingdom Metazoa; phylum Chordata; class Actinopteri; order Kurtiformes; family Apogonidae; genus Gymnapogon; species Gymnapogon annona. Next base: position 26,540,221 of record JAPTHA010000001.1, read on the forward strand.
AGAACAGCTACGACACAGATGGACACAAATACTGATGATGATGATGATGATGATTTCTTTCAGCTTTTTCCCTTCCGGGGTCACCCCAGCTAATTCACTTCGCATATTTGATTTGGCAGGAGTTTTTATGTCAGATGCCCTTCCTGACACAACCCACTGGATGCTCACCCTGGGAATGACCTTTATTCGCCTTTGTCAATTGGTTTGACTATGCAAAATGGTAACAGAAAGACTTAGACTGGGAACATTACAACAAGAGAAAAAAGGGGAGTCTGACAGAGATAGCAAAGGAGGCAAAGATTAAAAAAAGGGTATGTGTGAGGGGAAAAAGAGACAACACACAGGGGAAAAAAACACTAAAGAAAGCCTTAGCAGCCAGACAAATGGCTCTCCTCCACCTGCAAATCACCTCCGGCAGGTCAGCCTCTGCTTCGCCTCACTACAGTCATCCTACTAACTGAGCCAGGCAATCAAACGGCTATCTCTTCTTCTACCTCCCCTTCTCTCTTTTCTCTTCTTTCTAGTTACACAAACAGAAAAGACCTTGATGTTTTTCCAATAATTGGCAGCAGAGGTTGACTTCACCGTCCCCACCCTCTCTCTTTTTTCTATTTATCTTTCTCCCTCTCTCTCTCTCTGTTCATCTTTTTATTTTGCTCTTCCTCTTCCTTTAGAGATGAATAGTTGGCCCTGGATCAGAGGCAGACCCCAACCGGCTACTCTGGCCGCCAAAAAGTGGTGTTGGGGGCTGGCGTGGGGCCAGAAGCTGCAAATGGCCACATAGCCAGAGACAAGCCATACAGATGGGGCCTGCAGAGCCCTTGTTGCCCCCATCTCCCCACCCCACTCAAACTCCTGTATATGACAAGAGGTCAGTGGCTAAAGTATCAGAGCATGTTGCATGTTGTAAAATGATCCAGTCTTGCTCCACTCACACTCTTTTGTTTCGATCTGTCTTGTCCCTGAGCTAATGTGTGTCTGTATTCTTTGTACAGCTTACTTAGTCTTTGTTTTCTTTGTCTCTCTTCTGACTTTTTTACTGCCTTTAGCATGCATGCCCAAGAAAGAATATGTGGCAGCCCAACTTGCAACTTGAACATGTTTGCTTTTACATATTTGTCAAACAAATTGTTTAAGGCTTTGTGGCCTCTGATATCGTAAGGATCTCAACCTTTTCCAGAAGACTGTTACCTACCCTGTTTTTACCTATTCATTTATTACAATATACACAGTTTGTGTCCATTTGATAACTGCATTGGGGACCCAGTCAGCCAATATAAGCAGACTTTTTCCAGTTCTATCTTTCTGGATATTAATGCTGTTATTCATTAATGTTAACACTAAACAACACTAAAATTTAATCATGAACAGTCAACCGTCTATTCAAGCAGCATTTGGCATGTCAGAAAAAGAAACATGCAGCCAAGGTTTATAATGTATTATTATACAGTCGGAAGTATATTACTGCATGGCTTGAATATTAAACATCTTTGAATACAGACAGTGATTGACTGAACCACTAGTTAATACACGTCGTAGGAAATCAGTTTATCGCTTCAATACTTAAATGAGCCATGTGCCAAGGTTGCTGGCTAATTGCATACATACTAAGTACCAGTGAAAATAGAAACAACATCAAATGTAATATTATTTTATCTTTGGGTAAATGTCGCACGACTTGTGTGACATTGACCCAACCCACCTCTACTTATGTCACATCAGGACTTCCCATGCTGTCTGTCACAGTAGCTACAAATGGAACTGCAGAAACTGTGCCTTGGGGAAGCAGCAGGTCCAAAGCCTGACCTTACAAACACCTTCTGTGACTGGACTCACAGAAACCACCTGCAGCTGAACACCTCAAAATCCAAACAAATGAAGGGGAATTTCCGAAAATCCGAACCCCTTGTCAGTCATTCAAGACACAAGTGGCTGTTTTTCATGATGCCCACTACCATCAGACTCTGCAACCCCTCAGTCTGATGATTCATGGATTGACGTTTGCTTGTTTTATTTAGTTGTCTTTTTATTGATGTGATGAAAAAACTAATGGGGATCAAAAAGTAATAGTCTGTATTTAAAGAAAAAAATAGAGTATCTAATGTTAATTTTTGTTGCTCAAATGAACTTGTTCATTGTAACTTCACCTACTGTGTTTTGTGTACAACACAAGCTTTACTTCAGAACCTTTAAATCAAGAACTTAAGTAAAACAAATAAAAGCTGCCTTTTCCCAAGAAACTTTTGCTTTTACAGCTCCACATACTTCTTATATACCTAGATTGTATCTTAGTATCGACACAGCTAAATGCATATGGTCTTTTGACCAGTATTGTATCTCACATTGTTGGATTTGTTATAAGCAGACAATAATTACTTTAAGCAACACTTATGATCATACCTTTACACCTCCTGAGCTAACAAAACATATTGATGTGGGAGGAGGCAGAGCATTTTTTGTTTTCCTCTGCATGATGCCCTGCATGAATACTGGGCTGCAGCCATGTTTGAGATTAGATGTATTCCTTTGTTACGTGGGAACATGGTCAACAGAGTTAGACTATTTTCCTGTCCACACCTTCTCCTTATGGTTTTAATGTGGTTAAATACACTGATAATGATAATCATGTGTGACGGAAAGCATAATGTTTAGAGCTCAATTTACTGAGAGTGCATTTTGCATATAGTAATTTCTCCACATTGTTTGTAAATCACTTTGTACAGTTTTTGGCACGAGCATTGAGTTTTCGACACATTTGATTACACACAAACCTTTAGTAAATTTGGCCCTAACTGGATGATGGTAAGCTTTTTCTCTTTAATAATGTAATGGTTAATGTTTACTTTCATAAATCTCGTTAATAAATCTGTTTTTGTTCCCTTCAGCACAATGCATAGAACTCCCATCTTCACTCCCTGACACTAAGATCCAGCCACATACACAGACTTTGCCATTGTTTTAGTGGGCCTTTTTCCTTTTCTTTTATACAATGATTTCATTTTCCTCACTGGCTTTTCATGTCTGTTTTCTGGTACCGGCTTCTTGCCTTTCTTCAGTAGTTTAAGTTGTCGAGTTGCGTGGCCACATGTTCCCTGGGGATTTCCAGGGGTTTCTCCTTTGTCTCTGTTTCTGTCTGTGGGGTTTCAGTTGGATACCCTATTTACTTTGGTTGTAGTGGGTCTTAGTTTGCTCTTTGAGGAGTTCTTTTCTTGTTTGTCTGTCTTATCATTCTCTTATGGACTTTTCTCCCAAGATATTATTTCTCCTACTCTTTTATTTGATTCATAACCTTTTCCTTTTCTTGTGTCCTTCTCTGGTCATGTCCTTTCTGTTTTCCTCTTTTCTTTTTTTCTCTTCCTCTCTCTTTTTGTTACTTTCTATCTCTTTTACAGTGATTTTCCATGTTTTGGAAATTGCTCCTCAATTTCATTTTGGTTTCGCCTCCTTCTCCCACCCACTCTTGCCCTATTCCTGGTCTTGTCAGTCTGAGTCCTGTTCCCAGTCCTGTCAGTCAGTCCTTCTTCTGGTCCCATCCGGAGTCCTCTTTCTGGTCGTGTCTCCTGTCCTATCAGGAATGTGGCTTTTCCCCAAGTCCGGAGGTTTCTACGCTGTCCAGCGTTTCCCTAGCCTAGAGAACCCACACTAACGAGATGTTCCCACATCCCTGCAGTTCAGTCCCAACAATATCAGTTTAAAAAGACAAGTATAACCAGCTCTTCTGTCCTACCACCACAACATAACAACTATAGAAACCATCAGTACTATGCAGAAAATGTAAAATAGCCCACTGCTGTGTGGCCCATTACTGTGTTACACTAATGTAGACTTAACCTTATTTTTTAATGACTAAAAACTGCCATCTTAAATTTTAGTTCTCACCATTCTTTTAGAGCCAGACATTATAAATAATCAACTTGATAAGTCCTGTGTCAAAAAAAATCAGTTAAATTTTCAGCCCTCGCAGCACAACACCCACAGCATTTTATTCAGTGAATGAAAACTCTTGTTTGGTAGTCATGCATTCACACCTATTATTCAGAATCTTACTGGATGAAGCACCAATTAAATGATCAGGAACACTTAATACAGCATTCTAAGTTAAATTAACTACAGTCATTGCCTCTGCCAAGGAGGTATAGTGGTATTCACCAGGGATTGCCTGTCTGTTAATGCAAAATGTTATGGATGTATTTTAATGAAACCTTCTGGAAATGACAAAAATGGTTAAAGGAAGATATTATATTATGGGTGTGATCTAGAACATATGGAACTGTCACAGAGGCATGTGCTCTCTAAGTGTTTTTCTAGTTTTATGTATGCTATTGTTATTTCTTGGATCGTCAAATGTTCTTTTTAACCACTGGTAATGTAAAACACGGATGGCACAATGCGATCTATCAAGAGCAGCGTAACCAAGAGCTGTAACTTTATTATTTAGTGATGGTAAAGCAAAGTAAATAAAGGTTTGTAATTAAAGTGACATATTTAATATGATCTCTTTAGAAAAGGCACCTAGTCCTGGCTTTGAAAGCATACTAATTTCACAAACAAATATATGTTATGTTGTACCTTTAAACAGGGTCAACTAGTTGGTTGTTTAGGTTTAGTGTTAACTTCTTGGCTGTTGGAAAAATGAGCAAGGAAGTCTAATGTTTTTCTGTAATAATGGGCATTATTTTCACTTTTATGTGTTCTTCCTACAGAGAAAATAGGCCTGATCTCTCCCTTTGTGGTTGCTCCAACTGCTCACTTCCACCACCCACACAACACATTTATCCAGGCAACAATGTTCCTCCAAAGTTTACACGCAATAAATAACGACATGCCCAAAGCAGTTAGCGGTGGCCCTGCTCTCCATTTCCTGGCTGTAGTTGAAATGAAATGGTAATTTTGACTTGGAGGTTTTCAAAAGGATGGCCTTTACTTTTCATCTTGGTGAATGCCATGAGCTCGCCGACACATTCACAATGGAATTTGGAGGGGGTAGAATTTTTAAGTTTTTCTATGAACTTTGTTCTGTCTTTTTTCTGGCATCTCTCAATAGGACAAGAGATGTAACGTTGCTGAGATCTCTCCCCCAGATGGACAGCATTTATATAAACAACTATGGTTCAGGAGCATTTTACTGATGTGTCATTGTCCACAGATAATTTCCAGGCATTTCAATAGATAATTCAGAATGTTTATGTAGACTGCAGATTTTCTTCAAAGGGCCAAAGGTCAGCTGTGGGGGTATGACAGGGGTGTCCTATCTCCTCTTATTTTTGCATCCAAGGCTTCGAGTAGCATGTCTACTTTTCACAAGCGAGATTGACTGACAATGACTTTGGCTCAAGATTTCAAGGTTCTTTCCAATCTCAGATCTGGTTACTAGCTCTGATATGCAAAACACATTTGTCTTGAACAAAAACCTATAACACTGTGTGGATATTTCTGTGTTCTAGGTTGGCCTTTTGGAAATGGGAGCCAGACAGAAATGCAATGATTTGACCAGGAACTCCATTATATCAGCAACAAGGAGCGAGAAAGGGAATTAAAAAGCCTAAAACAAGGTTTGTCTCACGTCACACACACAACAGTGTTTCACACATGTATGCTACAAAGAATCCACTTCCAATCAGCACTGTCACCAAGTTTCTACATTATCATATTTCCTACATCACAGCCTTCTCAGACTGACCCAGCAGACAGAAATATTGAGGGTACAGTTTTCCCAAGTCTGCCTATCATATCCCATTGTTTGCCAGTCATGAGATTGACAAAAGCCGGGTGTGAAACACACATCCTCACACACACACTGTCGTCTCCATTATCTCATAGCTCCAAAGTCTGTGAACGAGGCAGGGTTAATTGCTACTGATTAGACGTCAGTATGCATGGTTGAATTAGTATATAGATCTCACCGATGGGGGCACAGAGGGAGTAGAGGAAAGGGTGAGGTCGTTCACAAACAATGTGAAATCAGTGTCAAGTGTTCCTCCTCAGTGGCTTTTGCTGGTTGGAAACAAATAAGGAAAACACATGAGTAAACAAACAGATGTATATTTATTTTCCACTATGTGTGATTACAGCTCCTATGGCTTGTTGGTTTGGTGTGTAAATTGGCAACTGTGCTCTAAATTGAGATTGAAAACACACGGCTCCATTAAGAAAAAAACAACACAACATATACTGGATTATTTCATTCATTCCACTTCAAGAAAATTGTCATGTTGACTAACAGCAGATTTAGTGTTTAAACTTCTTTGCAAGCATACCCAAATGTTACATGCAATGTACATACATAGTGAATTTATGTATGTTATGACCCTATGTGTTATGTTATTCTGCATTATTTATGACCTGGCAACAACAACAAATGAGGAATAGTGGGTGATGAACAGTTAATAAAGTACTTCATGACACATAATCGAAGCAAATTAGACCAAAGTAAAGCACCAGTCAAAAGGATGTTACTAGATGTGGAACACTATGTAGATTTAAATGTGTGGTCCCTGTAGGCAGAGAAAGAGGATGGACAGATAGACTGAGGGCTGAAGGTGTTCCAATTCAACTCCTTGAAGAAATATTATTTAACATAGGTTATGCATATTGTCATATCCATACAGGAACACCCCTCTGGAGGGCAAACAGCTCCTCTGCTCCACTGCCAAACATGTACTTAATATGGTTAGATCATCCACAATATAGGATAGTTCAGTTGCACCATGTAAATGAGAATCTTTTTGGGTTCAGACTTTCTGTGTGAGATGAAATAAATATGCAAGTGTGAAGTCAACTCCAGACTACATTATATCATTGATCAAACAGCTGGTCTTTGGTGTTCCATCACAAGATGTGGTGTTAGACCAGATCAAATTAAGCCGAGGTTCAGTGTGTGAAAATGACAGTTTTGGATGGGTCTGACTTTTGGACAAGTTGCATGGTCATCACTATCATTACAAATAAAGAAACAAAGAAGAAAATTGCTTTAAGCTAAAAAGAAAAATGAGTTACAGTATATACTGTTGTACAGTATATCATTATTAATAAATTAATTCAATTCAAGACATTTAATGAAGTCGCAAGGGGGCCCAAGACAATGTCTTATTGAGCCAGTCCCAAGCCCAGATATATCAGATTCGGATTCAGATTTCCTTTATTGTCATTGCACAAACAATGATCTGGCAACGAAATGTCATAAAGCAGCACACAGTAGAAAAAAAGGAGCAGATATACAACAAAATTGAAATTCCTGCACAACATTGACAATATATGCAGTATACACGATTGAAGTCCCGGACCTGATAACGATAAGGAGGGGCTGTGATGCGTTGTTCCGGAGCTGAGAGACGTATACAGAGAGTTGTGTCAGAAAGGGCATCCGACATAAAAACTTTTGCCAAAATTAAATATAGTTGGTGGACATGATGCAGAGGAGAAAGGTAAACATACTGTGTGTCCAGGAGACGTGGTGGAAAGGTAGCAAGGCTAGATGTTTAGGAGCAGGGTTCAAGCTGTTCTATCATGGGGTAGATACAAAGAGAAATGGAGTAGGAGTTATCTTGAAGGAGGAGCTCGTTAGGAATGTCCTGGAGGCTAAAAGACTGTCAGATGGCTTGAAGAATCTGAAGCTTGAAATTGAAGGTGTGATGTTCAATGTGGTTAGTGGATATGCTCCACAGGTAGGATGTGAGTTAGAGGAGAAGGATAAATTTTGGTTGGACCTCGATGAAGTGATACAAAACATCCCTAGAAGTAAGAGAGTTGTGATTGGTGCAGACTTGAATGGACATGAGGTGATGGTCAGGTTTGGTATCCAAGAGAGGGATGCAGAAGGACAGATGGTGGTTTACTTTGCAAAAAGGATGTAAATGGCTGTAGGGAATATTTTTTTTCCAGAAGAGGCAGGAACATAGGGCGAGCTATAAGAGTGGAGGTAGGAACACACAGGTAGACTACATCATGTGTAGACAGTGTAAACTGAAGGAGGTCAGTGACTGCAAAGTTAGTTGGTAGGTGAGACTGTAGCTAGACAGCATAGGATGGTGGTGTGTAGGATGACTCTGGTGGTGAGAAAGTTAAAGAGGGAAAAGACAGAACAGAAGACATAATGGTGGAAGCTAAAAAAGGAATTGAGACAGGCACTGGGAGGTCGGGAGGTGCTTTCAGGTGACTGGACAATTATAGGTAATGTGATCAGGGAGACAGGTAGGAGAGTACTCGGGGTGTCATCTGGAACAAAAGTAGATAAGGAGACTTTGTGGTGGAATGAGGAGGCTGAGGAGTATATACAGAGAAAGGAGGAAGAGAAAGATTTATACAGGTTGGCAAGGCGGACAAAAAGAGACAGGAAGGATGTGCAGCAGGTTAGGGTCATTAAGGATAGGGACGGAACCATATTGATGGGTGTCAGTTTTGTGATGGGAAGATGGAAAGAGTACTTTGCAGAGTTGATGAATGAGGAAAATGAGAGAGAACGAAGAGTAGAAGAGGTGACTGTTGTGAACCAGGAAGTAACAAAGATTAGTAAAGATGAAGTGAGGAGGGCATTGATGATGAAGAATGGGAAGGCACTCGGTCCTAATGATATACCTGTGGAGGTATGGAAGTGTCTAGGAGAGGTAGCAGTAGAGTTTTTGACTGGGTTGTTCAACAGGATCTTAGATAGTGAGAAGATGCCCAAGGAATGTAAGAGAAGTGTGCTGGTGCCCATTCTTAAGAAACAAGGGTGCAGAGTTGTGATAACTACAGGGGAATAAAGTTGATGAGCCATACAATGAAGTTATGGGACAGAGTAGTCGAAGCTGGACTAAGGACAGAAGTTAGCATCTGTGACCAGCAGTATGGTTTCATGCCAAGAAACAGTACTACAGACGCAGTATTTGCTTTGAGGATGTTGATAGAGAAATACAGAGAATTTCAGGGGGAGCTGCACTGTGTCTTTGTAGATCTGGAGAAAGCTTATGACAGGGTGCCCAGAGAGGAACTATAGTATTGTCTGAGGAAGTCTGGAGTGACAGAAGTATGTTAGAGTGGTGCAGGACATGTATGACGACTGTAAGACAGTGGTCAGGTGTGCTGTAGGTGTGACAGGGGAGTTCAAGGTGGAGGTGGGACTGCACCAAGGATCAGCTCTGAGTCCCTTCTTGTTTGCTATGGTGATGGACAAGTTGACAGACGAGATTAGACAGGGATCTTCATGGACTATGATGTTTGCAGATGACATTGTAATCTGTAGTGAGAGCAGGGAACAGATAGAAGAGAAGCTAGAGAGGCGGAGGTTTTCCCTGGAAAGGAGGGGAATGAAGGTTAACCATAGCAAGACAGAGAACGTGTGTGAATGAGAGGGACCCAAGTGGAAGAGTGAGGTCACAGGGAGAAGACATAAAGAAGTGATTTAAGAATTTCAGCTAAAATAAAAGGAAAGGTGTATAAAACTGTGGTGAGCCAACCATATCTTATGGACTAAAGACAGTAGCACTGAGGGAAAGACAGGAGGCAGAGCTGGAGGTAGCAGAGATGAAGATGCTGAGGTTCTCTTTGGGAGTGACCAGGATGGATAGG
>JAPTHA010000001.1:26564701-26576878 GCA_029814585.1 Gymnapogon annona
TCTCCTTAGTCTTATTGATGTTCAGGAGCAGGTTGTTTCTTTTACACCAGTCCACCAGGTGTTGCACCTCCTCCCTGCAGGCCAGCTCATCGTTGTCCTGAATGAGGCATCGTTGTCCTGAATGAGTGTCGTCCGCATACTTTACAATGTGGTTGGTGTTAAACCTGGTACGACAGTCATGGGTCATCAGGGTGAACAGCAGGGGACTCAGGACGCACCCCTGGGGGGAGCCGGTGTTCAGGGTGATGACCTTAGAGGTGTTATTACCCACTCGAAGGAAGTGGCAAAGTTGGAAATGTTGAAATAAGCTGGACCAAGGAAGGCTTTTTTTTTTTTTTAGATAAGCCATCAAATCTTGCAAAAGTATTATTCATATACAAATCTTTACATTTATAAATGCCCACTCTTTGACAAAGAATCAATTCAGAGTCTATTCTAGCTGGGAGGAAAAGGTGGTTATTGTGTATGAGTCTTAGATGAAGAAAAATTTTAAACCCGTTCTGTCTAAATTGAAACCATATTTTAAGGGTATTTATGACAATTGGATTATGAGTATATTGTGGGACAGAGAGGGGAAAACTAAAGGTAACCAGGGCTCTAAGAGATGTTGAAATGCAAGATGGACCTTCAGAATGGCACCAGTCTGTATCAGGAGAGTGAAGCCAATGTATGATTTTCTGAATGTTTGAGGCCCAATAATAATAATAACAAAAATTTGGAAGCCCTAAGCCATGTTGCATTTTAGGCCAATGTAACAGTTGTAGTCGTGCTCTAGGTTTCTTCCCCTCCCATATACATGAAACAAGAACTTTATCAATGGATTTAAAGAAAGATTTAGGGAGATTAAGTGGGGTACACTGAAATGAATAAAGAAATTTGGGAAGTACATTCATTTTGGTGGGATTCACTTTTCCTGCTAAGGATAGGTGAAGCAATTTCCATTTCTTTAGGTCTAAGCAAAGAAAAGTTTTTTTGTGATGAAGGCCTTGCATGTTCCTTGTAATATTAATGGCTACATATTTAAAGCCACTTCTGAACATTTGGAACAGTAGGGCATTGTCCTGTATTTGGTAAGCAAGATTATTAAGGAGACAACATTGGTTTTGACTAAAGTTCATTTTATATCCAGAAAATGTTCCAAATCTATTCAACGCCTGGATGACATGAGGAGCACTTAAACGGGGTCCGACATGTACAATAATAAATCGTCTGTGTATAAGGATTCTCTATGTGTTCGTCCCCCAAGGGATTCCACTTATTGATGACAATGATTTGAGTGTAATGGCTAAAGGCTCCATCTCCTTAATGCTGCTTGCCGTTTCCTTTAAATCAGTGACAATAGTGTTAAGCTTCTGATTAAATTATTCTCCGAAATCTACCAGTTCATTCTTTATAGATTCACCTTCTATAGATTCTTTATAGATACACCTTTTTTCACATCAGAGCAAATCATTTTTATCTCAGCAATGATGTTAGCTTGAATAGCATCCACAGTCTTGTGTTCAGCTTGCTTACTAGCTTCAAGTAGCTTTTCCGTCAGTCGACAATTTATCATTTATTTGCGGGTTTTGCTGTGATTTATCTCCGGTGTCTCTTTTATTTCCTATTTTCATGCTGTGAAAGAAATATTTTTCATTCAAACAATCAATTTGTATTCTGGGGGTAATCAGACCGTTCAGGAGCTCAAAACTTATGTGGCTACTTGCCTCAGTGCCATACTGGAAGTCCCTACCTTTTTTTTCTAATGGAATTCAAAGCTTTGAATTTTAGATTTGACAGGGCACTGCTTTGGCATTTCAAGACACATTTGCCAACAACACTTTGGTGCTGTCATGTAACGTGTTACTTTTATAAAATATAAGGGGTCAATGCTTCAGTTCTCCTAGTAACCAAATCCTAACTTTAGAACTGTGCTGTGATCAATTCAGCACTTAAATCTGTATAGCTCATCAGTTCCTGGTTCACATCAATGAATGTTCAGACATAAGTAACAAACATTTTGCATGTCCTTAAACTTGGTGTTCTTTATCATTAGACTACTGCTATAAATCTCATAATATGTCATCGGTGCAATTTGGATTATACCAAATACTTCACACTTCTTTGTCAATTTTTTTCTTCCACAAATGTTGTTGCAATAATGCTGAAATGCTTTTCAAAATATGTAACATATTATGATTGTATTTTTATTTGGAGATCAGAGATACAAATGGTTATTTTAACCCTAATGAAACAATAAACCTAACGGTAACCTGACTTTTACACAGTTTAAAATAGAACAGTGTTCCCTCGGTCATTTAATCAGTGGTTAAATGATGGCTTAGGTGACAGAGGCAAAAGTATTTATGTTATGAAACAACAGAAATGGGCTTGTTGAATGGGAATGTACATTTTTGCTTCACATAACGCAAGGCTCTTTGTTGGTTGTGCTGTCCGGACAATCTGTGTTGGATATTTGAAGTCTAAAAATGGAATGTTTTGTGTTCTCCAAGGCTAGGAGGCCCGTGGTTTAACACTTTCAAGAATCACTTTGTGGGGCACTTTCACAGGCAGCCTTAAGAAAACCTGAAATAGCTGAAACTAGATATCTGTGTAAATAATCACCCTGGGCCTCTGTAAACCATCATGTTTATGCATTGTAAATTGTGAAAAGGAATGCTTAAACATTGTGTGGCATATATATTTCAAGGCTTTGAACATTGGATGCTCTCCGAATTTCACCCACACAACCACAGGCTTTTGCTCTTGCCTTTTGACTGAAATATCATTCAGATTCCTAAGGGACTAAAAGAAAAAAAGACAACCTTTTTTGAGGCTTCCTAAAGAATTTGTGTGAAACTATTCCCAAGCTGTTCCTATGAATTTGCTATTGGTACTGTTGGGTAACGGCACTGCACCCAACGTCTCAATTCTGAGTTTTCCTTGGGTGACCATACATTCATGAAAACACACTACAGGCTTTGAAAGTTTCTGCTGGATTTCAAATATTTATGGATTTATGGAGTACCATATAGTATATATGGAGTACCAATCCCTTGACAAAACTGGACATGTGAAATACAAAATGTAATATTAATAAAAGAGCATAAAGATACTTTTAACTTCTTAATGTTTGAATTTATGTACAAGTATGAAAAAAAAATACTAAAGTATTTTCCGTGGTATCAGTCATTACTTTTTTCCCACAGCGTGAACCCTACGTGCTCTACAACGAAACAGCTTATCTATGGATTATTCTGGGCAAAAAATTGGGTTGCAAGCATAATTCCTCTGACACGTCTGTACTGGTGTTCTTCAAAGACCCTAAAATTTATTTACTGGTGAGGTTGTAATTTAACTTGTTGTTACTTTGAAACTTTATGGTAAAAATTATGCTATCTTGTTTGATATATTGCTCCTTTAGAAGTTGAGGAGAAATGTTTTAATCTAAAAATAGAATATAAAATGAAACTTGAGTTAGAATTACAATTTTGTTTGCTGAGCTCCAGGAAAGTAAGCAGCTTTGAGCAGTCAAATTTTCTTTCAGTGCCCCAAAACTTCTGCATCTGCCATGGCCAATATGGTCTGAAACCTACAGTTTCCACTGAATAATGTCCAACACAAATGATGATTGGTTCCTGTACTGATTGTAGTCCTGATTGGATTCCAAATGTAGATCATCTGCACAGTAGAAAAATACCTGTCCCTAAAAAAATTCCATCAATGTGAATAGGGTATCAACCATATGTAGGACCATTGACATAATTACATATTGGTGTCAGTGGACTCTGCTTCTTACAAATGGTGTTCCGGGTGTTATTGTCATGCAGCTGTTCTTCCATCCTCATCCGGTATCTATCCTTCCCCTCCGTTATTTTCCTCCTAAGTTGACTCTGAACAGTCCTCTGCTCCTCTCTGTTCCACGACCTAAAGGCACTCTTCTTCTCCCTTAAAAGAACCTTTATGTCAGGATTCATCCAGAGCTTGTTATTGGAGAAGCATTGTACAGTCCTGTTGGGTACAATGCTCTCCGCACAGAAGTTGATATATTCTGTCATTTATAACGTCTTTGTCCATGTCCTCATAAGAGTCACTGAATAAATCCCCACTGTTGACTCGAAGCAGTCCTTCAGGAACTCTTCAGTGTCCTCAGTCCACTTTTTCACTGTGCGGGTCACAGCTGGTTCCCTGTTCACAAGGCGCCTGTAAACAGGCAGGAGATGAACCAGGCAATGGTCAGCTCTTCCCATACGGGGGAGACGTGATGAGGTGTATGCCTCCTTGGCGTTGTCATGCAGTAAGTCCATGTATTAATGTCTCTAGTAGCACAAGTGATGTACCGGATGAATGTCAGAGTGGAGGACACTTAAAGGCATACTTAAAGTCCCCAGACATCAGTAAGAGGGCCTGGGGGTTCTAAGAGGGCCTGGGGGTTCTAAGTTTGTAGCTTGCTGACCGTTGTGTTAATGATGTAACAGGCTGTGGCGTTAGCAGAGGGTGGGATGTACAAAACCACCACGATAGCGTGTGAAAACTCCCGCGGTAGGCCTCATGCTAACTGCCAACAGTTCAATGTTCCAGCAACAGTGTTTCTCTTTAACAGTGTTGTGCCACAGTGTGAGTCACACCACCTAACGTTCACAAACACTGGCCCCCCCTTTCCTCTTACCGCTCCTGTACGTCCTGTTCGCCTGTATGATGGAGAATCTATCGCGTGTTACAGTCATGTCAGTGTGCTGCTCCAGGAGCCACGTCTCCATGAAGACCATCATACTGCACTGTCGAAATTCCCATTGATGTTGAGTCAACGCCACCAGTTTGTCCATCTTGTTGGGCAGAGATCGTATGTTACTCATGACTATGGACGTGTGAGTTGGTCAATAAGCTCTCCTCCCGTTGCCAACATGGCACCCCGGCCTCCTCCTCCTCCTTAACTAGCGGGAGATAGCAGGCTGGTCCTCCGGCCATACTGCTAAGTCACGCAGGGCTCACAGCTGATCAGGAGCATAAACAATGGCAGCCATCATTTACTCATGGAGCCACAAATGCAGTTGGAAAAGTCTGAAAAAAGTGATGAAAAAGTAGCTCCAGAAGCATCGTGTCCAGTAACAGATTCCCCAGTGTTTTAAACACACGTATGACAAAAACAAAAAAAAGAAACAATAACAAGAGAAAGGGGAAAAAACACACACTCAAAACTGAAGAGCTGCTGTAAGAATCTTCTGGTGGTGCGGCGCTCAACTGTCAAAACCGTTGGTCGAATGGGCATATCTCTTTCGTGTCTTAAAACATTTTTTATTTGGCACTGTGTTTATTGACCTAATTAAAGCTCTGTATAATTATCCTCTGGTCAGGGTCATCATAAATTGTGTCATTTCAGGCCCCACCTCTACAAGGTGTGCTTGGTTGGAGAATTAGCGACAGGTATTGTTCCTTCGCCTCAGCACAAACAGGGAGGGGGAGCCTCAGCAGGAAGCACAGTTAAGTCTCAGTGTAACAACCCTCACAGGAATTGGAAATTCCACCAATCCACCAACAATAAAATGTTAAACCACCACATCACTCCCCTCTCAATGGACATCTCCAGATGTCTTTCCAGGCTTGTCCGGGTGTGCACATAGAAGTCTCTCAACAAGTCACTGTCCGGAATCAGACTCCTCAAGATCCAGGATCTCTACTCAGGACCTCCCAGTTGACCAAGAAGCCATATCCCCGAGGACACTCATCCAAAATGTTGGCCACAGTATATGGTCACCGACAATATGGGGGTGAATCTGCTCGAGGGCTCAATTCAGAAGTAACCACTGGTTTGAGTAATGACACATGTAAAATAGGATGACTCTTCAAAGATTCTGGCAACCTCTATTTCACGGCACAGGTATTAATGATCTTCAGAATTTCATAAGGTCCAATAAACCGGAGTGCCAACTTACATGGGTCCCCTCCAGTGGAAGGTCCCAGGAGGACAGCCATACCTTTTGTCCCAGTCAGTACTCCGGTGCTAGAGGACAGTGCGAGTCCGGAAAGCTCTTGTTCGATTCTGCAGAATGAAGAAGTGTGGTTCTGGTGGTTTTCCATACACCTCGCATCCACCAGAGATGGTCATTAACTGATGACATTGCTGCCACAGCTTTCAGCTCTGGGAGCAGAGGGGGATGATAACCACAGCAGCCCATAAGGGGGGACATATCTGTCACCACACATGACAAGATGTTATTTGTGTATTTCACCCAAGGCAAATGCATGCTCCAGGAAGCCAGATAGTGAGCTGTGACGCACCACAGGGTTGCTGCAAGGTTGTGGTTCACTCGCTCTTTCTGGCCATTGGTCTGGAGTCAGTATCCCAATGATAAACTAACAGTTTTGCCCACTTCCACACAAAACTTTCCCTATCCAAGATGTTTACTGGGGTCCCCGGTTCAAAACAGTATCCTGGGGACTTCCATAAACTTAAACAAACGCTTGATAAATAATTGAGCTGTCTCAAAAGGAGATGTGAGTTTGGGGAGAGACACATAGTGTAAAATGTATAATGATAAGTATCACAGTATTACCTTTCTGTAGGGGTTAAACAGTAACAAAGTCCAAGGCTATGTGTGACCAGGGATCGCTTAGTATAGGCACTAGGTACAGGAGAGAAACCGGGGGAGAGTTGAACGATTTCCTTTAGGCACAGCCAGAGCAGGTAGCAACAAATTGGCAAGCGTCCTTCATCGTACCTGATCAACAGAAACTCCTCTGAAGAAACTCCACTGTCCTTAGGAATCCAGGGTGACGTGAGGTGTGAGGAATGTGCCCACTGGAGAATCCAGGAGTGACCCAAATTTGGAACAAACACACATTCTCTGAGATAGTTGCACTGCTGGGAGCATCACAGACTACAGTCTCAATCTCCCAGGTGGCTGACCGTGCAAAACAGGAAGGGGGAAGGATTAAATCAGAGTTCGCCTGATATGTAACTGGGGAGTGGATTCTTGAAAGACCGTCAGGAGTGAGGTTCAGGAACCAGACTGGTAAGAAAGATTAAAATGGAATCGGTTAAGAAACATGGACCATCTGGCTTGACAGGAATTGAAATGGCGGGCAGAACGAGGTTAAACCAGGTTCTTGTGGTCGGTCCAGATCATGAAAGACACATGTGAACCCTCAAACCAGTGCCATTCTTGCGGAGTCTGCACCATGGCCAGCAGCTCCCATATTCCGACATCTTAGTTCCTTTCTGCATGAGAAAAGCAACATGAGAAAAATGCTCAGGATGATTTCTCTGCCTAACTGAGTCTCTTTGTAATAAGACCACTTCAGCACCAGTGTCAGAGACAACTACTTAAACCACAAACTGGTGGAAACAGTCCGTATATTTCAATATTGGGGCTCCAGACACCAATTGAAGGGGGAGTTTGTGGATGTCAATTGAGTGAGGGGGACTGCCAATTTACTGTAGTTGCATATGAACCTACGATAAAAATTTGCAAGCCCAAGAAACCTTTGTAACACTTTACGGTTAGAAGGGGTTAGCCAATCCACTACAGCACTTATTTTAACTGGATCAGGTTGTAACTAGCTATGCTTAATTATATACCACAGAAAGCTGATTGATGGCTGTTGAAACTCACAGTTTTTCGGTTTGACAAATAATCAGTTCCCTAAAAGTCTCTGCAGTGCCATCCGCAAATGTTGCTTATGCTCATCATTGTCCCATGAGAAAATAAGGATGTAGTCCAGATAAACAAAAACAAGGTGATTAAGCATACCCCGTAAAATTCATTAATAAGGTTTTGAAATACCGCCGGCAGGTTGGTGAGACCAAATGGCATGACCAGGTATTCAAAATGTCCCAGCAGTGTCTTCCACTCATCGTCCTAACTCATCCAAACCAGATGGTATGTGTTATGCAAATCAAGGTTGGTGAACACTTGTGCAGAATAAAGTGGTTTAAAGAGGAAGTGGAAGCGAATGTTTAGTTTGTATATTTTATATTTATTGATTGTGATATTATTTAGACCTTGAAAATATAGACAGGCATTCATGGAACCATATTTCTTTTTAACAAAATTCCCCCTGCACACAACAGGGAAGAGGAAGCGAGAATAGCACCTGAAGCAAGAGAGTCCTGTATCTCCATAGTCTCCTTTTCTGGTTGTGAGAAGGGAGCACCTGGTAACACTTCAATCACACAATCAGAAGGTTGATGGGTTAGAAGTGACAGAGTTAATTCTGTATCAATAACCTGAGATAGACTGTGTAACCAGGAGGGACAATGGAGAGATCGTGGCTCTCTAAGGCCATTGAATAGTATGATTAACGGAACGTAAACAATGTGAATGACAGAATATACTTCAGTTGGTTAAAGTGGTTAGCTCTCAATTCATTTGCAGATTGTCATCTATTCAATGGGATTCCCAGGACCACGGGAGAATGAGGAGAGGGAATAATGAATAACTGAAGATTTTCACAGTGATTACCAGAAATAATCATACTAATGGATGGGGTGTGATATGGAATTTGGGGTATAACTCTACCATCTAAGGTGGTGTCCTGATCTCCTGGGGTAATGTCTCTAAGCCAAGCTCAAGCTGTTTAATCTTCATCAGTAAAATTGTCATCAGCCCCTAAATCTAAGAGCACCTGGATTGGGAACGAAATATGCCCCCACAGAAAACAAGCTGGTACAGCAAATCGATCTGAAGAACTAATTGAAGAAAAAGGTTTCGCTCACCAATGTGCTGTCAAACATTAGTGAGCCATTTTGTTTGGCGACTGCAGGCATGTACATTCTGTCCACAATAAAAACATAGATGTTGGGACAGTCTCTTTTGATGTTCTCTTGGGGTAAACTGAGCTCTACCTAACTGCATAAGTTCAGCGGGAGGTAGACTAGGTGGGTTGGAGCAAGGACCAGGAGCAGAGGAGTAGATCGGGACAGATAAACCCATTGATAAGACAAAACCCCGTCATCGGACCCTTAGCACCAACAGGCAGGGGGAGCCTCAGGAGGAAGCACAGTCAAGTCAGTATAACAACCGAAAACGGAAATGCCATCAATCCACCAACAATAAAATGTTAAATCACCACAAGTTTCCCTTACAAAACTGTACTTGTTTCTTTCATAATGTTACTTTTTTGTTTTATTTCTGGAAGCATTTTTTGTACTCTAGAAATACATGTTTGATTCGGGTTGGCTGCAATGGATGATGGTGTATCTCCAATAACCAATCATATTGATTAATTACCTAAAGGCAGGCTGTGTCTGTGTGCACAGGAGCTAGTTGTTGTCAAGGTCACCTTCGTTAAGTGGATTTTATGATTCAACCATGGCTTAACTTTGATCCAGATTGAGGATTGAAGGATTGTTCCCAAGAAACAGACATAGTGGGCCGACAAGGAAACAACTCAGCAAAGGTATAAACATTCAAGACAGCTCTATATCGACTTGTCACATAGTGACACAAAAAATGGAAAATAAAGGCTCTTATTATTGTAAGATTTCTAAGCAGGAAACATAGAATTGAAGTGCTAAGACAGGATATTGGATATGGACATTTTTTGAATGTATTCAAAAACTTTCCATGATAAAAATTGTCATGTTATTCAGTATGATATAAAGAAAAAAACATGTCAAATCATGGATTACAATAGGACAACAAAAGGCATATGAAAAGAAAAACTCACACTACAGATATTACATAAAATTTAGAACGCCAATTTCACAAAATAAATACAAAATCTACAAAAACACACTGACTAAAATCCTATGGAAAGCAAAAAAAAAAGATTATTACGCTATTAAATAGTAGGATAACAAATACAACATGAAAGGTGCATTTCAAGGGGCAATTCTAAATAACATTATTGAGAATACTCCATTACCTAATATTTTTTTCTGATTATTTTGAAAGTAGTAATGGGATAATTGATTTAAAAAAATATTGATAAATTATTAAAATGTTATGGTGAAAAAAATTTTTTTTTTTTAAATATGGGCAATGAGCCTGCAAAACCAATCATAGAGCAAATTAAAAAAAAAAGACAGATGATGTGAATAGAGCTTATGTAAGCAATAATGTATAGAACTCAGTGTTTGTCAGTGAGAATATCCATCCCTTCATCCATTTTCCACCGCTTATCTGGGGCCGGGTCGTGGGGGCAGCAGTCTAGATGCCCAGACCTCCCTCTCTCCAGACACTTCCTCCAGTTCTTCCAGAGGGACCCCAAGGCATTCCCAAGCCAGCCGGGAGACATAGTCCCTCCAGCCTGTCCTTGGGGGCCTCGTCCCGGAGGGACATGGCCGGAACACCTCCCTAGGGAGACGTCCGGGGGGCATCCGAGATAGATGCCCGAACCGCCTCAGCTGACTTCTGTCGATGTGGAGGAGTAGCGGCTCTACTCTGAGGTCCTCCATGGTGGCCAAGCTCATCGCCCTATATTTAAGGGTGCGTACAGTCACCCTCGGGAGGAAAGTGATTTCAGCTGCTTGTATCCGGGATCTTGTCCTTTCGGTCATGACCCAAAGTTCATGAGCATAGGTGAGGGTAGGAACGTAGATCAACCAGTAAATTGAAAGCCTTGCTTTTCGACTCAGCTCCCTCTTCACCATGACGGACCTGATACAGCGACCGCATCACTGCAGACGCTCCACCGATCCATCTGTCGATCTCAGGCTCCATTCCCCCCCCCCCACTAAGGAACAAGACCTCGAGATACTTAAACTCCTCCACTTGGGGCAAGGACTCGGATTTGGAGGTGCTGATCCTTATCCCGGAAAAATCACACTCGGCTGCGAACCGCCCCAGTGCATGCTGAAAGTCTAGGTTTGACAGAGCCAACAGGACCACATCATCTGCAAATAGCAGAGATGAGATCCTGAGGTCCCCAAACCGGAACCCCTCCAACACCTGACTGCGCCTAGAAATCCTGTCCAAAAAAAAATGTGTAAAAAATTAACAGAACTGGTGACAAAGGGCAGCCCTGCCGGAGTCCAACGCGCACCAGGAACTAGTGGCATTACTGCCGGCATGTGAACCAAGCTCCTGCTCCAAGATTACAGGGACCGGACAGCCCTTAGCAAAGGGCCCTGGACCCCATACTCCTGGATCTCCCCCCACAGGACACGGTTGAACGCCTTCTCCAGATCCACAAAACACATGTAGACTGGTTGGGCGAACTCCCATGAACCCTTGAGCACCCAGTGGAGAGCATAGAGCTGGTCCAGTGTTCCGTGACCAGGATGGGACCCGCATTGTTCCTCCTGTATCCGAGGTTCGACCACCGGCTGGATCCTCCTCTCCAGTACCCTGGAATAGACTTTCCCAGGGAGGCTGAGGAGTGTGATCCCCCTATAGTTGGAACACACCCTCCAATCCCCCTTCTTAGAAAGAGGGACCCCCACCCCGATCTGCCTGTCCAGAGGCACTGTTCCCGACCACCACGCAATGTTATAGAGATGTGTCAGCCACGACAGTCCCTGCACATCCAGAGACTTGAGGTACTCGGGATGGATCTCATCCACACCTGGTGCCTTGCCACAGAGGACTTCAAGCTTGTGTAATGGATAAGTCCACTTCCGAGTCCACCTCCTTCCAGTGGCTGACAACATACCCAGTTGAGGTCAGCAGATCCCCACCTCCACCATAAATGGCGTTGGTGAAGCACTGCTTCTCCCTCCTGTGGCGCTGGACAGCTTGCCAGAATTTCTTCGGGGCCGACTGGTAGTCCTTCTCCATGGCTTCTCCGAACTCCTCCCAGGCCTGGGCTTTTGCCTCAGCTACCATCTGGGCCACAGTGCTCCTGGCCTGCCGGTACCCATCAACTTCCTCAGCAGTCCTATGAGCCAATAATGCTTGAAAGGACTTCTTCTTCAGCATGACAGAAACCCTTACTACCGGGTGTCCACCACCGTGTTCGGGGATTTCCACCATGACAGGCACCAAAGACCCTGCAGCTACAGCTCTGAGCAGCAGCTTCGACAATAGAGGTGGAGAACATGGTCTATTCGGACTCAATGTCTCCAGTCTCCCTCAGGATCTGTGAGAAGCTCTCCCGGATGTGGGGACTGCATGGACCGGGGATTTGGCCAGACGTTCCCAGCAGACCTTCACAACACGTTTGGACCTTCTGAGTTTCTCCGGATTTTTCCCTGGCCAGCGCAACCATCATTTTTTGAAAAATCTTTAACGAGCCCGTGACGAGCCCGTGACATTT
>JAPTHA010000001.1:26576978-26598855 GCA_029814585.1 Gymnapogon annona
ATATAAAATCAAATTCTGGCAGGAAAACAGGTTTGGATTGACTAAAACAACATCAGTAGAAAAAAACAACTCGACTTGACTATTATCTTATCAGTTTAACATTCAGTGGTGGAAAGCATGATAATGGCACCTTTCTGAAAAACCTCAAAAATGGTTGTGTTCAGCTACTGAACACAATTACAATTCACTGCCTGTCTTTTCACATGAATTAAAAAAGACTTTAGAATTGTTTAGGTAAGTACAGCAAGACTACTGCATATTTTCCATGCTATGATCGACTAAGGATCTATTGTCTGATTCAAGGCTATAGTGGCTCTTGACTGGCTTTATAAAGAGTGATGTTATAGCAATACTGCACTTTGGCAATGTATTTATGTAATATCCATCCATCCAATTTTCTAATGCTTATCCAGGGCCGGGTCGTGGGGGCAGTAGTCTAAGCAGGGATGCCCAAACCTCCCTCTCCCCTGACACTTCCTCCAGTACTTTTGGAGGGACCCCAAGGTGTTCCCAAGCCAGCCAAGAGATATAGTCCCTCCAGGGTGTCCTGGGTCTGCCTGGGGGCTCCTCCTGGAGGGACATGCCCAGAACACCTCCCTAGGGAGGCGTGCGGGGGCATCCGAAACAGATGCCTGAGCCACATCAGCTGACTCCTTTTTAATGTGGAGGAGTAGTGGCTCTACTCTGAGCTCCTCCCTGGTGACTGAGCTCCTCACCCTATCTTTAAGGGTGCGCCCGGCCATCCTGCAGAGGAAACTCATTTCGGTCGCTTGTATCCGGGATCTTGTCCTTTCTGTCATGACACAAAGTTCATGACCATAGGTGAGGGTAGGAACATAGATGGACCAGTAAATTGAGAGCCTCGCGTTCGGTTCAGCTCCCTCTTCACCACAACGGACTGATACAGCGACCGCATCACTGCAGACGTTGCCCCGATCTGCCTGTCGATCTCACGCTCCGTTTTCCCCCAACTCATGAACAAGACCCCAAGATACTTAAACTCCTCCATTTTGGGCAAGGACTCCCCACCGACCTGGAGAGGGCACACCACCTTTCTCCGGACGAGAATCATGGCCTCAGATTTGGAGGTGCTGATCCTCATCCCGGCAGCGTCACACTTAGCTGTGAATCGCCCCAGTGCATGCTGAAGGTCCAGGTCTGACGGAGAATCTGCAAAAATCAGAGATGAGATCCTGAGGTCCCCAAACTAAACCCCCTCCAGCACCTGGTTGCACCTAGAAATTCTGTCCATGTAAGTAATGAACAGAACCAGTGACAAAGGGAAGCCCTGCTGGAGTACTACATGCACCGGGAACGGGTCCGACTTACTGCCAACAATGCGAAAGGGCCCCAGACGTCATACTCCCGGAGCACCCCCCACAGGATGCCCCATGGGACACGGTCGAACGCCTTCTCCAGATCCACAAAACACATGTGGGCTGGTTAGGCAAACTCCCATGAACCCCCAATGTAATAGTTTTACATAAATCAGTTCTTTTAGACCTTGATGATAATTTTAGATAATATTCCACTAATTTAAGACAGAAATATAATAAGTTATTTCTTTGGGACCACTGATGATAAGTTCTTAAAAGTGGTTCAATAACCAGTAGTAGTGTTTCATTTTGCTAGACATATTTGTGTTTGATGTGATGGTGCTTTTCAATATTACTTTTTGTTCTGTAACACAAAATAACATTGAAATCAAACAGGGTTTTGATTACTAAAAAAGCTTATCAACCCAAAAATGGATTAGGCCCAGATTCACAGGCACTTTTTCTATACATTATTAAACTTTTAAGCCACCGGACTTAAGCCACAGGACTTAAGAAAAGGGGAGAAGGAGGAAGAGAGAGAGTGAGTGGGAAGAGAAAGTAATTTTTCATCCTCAGTGCTTACATACAAACCCACATCCTTCTTTAGCAAATCCTTGGGTTTTTTTTTTTTAACCTTGTTCAAAACTAACCTGTTTCTTGTTCTTTGTCATGTTTTTTATTGAGACTTTTTTCTGAAGTTGAAATTAAAGTTCATTTTCTCACATTGGTACTCTTAAAGGGAATGGTCTCAGTAAGACATAACAAGCAGATGCTTGCTTCTCTAACTTTAAGAGTGTTGTGCACCATGTCCGACTTCAAAGCCAGTCTTAACTCCACACTTTAATTTTATCTTTCTCAAGCCTGTCTGCTGACCACCATCTGATTCAGCTGAAGACTGCACTCCTCTGTCTTCTTCACGCTCATCCTTCTATATCCATATTTCTCCCTCTTATTCTTTCTACATCTGCCATGACAGATACACTCTATCTCCTTCTCCTTCCTCTTTCTTTCCTTTAGCTCCTCTAAAGTCACTTTGCTACAATTGTCAGCTCAAACATGAGCCCTAAATTACTTTTTGGATGAGTGTTGACATCCACCAGTCACCCTTCAGCTCATGCAAACAGAATGATGCCATTCGCCCCTCTTTTCCTCTTTCTCCCAACTCTATTTATTTCTCTATTGCGCTCTTGGTATTTTTCTGTCTGAGCCTACAAACAGGCATTCATGCTTCTCTCCATATGGGCTTTAATTTGCTATTGTCCCCTAAGATATTCCTCGCTCTGGCTTGAGATAAAGGGATAATCACTTCAAAGGGAAGCTGGGGGGACTGCCCCCTCCCTCCTAGCTGAAAAGAGAAGTGGACAATACGCTAATTGAGAGGGGGAACTGATCACAGGGTCTGTTCAAAGGGACACGCCCCCTCCCCCCTCCGACGCACTTAATTTTATTAGTGTTTATGGTGATGCTTCAGCCAAAATTATCACTCAAATCCAACACAGCCTTTGAACTCCCAAATATTGGGTTATTTGCAATTAGCCACCCTCTCCTCTGTTTTTTTCTCAGTTGTTCTAGCTGAAGAGCAAAATTTGAGGAGAGGAAAAAGGGATAAAAAAATGGTCTGTTGAATTTATTCATATTGTCAGAACATATACTGTGGACTGTGTTATGATGCAAAACCAAAAGTTTTTATGAAAAAACAACAAAAAGGAATAGCACAGTCTTATTCCTGACTGATGCAACTAATGATACACCATCAAAGACTTTTACCATACAGTGAACAAGAAAGAAAGAAAGAATTACTCCAACAAACCTTTCTTACAGACTAGTTAAAGTCGTCTTGTATTCTGCTTTGACTCCTGTATAGAGAGCAGTGAAATGCATACTTTCCTTGTGCACGGTCTAATTAAAGAGAATCACTGCAGACTGATACAACAGACGTGTTTAATTTTTTTTTTTCTAACGAGGAGTTCTTAATTAGCCTTTGGGTCACTCCATTTTATTGAGACTTTACAGCAAGTCAGCAGCAGCACTCTTGGACTGTATTGTGCTTCTAAAGTGTTTGGATCTTCCTGTGAAATAGTTAGGGCCCCAACAATGGGGTCAGGCCAGGGTCAACATCAAATAGTAGCTTCTTGTAACTACTTTACAGCACCTCACTTCTCTTTTGTCCCAAATAACCACAAGAGTGGGGTATACAGAGGTCAACGGGTGTGGCCTCAGAGGTTTAGAATCTCACAACATTTTCCAAATGTATTTATACAGAGAGCATCTTGTGGTTTTCACGTTATGGAGAATCATAGAAGTTAGAAATAAAAACTGGATTAATAACAAAGAAATATGGGAAACTCAAAGTGCTGAAACTTTATACATCAGTAAACACAGACTTTAGACTGACAGAGACAGAGAGTTTGTACAAAGCTGCTTGTTGGCAAGACTAAAATGCTGTGGACTTTTTCTTTTGCAGTAATATGTGCAGCCTAATTTAATTTAAGTGATGATAAAAACCTTATCCTGAATACAAAATACCCCACCTTAAGATTCTCCTGCAGTTCAAAAATTTAATTTTCAAACCTCTCTATATCCCAATCCTCTTTTCAAAGCATATTTGAAACAAGCTGGTGTGCAGATAACTATTGCATAGCTTTAATTCAGGTCTGGAGATCAAGGCAAGTGTCCCTTGAACATCGGATTGCCAATACTGCTGACCCATTTTGTAAAATTGTACTAAATCCTTCAGACAGCGAGCATTTACCCAAGCAAAATATTGGATTTTTTTGTTCATTTTGGGTGCTGAGTTGTTCGGGTTTATGGTGACAATGTTTGTTGCACTTAGGCCTCCAGGATAAATAGTGCTTATGAATGACCTCCACATATTCACACTAACACACATGCAAACATATTCACAGATCCTATTGTTGGTTAGTTGGTAACCAACTAGACCAATATTACCCATGAAGATAAATTGACACTGTCTGAAATTAATTTTTTGACATCATTACTAGCCAGATATCTGTTGAAATATGTCAATGTAATGAATACCAACTCATGAAACTAGATGAGCAAAATAAATACTTCCTGGTACATTTTTACTCAAATGCTCTACTTTCATATGAGAAACCTAACATTAGCCATAGACTGCTACTAAAGTTAAGTTTTACCAGTACCCAGACCTGTGTTGTATGACACAACAGTTTGCTGCCATTTGGCATGCTATATCCTCTCTTTCTGGTTCCGTTAACCTAAACCTTAAGCATAATCCTAACCGGAAACAGCTGCCTAACCCAAAACCACGGTGTGCATCAATTTTTATACGGTGTTCAAATACATGCAGAAATATTAAAATGCATCTATATAACACACCAATTAAAATTGCTGTGTATATTTACTGTTATTCATGATAACACATTGCAGTACCTGCAGTTGGTAAAATAATTTGTGGGTTGCTGCTTTGAAGCCTTGAAATATTGTTGTCTTTTATGTGCTTGCAAACAAGTGCACACATTTGGAGAGTGGCACTGAAAAAGACAGAGGGGTGTAACTCACAAAGCTAACACAAAACTCACTGAAAACACCGTCCACATTGTTTCGCATTATCATAAAAAAGACCAATTACTTTGGTACTGTTACTGTAGTAGTGTTTAATACAGTAATGTCAACTTTATCAAACACACTGTATAAGCATACAAACCACACATAAGCATCCAAACCATGCCTTGTTTTAAATTAACAGGACAACAGCCATAAATTAATTTCATACTCTAAGACCTACATCATAAATACAGCTCACTGTATTATTTCAACAACTAATAGTATTTTTTTTAGATCATGAACAGAAATGCAAATGGTGTACAGGCTGCTTGTTTAACTTACTTTGCCAGTTTTTAGAGTTAATTGCATGCCCTTATACCAGGGACTAATATGAAGCAGATAAAGCATCAAATATAATGATACAATAATGCTGACACACAATGTAGTGTAAGCCTCTTTGGATGGAGTCTGCATGCTCTCCCTCTATGTGGGTTCTCTCCAGGTACTCCAGCTTCCTCCCACCATCTACATGCACTGTAACATGTTAAATGGTCAATCTGATCCCCTGTTAGGGTGAACTTGAGGATGAATGGTCAGTAGCTTGATATGGACCGGAGACATGTTTAGACCATTAGCTTTTGTTGTTTTGGCCTGTAGTTTATATAGAGACAACGTTTCATATTACCAAAAATGAAACATTTTTAATATGGCCACCAGAGTGGAATGTTTCTCAAATGCAACAGGCTTTGTTGCTGGCAGTAGGTAGCTGTTTTGTTTTTTTTTCAGTGAAATTGCTGCACATAAATTACACTGAAATTCAAAATATCAGGCATGAACCGAACAACATTGCTAACACCTTGCTGTACCTCTTTATGGAGGAATGCATACTGATTTTGTGGCGTGTATCACTAAAAAAGTTACATCCCTGACTACTGGCCTGGCACTCGTTATAATGTTTTCAGTCATTTCAGTGTTACACTGTAAGTATGGACTGTTTTTACTTTGCTGTGGAATAAAGTGACATAATCTTTATCATCAATAAGATTACATTTTGTATTAATGTAGAAAAAACATTTTCAAGTGAGTATAAAGATTTTGATACTGACAGAACTCCAAATCCATATAAGAATTAGCATATGGTCTGCATATTTCTTAATGTAGGCTAAAACTTTACATAAATTAATCAGGACCCAAACATTTTACAAGTTGAATTTCATTAGTTCCCTTGTCTTGCACCATCATGAGAGTTTTGTGGATGTGAATCCTCTGATTTCTATAATTATATTCTCCTTTAAAGTTGATTTTCAACATCATAGAGACAATGTCGTCTCTGAAGTAGCATGGGATTGGATCACTGTCTAACCCACTCTTTAAAATTCTGTCACAATGACATTAGGAAGGTCGTGTGAATTTAAAGAGTGGAAGAACAACTCTTTCTTTGCCTTTGCTCTCTGTCCAGTTTCAATCAAAATGTCTTGCTGTGCCATTTTCCCTCTGTGGGGACCTAGCAAATTGTGTCAGATTGACGTCTTTGTAGCTAAAAGCCTGTGAGCACTGTGTAATCATTTGACGGGGATTACCCCATCAGAGCTATCAGTTAAAAAATAAATAGGGCTGTTTAGAACCAAACTGCTGTTGGGTAACGTCACAGCAACTGTACAACTAGTAATAGACACCACACTCTACACCATGTCATAGCTTCTCAGAATCACCCGTCACTTGAGGAAACCAGAAGCAACACAAGTATCGCTTTTGTTTGCTTTGCGTTTCTGTTTAAAGTCATTGTAGTAACAGACGGACTGGGAGAATAATGCTGTTGGCGCGGTGGATCACTTACTCCTGACGCCCCAAAGCCTCGGGGAGCTGGCTTTAGATCGCCTGTCTTTGATAAGGTCCTGGCGCGCACGTAAATATATTTCCGTGGCTGCGAAAGTTTATCAAGCCCCACGGAAAAGCACACATCTGCTCAAGGCTAAGTTTTCAAGTGGAAACCCGGGATCGTTTGGAGAGCTTGTATGCGTTTTTCTTGATTTTGCGCGTCTCGTTTCGGGGGATTTAGAAGGCTGTAGCGTGGAACCAGAAGCTTTGTTTTTTATGTGTCTTCCGGGACCAGGCCAGCGGTTCCTCGCTTTGAAGTACACAGTTAAACCTTGAGCCCAGTTGGTGTAGAAACAGCCCGGAGAATTTCTACCGCCTACCCATGACGTCTGGAAACACTACCTGGGGAAGAAAAGAAAAAGCGCGCATTCTCTCCCTAACCGCGGCTGTATTTTTAATTCTTATTTTCGGTTAATTCGTACCTATGTGTTAGCCATTCTCATGGACGGTGAGCAGCGCCAGGTCGGTTGTGTTTGTCGGTTGGACTACTTTTAAATTCACGTTTCCTAATCTGGGAGGCTATTCGGTTACATGAATGGTAAGTTGCAGGAAAGCTGTTCCACAGGCCCCCTCTCTTGGTCGCTTTGATGTGCTGCTGCTGAGCTTTGAAGTTTAGAAATGCGGGCTATGCTTCTTGTTTGCGGGGGAGAAGTACGGTGGCATAGATAAGAAGCTTATGTATGTGTGTAAATGTGTAGAGCAGATAAAAAGCGAATATCTGTCGGACGGTGCGTCTTCTATGTGGGAAAAAAGCGAGACGTATTCTTCGGTCAGAGCCCCCACTACGGCCACCACCTCCTCCCCCCTTTCCTCCTTTTTACCTCCACCAGATTTTGACACCCCCAGTGATCTACATAGGACTGAGCCTGCCCACTCTGCGGACGGTTGTTGAATGGGACGGGGGTACATTAAACTACAGTGCTTGTTTTGTGGCGATACAGAACAGACACATGTGGCACCGCGTTGTCTTTACGTAGTCCTTCGCGTCTTTCTCTCGGTTGTGCGCGATGGATTACAGATTTTTTTAAAACATGTTTTGCTCTGCATTCGACTTGCCTGAAAATGGAGTATTAGTTCAACTTTTTTTACGAGGATTTCACTGTGGTGTGGATGTTCCTGCGATGGTATGTTGCTTGTACGCACGATTCTGTAGCTTTCATCCAGTGGGTTTTTGTCATCTTTTCCGTTAAACAGTGCACTTGCACTGCTTGTATAGCGTTGGTAACAGCTAGACATTTACTTTTTAGATGGTTGTCGTTTTATGTTGGCGCAGATGATCAGATAAAGCAAATCGGTTGTGCTGTAATGCGAATAAAATGGCTTTTTGGTCCTAAGTAGTTCGGACACGTTACCGTTTATGTTGCCTCAGTAATGGTAATAATTAGAGCCTTCTCGAGCAGATATGGAATCGATTGATCGTTAAGAATTTACGGTTGAGGGGCAGTTTTTTTTCCCCGCTGAGCTTTTTACTCTTCGTACATTACAACGTTTAAGGTCATTGCGGTGCACATCAGATACATTTCCAGTCTCAGTGCAATTCTGGGATTGCGATGACGGGTGGAAACGAGTATGTGTATGTGCTTGAGATGGCAGACGGGTACGGCACGGTCGTCGCCAGATTGGGAATTAATTGGAGTTGAAGCCTGTGACGTGGTCTCGTTAGGAAAACACGCGCAAGCGACAGTTGTCAGAATACGGTTTTGGTGATGAGATGAGTGAAGTTCTGTGAGATGATTATTCTTATAAAAAGTCTGTTTTGATGTAACAGATCAATGCACGTAGGGAATGTAGGCTGCAGTTGATCTCTCGTTTAGATTATAAATAGACAAATGAAACTGAAAAAAGTCTTTCATACATCCTTTCCCTGTGAACCCTGCAAGGGTTTTTGAAAGGGACTGTTTACTTGATGTTTTTTCTTTGAAGTTCAGCAGGATCTGGCTTTAATTAGATCAATACTTTGTGTTTCAGAGTGAAGAGGAGCTGAGAAGCTCTCCCGCTGCTTTTAGAGAGTGAGGAGGATTAGGCTGGAGCTCAGAGGAAGCAGGACGGCACTCTCAGACGGCAACCAGAGCTGGAGCCATGAGCAGGGCTCTTACGGAGCACATCAGCAGTAGCTTCCGAGAAGATGCTCCTCGTCCTCCGGTACCTGGGGAGGAGGGAGAGGCGTCATGCTACACCCCCAGCAGATCTGCCAAAATGAGAACCCAGAGCAAGGTTAAAGAAATACCCACCATCGCCACTGCGCCTCCTGGCTCCACACTGCGGAGGAATGAGGATGGACTCGGGGAGCCAGAAGGCAGCGCATCCCCGGACTCGCCCTTAGTCCGGTGGACAAAGTCTCTACACTTTCTCCTGGGTGACCAAGACGGTGCGCATCTCTTTAAGACCTTTTTGGAGCGGGAAAATTGCGTAGACACTTTGGACTTTTGGTTTGCCTGCAACGGGTTCAGGCAGATGGACTTAAAGGATACCAAAACGTTGAGAGTTGCCAAAGTTATTTTCAAGCGGTACGTCGAAAACAACAGTATTGTCGCTAAGCAGCTGAAACCGGCCACTAAGACCTTCATAAGGGATAGTATTAAGAAACAACAAATAGACTCTGCCATGTTTGACCAGGCACAAACGGAAATTCAGTCAAACATGGAAGAGAATGCATACCAGATGTTTTTGACCTCTGACATATACCTCGAATACGTGCGCACAGGTTGCGAGAACGCTGCATATGTGAACCACAGCGGTCTCAGCAGCCTCAAGCTGATGTGTGGATATCTTCCTCCTCTGATTGAGGAAGAAGAGTGGAGTTGCAGTGACCTGAAGGCAAAATCATTAGGGACTGTTGTTGGGCTGTCTGCAAAAACTCTGAGGGCTACCGCAAGCATCCGGACTGCAGCTGAAGTACTGGAGAACAGTTGCAGGTAAAGACAGTACTTACCTTTACCGAAAACATGCATGTGTTTGGTATGGCTTCTTTATGTGCATGTAATTTTAACATCGCATACTGTCCGCAGGATATCTGTTCCCACACTAGTTAAACTCCATTGGGTTTTGTGGCAGTTGGAAGTTTTAACAAATGCCTTTGAGAGACATAAAAACACCTGATCAAAGGGTTTCAGAGGAACATTACTGTATATTTGTGTCCTCCTGCCTTGCAGTTAGTCAAGGGTTTGGAGGGGTGGGTACAAAACATCAATAGATCTGAGCCTTCCTTTTAAGTAAACAGTGTCTTGAAGGCAGATCGCTGCTGGTTTGCTCAAGTTTCCTGTGCTTTGAAACCCTTCCCCAGTTCAGGCATGAATTCAGACACCAATCCGTATGACTGTTACAATACATAAAGTGGTATCATGCTATTGTGTGGCTATATTATGTAGCTCTCCATACCCTATAGGCTAACCTGATTAGTTCTGGTGAAATGTCACAAAATATTTCTTACTAGAAAAAAACCTTAATACAGAGTTAAAAGAATTTGAACAGTCAAGTCTCATGCCAAGCAGAGACGTTGTTCTCTTGGTCATAGATGAAAGCAGGACCGTATGAGGAAAGCATTTGGGCCTTTATCTTAGGTGCTTGTCCCACACAATGACCAACAGCTGAAATCTTTTCAAGCCAGGAACATTTTCAAAAATAGGTTTTTATGCATTTCCCTGCATCAAAGGTCTTTTAAAACTTTCTTTAACTTCATGACTTTCCCCTTACATCTGGATGCTGAATTATTACAGAGGTTTGGAAAGTCCTAATCCTTTTTTTGTGGTGTTAGGAAAAAATGCAATTTACAGATAATCAATCGCTTAACTACTTGTCAGGTTAAGTAAACATTTACAGACCCCGTGGATCCCTCATAATAAACCATTTTTAAATAACGAAGAAATAGTTATAAAATTTAGCTTCACCATTCACTTAAGAATTTCTGAATCATGTGAGTAAATGTCAGAACACGTCACTGTACAGTTACTAATATTCTTAAAGTGGTGTTGTTGAGTGAATGAGCCAATACACACTGGGATTGTTGACATTTGGGCATCTCTGAGTTTCCTGGTACGATTCTCAACATTCTTACTTTTCACTGAAAGAATAGGCGGGTGGAGAGAGCCCTCTCTCCATGCTTTACCCCTGCCCCTTGCCGTCCCTTTAGGTCAACCAATTTCCATCTCAAACATGTGGAACAAATTTTGCCACTGCAGAGATTTCTTTTGTCCCTTCTTTTTGAGAAACCTCTGATACTGAACTCCAAATTGACAGAAAAGGATGACAACAGAATATCTTCATCTGAGCTTTGCAGTTTTATTATTATTAAGCATAATTTTGTGCCTTCACCCTCCTCTTGTCTTTCTTCCATCCAGCACTTTAATCTTTACTTTTTGTAAAAGTAATCTGTCTGGCAGAGATCGTGTTTTAGAAAGAGACAGGGAGAGACAAGAGAAGGGGAAGTGGAAAAGACAGGAAGGGGGATCATGAAAGAAAGAAAAGGGATGAAGAAGAGAGTGGGGGTGCAAAGAGCCCAGCTGTGCTAAATACCTGACTCTTTGCATGGACCTTCCAAAGGTCAGGTTTGTGCTTGGGGCCTACAGCTTTAGTCATGCTGGGGTTCTCCTCTCAGCACTCTCAGCAGAAGGCATTCTCATAAAGAAAGGGGCCCTCCTTTCCCCTTTCCCTCTCCCTCCCCATCTAAAGCTCAAGTTCCCCCTTTCTCTTCTTCCCTCTCTCTTCCTTGTCCACCCCCTTCACGACTGGAACAGGAATGCAGCACAGCAGGAGAGAATAGAAAGACAGAGGGGGAGAGACGTTTGAAAGGAAAGCTGTGGAGAGTGGGTAAAGGAGGGGCCCCAAACTGGATGACAGTGTAACAGGAAGAGATAGAAATGGGTGAGTGCACAGGAGAAAATACTTAAAGAGAAGTGACAGTGGAGATTCAAAGCAGAAAAGTGTAACAGAAAGCTGGGGATATACCAGACACACACAACCCGCACAACAAAGCTGTAAAATTTCACTCAATTTTACAACTGAAATCCACCCCCAAAACACTCAACTTTGCTTTAGGGTGGGGGTATGAAAGACAGCGATCAGGAAATAAAAGACAAGGCCAAAACATTCCATATCTTCTGTTCCTATTGTGTCATTACACTCTCCAGGCTTGAGAGTCTAAGGAAAGTGGCTCTAATTTCAAGACATTTTAAAAGAGAATATTTACAAAACATACTCCAAGTGGTCAGGTTTCATCTAAAAATGTGATCAAATGAACAGAATGGAGATGCAAACTCAAATGAGCTACTACTGGTTATCATATGTCTCCCTACATTTTGCAGTAATTTTCTTACATCTCCTTTTGTGTCTTCCCAAGGTCCCATCGCAGAGGAGACCCTGCAAGCCCCTACTTCGTCAACTCCGGCTACATTTTTGCCCCTGCCACCAGTGCCAATGACAGTGAAATCTCCAGTGATGCCACGACGGATGATTCCATGTCAATGACGGATAGTAGTGTGTAGGTGTCTCAAGTTTATGTGTATGTTAAAACTAAGAAACGGTTTGGGATCATAGTGTTTTTGCAGTTCAGTGCCTCCACTTGAAACAATGTGGCAGGCCATTCCCATTCAGCTCACCCTTGCCAAAGTTGTACAAATTTTTATTGTTTCCATAAGTAGAGAAACTCAGTTGGACCGGTATTCAGTCAACACTTTCCAGGAAATAGGAGAGGGGTATGAAAAAAATATTTGGCCTTGCACTTGAGCAGTGTCTGCTGAGGGACTGTGCTGTTGCGAAATAATCATCTGTAATGTATTTAAATTATCCTCCGTGATTGACTCCAGGTAATTCTATTAATGTGCAGTTGTTGCTGTGGCCTCAAGGGAGACAACTCTGGGAAAGTCATTATGTCTGAAGACCTTTTGAAGTTTATTCTGATGCGTTACAGGCTGGAGCGAAGGGAGAAAAAAAATGAGCATGTCTTGATGTGGGTGGGGGCGTTGCCTCATTTTCCTCAAAGTTGAAATGTATCCATCCCACCCACCCTTCTGCCACAACAGACTTGTTTTTTTTTCATATTATCTAATCGCTTTTTCCCTTTGAAGAGCTGGAGGAGAGGGGGGAGGGAAATGGCCATTCAGGCCTCAAGACAAACTCATTGAAAAATGTTGGCACCAAATGAAAGGAGGCTTACTCACATAGTGGGTCGGTTTCCTGCCACTGGCCTCTGTGACGTGCTGAGATCATGTGTCTGAAAGGCTTTCACTGGGGTAACTCATTTCTAGACCTCAGGACAAGACAGGAGGAACTCACCCCTGACAATACTTAGGTACCCCACCCCCACCCACCCCAAAACAAAAATAATAAATTTATATCTAACTCTTCACAGCTTCTCTCCTCCACCCTTCAGAGCCAGTACCAGAGAGGTGAGGCTTGAAGTGCAAGGGAGTGAGAAAATAAAGTGCATGGAGTATAAAGGGCTTAACTGAATCGCTTTCAGCCTATTGTTAGGTGAGGGGAGCTTAGGGGGATAAGAGGGAGGCTGGCTGCTTTGAAAATGACTTGCACAACTGAATAGGAGATTCCCCTAAAGTAAGGGCTCATGAAAGAGTTCATGGATGTTTTCTCTTCTCTAACCTGCACAAAACATCCAGCCATCAAATGGTCCATCAACGTGGCGTCAGCAGTCTAGATTTATTGAAAAACATACCTAGTGAGAGAAGGGAATTGACTAGCTTTGTTTGGGACTAATGTTTTTCTCCTACATTTGGGGTTCTTCTTAGGTTTCAAATTCTCCAGGGCTGTTTAACTTTTCTAAGAGTTTCCTGTGTTTTTCCTGAGCATTGAGGGCTGATAGCTTGTAGTCTCAAGGGTACAGTTTGGGAATAATTGATTTTTTTTTTTGTAAGCCCTGATTACAAGAGGGTTGCTACAGTGTAAGTGGTATCATCAGCTTGGCTAGACATTTCTCGACTGTCGTCCTGAAATGTAGAACTTGTTTGGATAAGCGAATGACAAAAATACATTCATTGTTAAGCAGCGTCTTTTGTCAAAGTCATATTCCTTAAGTAGTTCTCAACAAAGTGTTTGGTGCACAGATCTCTCCTGTCCTTGTCCCCAGCACACATATCTCTTTTAATACAAAAACACAGCCTCTTCCTCTCTCATTCCAAGAACAATTTGATTAGTGTATTTTCATTGTGGTTAAAAGGCACAGTGCAAATTTGAATCTCATTTTCAGATAAAGAAGAAGCAAAAGGATTTGGGAAGAGTGGTAGAAGACAGAGTGGTGGGGGGTTCTCTTTTTGCTTATATCTTATTTATGGATTTACTTGGACACTGGGGAATGCTGCTGCACCAACTTCAAACATTACCTTATCTTACAAACCAGCCTTTTGATGTTGCTGAGATCAGAGGCTCACAGCAGAGCGCTTGCCAAACGAAGATGGCAGCGGGTGCATATGTGCATGAGTGTGAGATTTCAAAGAGGCAGCAAAAAAAGTAGTATTTGGGCTAGGTCAGACACTTCTGAGCAGCCAAAATGGCCAAGGTAATAGGCCCAGCTTAAATGACATCTGACTGGGAAACCTAGCAGAAGACAGAAAGAAAATTGGAAAATATTTGCAGAAAATATGCTTAATTGTCCAGAAAATGCTAGTATTCCAAGCTCCATATCCATTTTCTTCTACTTATTATTATTAGAGCTATAACTTCACCAATACAGTCAAACCTTGGTGCTCGACCGTAATTTGCTCAAGAAACCTTTGGTCGAGTCCCAAATTAATTTAACCCATTTGAAATAATAGTTATAGCATTTAATCCATTCTTCAGTGTGAAATTGCTTCCCATTTGATAATCCTAACATAAATAGCAAATTGTATCTAAATATAACCAATGTAATTTTTTTTCTTCCCTTTCAGCGATTCCGTTGTTTGGTAATCGCTGTCACTCCTACCGCGACATTACTTGCTTTTGTAACGTCCATTTGTATTAGTTCCGTCTTGAATTCAAAAATGGTACACACAGTTTTACGTTTCACACCGCCACCAATATCACTGTTTTTCTTCTGAGACATTATAAGGGAACAATGGAAATAACTAAATCAAAAATAAGGCAACAAACAACGCACACACACAAGTGAACGTCCGGAAAGTACGGAGGCCACGTGGCAGGTAGGCAGACCGCTTTGGTCACTCGAATGTCATCGGGTGGCTGAGTAAAGCCTTTGGGCGGCCGAGTAGAGCCAAATTTGAGCTCCGGGTTTTTGTTCGGCCACCCAGTTCAGGAAAAATTGGAACTTTTGGTTCGAGTATTTGTTCGAACTTTGAAATGTTCGGGTACCGAGGTTTGACTCTATTCCTATCATTTCTATAGTGTATTTTAGCTCCCAACCTCAACTAGTTATTGAGCTTAATGTTAGTTCTTCCAATTAAAACCCACCTTTGTCAAAGTTTACAAGGATTCATGTTATCTTTTCAATGTTGCATTTTTGTGAAGTCAACAGTGGGATGTTTAATATATCACTCCATTGTCCTGGCATGTTTCGTATTTGTGTTTTTGTTGTGGCTTCAAGGGCTCCTCTGCCTTTTGATTTAGCTGTGTCTTGTGGGTGGTTGTGTGGTGTCAATCATGTCGATGGTAAATGGCTTCTCTAGGACAGTGAATTAGCAACAGTATTGTGAATTGTACATAGACCCTAGCTCAGTTGTTAAGGCACTGGGCTGGTGCATAGGGGACCCGGGTTCGATTCCCGGATGAGCAGTGGGTTTTGTCAGGAAGGGCATCCTACATAAAAACTCCTGCCAAAATTAAATATGTGAATTGGATTCTCTGTGGCGCCCCTGAATAGGAAAAAGCCGAAAGAAACCATCATTGAACTTGTATCTAGGCATGCATTTAATGGTACTTTATCAGAGGTCTGTGATTAAATGTTAATATTTGGCTTAATTTTTTTTCAGAGATGGAATTCCTCCATACAAGTTGGGCACTAAGAAGCAGCTCCAGCGAGAGATGCATCGCAGTGTCAAGATCAATGGCCAGGTTACGCTACCCCACTTTCCTGTAAGTTTAAGTTCTACTTTCTGTCTCAGTGTTCCTTTTTCCCTCCAGGAGTTGTACTTGATTTTATTTATTTATTTTTTTCAGAACACAAGTTGTGACAGAATACTATATTTCATTCCCATGCTCGTTTTCATATAAAAGTCGGGGTAAATGAAAGGCAGGATTTGCATACCACTTCACTTCCTCTTCTGCCATTTCAATTCCCCCTTCCCTTTCTGCTAGTTGCTTCTGTAGGGATGTAAATATACACTGTTATATTTTTACCCAATAAGTGCAGTGTGTCACAAAATGTCAGCTTTTTATATGATTTATACGCTGGCATGGGTAGTTAGAATTTTAGTGTGGGCAATATGCATAATGTAATTAGTAACATGGATACAGGAAAAGACAAGTCCACATAGATGAACAAGAAGCAAGGTCTTAAATTCCACCTGTCTTGATGGCCTGTCCATTACTGTTTCATCAGACTGACTTTGATTTGAATTTGTTGACCTGCTGAAGTTGTTATGTGAAGCTTAAATAAGTAGGTTAGGGTAGATTGACACACGTTAGGGAGGTACTGCAGGTCTGTCTCAGGCAAGAGACAAAATATGAAATTCTTTTGTCTTCGTATTCAAACACAGGTGTGTATATGTGGAAGAGTTGTATGTGTGTTTGTGCATGTATTTGAAAAGTGTTGTCTGCTTCCCCTTTATTGTGCTCTCTTTTCTGTCTTTTCTCTGTCTCTCTCTTTTCCTTTCCCACTTGCACTCCTTTAATGTCTCCCTCCTGATTTGGAGATGGCTCTGTCTCCCATGATGCACCAGCCCTAGGCAGCGGGGGCCCCGTGCAGGGCTGGTGCTCCTTTGCCAGCAGCTACGCTTGCCTTTCTTCTTCCCTTCATCGTGTCTACAAAGAGATGAGAGGAACAACAAAAAACGAGTCAAAATCAAGAAAGCCAGTGTGCCAAATAACAAAAAAGTAGAGAAGGAAAGAGAGAAGCCAGCGCATATATTTTTTAAAAAAGGAGGATAATGTGACTAGAGTACCTCTGAGCTGCCCTGCATGCAGCCGAGAAATAAATTACTACTTCCCCTCAGATCTTGCAGTATTTGACACCTCTATGCTCTCCCTCCCTCTTTTCCCTCCTTTTTCTAATTCACTCTGCCACCATTGCCACTTCATAAACACACATTTCAATACTCTTCCTATTTTTTCATGCTGTTAATTTTGTCCCCTCTACCGTTTTCTCTCCTCTCCTCTTCTCACTCTCCCTTCTCTGTTGATATCTGGCTTTTATTTAGAGATTTAAAGCTGTGTGTCCCTCCCACCCCTAGTGTGCGTTTGATGTTTGACAAGGGCCCTTTGAAGTGTGCTGACTTCAGAGGCTGCCTAGCTGATTGCTTGGTCGGGCTACAGAGGGTGCAGGCAGGGGGCCTACCCTCCGAGCAAGACCAACTGCTACCTCACCATTGCCACCCCCCACCCACCAGCCTGGCACTGCCAAGGGCACTGGGCATGATAAGATCTGGGGAGGCACAGACAGCAGAGAAGGTTCAGGTTAGCTTGACGGCAAGGGCATCTGGATTAGACCTTTTGGAATAGTCGCAGGCTTTTTGGAAGATGATTGGATTAGGACAAGGACAGTAGATTAATGCACCATATTGCATCTGTCAGAAACACGAAGAAGTTACACTAATGTGTCCTTCCCCTGTCTTGTTTACCCTGCAGAGGACACACCACCTGCCTAAAGAGATGACCCCTGTAGAGCCTTCATCCTTTGCTGCTCAGCTCATAGCACGGCTGGAGAAGCTGAAGAGAGAGCAGGACACCATTAGCTCACTGGAAGAGAGGCTGCAACAGATCCAAGAGGTACAATACATACACATTTGGCAAACACGGCTTCCACTTGGAAATTCACATTTGTATCCATATTGGGTTGGTTTCTGTACTTTTTCCAAAAGCCTGTCTTGTAGTTGTAACATGTCAAAGAAGACGAAAGAGACAGGATTTGAAAATTTGCCCTGGTTACTTCCTCTTTTTTCCTCTCTGTCCTATTATTTCATATGATGGAACTTTGAAACTTGTGTTTCTAGACACACTTCCAAGTTTCTTCAAATAGTTAGTACTTAGCTATTCTCCAGTGGCACGTTTGCTGAATATGTGTAGTGTCAGTCTCCTTGTGAAGCAAAGGCACACTCTGCATAATAAATGAAGCACACCAAAAGCCTGTTAGCGAAGATAATGGCAGAGCAAAAAGGAAACTCAAATCATGTTGTACGAGCATTTGCTTGCACTTACTTCAGAGGATGATAGATATAAGTTGGTGTAAGTTGAGACATAATTCCTCTGCACGCTGTCCTTCTCTCATGTGACTTTGTCTAAACTGTTCTTTTCTCCTTTTTCATCCAGGAGGAGGAAAAGGAGGAGAGTGGTGACCTTGCCAGCAGCACCTCCTTGCATCACCCTCTGCTCCCATCAAGCAGTCATTGTGAAGAAGACCCGCAGGCTATCTTAGATGAGCACCTATCTCGCGTCCTGAAAACACCCGGGTGCCAGTCACCAGGGGTGGTTCGCTACTCACCACGTTCACACTCCCCAGAGCAGACAGGTGCCGTAGTGTCCTCTGGAAATGGTCCTTTCTTCAGTGGTTATCCAGGGACCACCAAGGTCTTGATGACAGGCAGGCAGTCCACAAAGCACATCCACCATCACTATATCCACCATCACCATGCTGGGCCCAAGACGAAGGAGCAGATTGAGGCTGAAGCGGCCCAGCGTGTGCAGTGCCTCTGCCCTGCAGGGGGTGCAAGTTACTCTGACTTAACGCCTGCGTGAGTGTCACTCGTAAACTGTGCTGAGACCAGATTACATTAACAATCAGCATTTGATGACAATCCCTTGTACTAATCTGTGTATCTTCATCTGTGTAGTCACTGCAGCACTTTGTCTAGGCGGCTGGTCAAGGCCACGGATGAGGGCCTTCCTCAGCTACGTCTTCCCCTAAATGCTACTGATCGCTCTCAGAATGTTTGGCAGTGGATCCTTGAGAGTGAAAGAAAGGGAAAGCATAAGCCACACAGGTAAGACTGTGTAAGAACATTCACATTAACATCACATTTGCCAACCCCTTTGATTGAGTTCCCACCTTGTATTGTCCTTTTTCATCATGACAGCACTCAAAGCCTGAAAAAGTCCAATCCTCTAGACTCTAAGATCGTGTCTGGTCGGACTCAGTCTGCATGGGGTGCAGGCAGCATTGGCAGCGGAACGCACCCTCGCAGTCACCATCCTGGCCACCCATTTATCCAGGATCCAGCCATGCCACCCCTGCCTCCGCCAAACACACTGGCACAACTGGAAGAAGCCTGTCGCAGATTAGAGGAGGTGTCAAAGCCCCCCAAACAGAGGTAGGCAAACATTGGCACACATATGTAAATAAAACCCAAACATTCCTCTTCTCCAACACTTGTCTGGCCACATAAAAGTGTGGTGTCCAATGGTGTCCATTATTTTCTCTTCATACTGACATGGGTTCAGATTATCCTCTAATCTTGCTGTGGTTTTGACAGGCATTCAACAGCAGCCAGCAGCCTACAGAGAGACCGGAGCCTTTCAGCAGTTTCCTTTTCTAGTGGAGGCAGCTCTCAAGCCAGCCCTGGACTCCAAGTAGATGAGTACGGTTTTCTTGATTTCCTTTTCTCTTTCAACCTGTAACAGTATCCTATTCCCCTTCTACATTTGAGGTTCCTCTAAGTGTCCATCTTATGTGCATTCTGCTTTTCCTAATGTCATTACACATACATTTAGACAATTTGCTTTTTATCCTGCCCTGCTATATCTCCATGAGTGCATGTTTTTGCTTTTCTCTTCCCTTATTTTCTCTCTTCCTTTTAAAGATAGATGTTGTGAGTCAGCACAGCTATGTCTTTGAACTCCTTTTGCTTTTTAATCATTTAAGATTAAATATGCTTTTAATCCAGAATCCTAACTCCCCACCATTCCCCCAGCACACACTCATAGCAAGAAACCACGAAAGATGTGTAAACTAGCCTCTAGTAAACTTATCAGCTCCTTTAATGCATTAATGTCAGAGCTGTCTCAGCTTCAGTTTCAGCCTCAGTTTCAGCTAAAGCTACCATATACAGGACTCTTTTGGATTGAATTCCCTGACCTCCGAAGTCCTTTCACTTCTTTAATGAATGAATCCTATGCTATTTACTATGTGTTTTTTAACCTAATTTTCCTGTCACTTTTCAGGTCGAAGGAGCTTGTGGTTACGTATTTCTTCTGTGGTGAGGAGATTCCTTATCGCAGCATGATGAAAACCCACTGCCTAACCCTTGGACACTTCAAGGAACAACTGAGCAAGAAAGGCAACTACCGGTAAATACACTTGACACTTTACTGCAGCTTACCTGTTTGGTTTTAGTGTATGCTGTGGTGTACATTTGTTACTGTATTTCTCTCTTGTTATCTGCTGAGTTGGATTGTGTATATTGGAGCTCAATAGTTGAAAATAAACTGGGCTGATCCCCTGTATTCAGGGCTTAGAGAGAGAGAGAGAGAGGGAGGGGGATCTGGACTAGATTTTTTTTCTCACATCTGGTACTGATTTTCATGGTAAGGCAGCCTTAATAAATATGGCTTTGAAGACTTGGCCATTTTATTTTGTGCACAAAGACCATTGCTAGGTATTTGGATTCCTCATCCACACTAGTGCATCAAGTATTAAAAATGATACAGTGCAAGCACTTTCTTCTGCCAATAACTGATGGTACTTAAAAATTAATTTAATTTAAATCTGCCACTGTCAGAAGAACATTCCTAACTTTGTAAATAATGCAGGGTACTTGAAATAAAGGCAGATCATTTTAAAGAAATTGTAAATCTGAAAGTTACTCTACATGCTTTTGTTCTGGTACACAGTTTAAAAAACATGTATGTTTGCATGCCCATGGTACCAACATAGTCAAAGCTGCCTTTATGCACAGGATAAAAAATATAGCCTGAAAACGTCATTGCAGCATGGCTATCCCATAACTCTTCAGTGAATGCAGGAAGAAAGAGGAAGAGGTAGGGATGAAGCATCTGGCTTCAATGGTAAATAGAATGTGTGGAGTTGGTTAATTTGGATATGGCAGCAGTACAGCAGAGAACAGTACACTGCAGTTCTGCCAGACGATATTGGTGCCAGATGTTGCAAAGAGAAAAATCCTGCCACATACAACATGTTCCAATGGAAAGATCCTTCTCTTTCTCTGTCTCACTCTCAGAAACAACGTGATGACTTTGAACTAGTTGTGATTGAGAATGTAGTATTTTAAGAAAATATATGTTGCTAATTAAATTGAGATAGGTCATGCTTTTATTCATTTCATACTAATGAAGAAGACCTTAAATCAAGCCCAGAAATTTGGACCAAGGGAGGTTTTTTTGACAAAGCCACGGTTCCAATGCTTTAGCTCTCCGCACTTCAGCCGAAATTCCTGCAGCTACGGTACTGCAACTGCATCATCGGATCATTTGTAACTACAATTGACATATAAAATAAACCTTGCATGTGCAAGTTCTCATTCACTCTCATTTACTTGTTTGAATGACTCTAAAACAGAGAAATTTCTCATAAAACCCAGTCCTTTTTCCCCTTAGGTTTTTTGTATTCTGATCACAGCCACACATGGGCAAAATAAGGCATTTTTCCATTACAAAGCTTATTATTAAACCCCTCCTGCTGATCCTTTGCTGGGTTTAAAGTAAAGAGGAGAAATCATTAAGAGCTCTGGGAGACTTCATGATCACCAGGGCCAAACTAACGCTAGGAGTTGGGTGGGCTAAGTAGGTGACCTGTCACCCTCCAGGAAACTTTCTGAGTAGTCGTGACTCATGCCCTCCCCTCTACTGGGGTAAAGCCCTTTCAGCTGAAGCTATCTTACCTTCTCAGAGAGCCAGAAAAGACCATCACCCTACTATCTTCCATTCCTACCTTTACTCTGTTCTCCCTTGGTTATCGGAGGGCTGGCCAAAGTGTGCATGTGCATGCAAACAAGTGTGTTTTGTGAGTGACTATAGGGTGCTTTCATAGTCCTAGGCAGACTTTCTGGCACCTGAAATATCAGTATGTGTGACAGAAAGGCCCTTCATTTGAACAGGACTGA
>JAPTHA010000001.1:26599454-26619801 GCA_029814585.1 Gymnapogon annona
ACGCTCTTCCGATCTGACAACTTCTAATTAACCCTTCAACTTTAACAAGACCTTGCAGAATGGATAGGCATCTGTAGAATGGCTTGCAGTTAAGATGAACAAGTGGATGCAGAGAGAGGCACACATGGATGAGCCTGCACACACACGTGCTGTTTCTAGCAGTTTGAATTATCACAAGGAGTGTTTAAACTGAGAGTTCAGTTCTGTTTGTGCAGTGGTGCTATGTGGAGTCATCCTCCTCCTTTGATGTTTGCAGCAATGGCATTGAAGGCTTTGACTAGTTGTTAAATTGTTTTGAGCAGGATTCATTTCTGGCTCTTGGTCTGTGTTGAAAGCGTGTATATGGAAGTAGTTGTGTAGGTGCCTCAAAGCATTTTAAAACATGAACTGTATCAGGTGAACAGTTGTTGCCAGTTTGTCAGGTTTTCTTTGAGTACATTTTTTTTTTTGCTTTCCCCCCTTTCAAATGCCTATGCTCATGGTTTT
The DNA here is from genome assembly GCA_029814585.1 of Gymnapogon annona. Lineage (NCBI taxonomy): Eukaryota > Metazoa > Chordata > Actinopteri > Kurtiformes > Apogonidae > Gymnapogon > Gymnapogon annona. The sequence goes on from JAPTHA010000001.1 coordinate 26,599,941, forward strand.
CTAATCATGGCCCTCGTCTCTGGTTTTTCCTTCTCAGGTACTACTTCAAGAAGGCCAGCAATGAGTTTGAGTGTGGTGCCGTGTTCGAAGAGGTGTGGGAGGATGCCACTGTGTTGCCTATGTATGAGGGGAAAGTCCTGGGCAAGGTGGAGAGGATGGACTAATGTGACCATGAAAAGCTACGAGACATGAGCAGCAGACTCTGTAATTAACAAAAACACTCTGGACTCCTTTTTTATTTCTTAATATTAAGCTAAACAGAGTTAATATATCGAGCACAAGTGGAGTGATTGAAGGAAGACGAGCCAATGAAGTATGCCGAATTCAGAGGAGGTGCCATCCCTCCCTGACTTTCTCAACCAATCAGCCTTAGAAACAAAGGGGGAATGATACTTTAAAAGACCAATTCAAGGATGATGATAATGGTGATGATGACGGGGGAAAGATCCTGCTTCTTCTTGAATATAACCACTGAAGACTGTTTTGCTGTGATGTGATGAGACTCAAGTTGGTTTTGTGGTGGCTTTTGATGAGATTGTTACGCACCTGAAGGCATCGAAGACACAGCACCACTAACCTGCGCTTAATGCTATACTCCAACATCATTACGAAAACATCTGTACGTGTGCATATACATACATGCATATATGTATATATGCATGTATTATATATAGATTCTCTTCGTCATAAGTTGAAAATTTTATTAGTATTTATTTAAAAAAAAAAAACCTTGTTCTTCTAAAACCTGTGTCCCCTCATCTCCCCATTTCTAGCCAATGGGCAAGCTGCTTTGAATCTTGGGAGAATACTGTGGTGATATTGTTTTTGTTTGTATTTGACAGAAAAGACAAGTAACTAGCCTAGAATCTCCCATAGCCTTCTGTCCCAGTCTGACTCAATCTAACAACCTTAACAGTGGGGTTGTCTGAGGCACACAGTCCTTCCCACTTTTCTGAATGCTCAGTCCCAGTCTTATATGCTGCTGATAGTTTGTAATGTTGAGTTAATCACTAGCCATTTTCTCACCCTTGTTCTCTCTTATATTCTCTTTCTCTCAGCCCAGCAACAGAGCTCAATCGTTTTTTGTTGTGCCTTTGTTTGTGTAAACCAGGCATTGCACAGGGTGGGGGGTGGGGGGTGGGGTGAATACAGTTGCAGATAACACAGAGAGAGGAGACCTAGAGCACAACTTGTACCATCTAATAATGGCAGTGTTTACAGCCCGCACACCAAAATAACTTGTGCTAACAAGAGCCAGTTTGGGTCACACAGAGCGACTTCTCAAGCAAGTCTGTTAAGCAAGTCAGACAACAAAAAAAAACAGAAAAGAAAGCGAAGATTGAAGATTTTGGCTCTGATATCCATTGAATGTTGTAACATCGTATATTGCTGAACTCCTGTATACATTGTAATTATGCATTCTGAAATATGGATACTGACGTTCTTACGTGATGCACATGCACACACATACACACAAACATGAACAATACACTTCTCTAAACACACTATTACTGATGTTTTTTTTGAGTACAGCACCTGTGCCTACATGGATGCCATACCATGTGCTACCCTGTTTCAGGGTTTTAATATATATCCCTTGGTTTTCAGAAGGGTTTTATGTTGAAAAGATATTTTTATGCTTTTGATAATATCCTGTAATCATGGTTTTTGTTTTGTTTTTACACAACAGCCTTTTTTCATTTCATGGTATCTTAACTGTAAATTATACGTTATATAAAGAGTTTCATTTAAAGATTTACATGGACCTATAATTATTGTAATTATTGAGAGATGTAGCCTTTATTAAAGTTTTATATTTTTCAAATGAAACCTGAGTACACTGTTTGCTTTCTATTTCAGTTTTAATCTCATGTAAAGTTCTTGCATCTTCACATCACATTATAGTGTAGCCGCAGTGTTAAAATGTTTGTATATTAAGGGTGAGAATTATTCAATGTGTCTGATAACACGGAGAGGGCTTTCACTGGTCCCTGCAGTCGCGCAAACACATTGTAATACATCATACACGTACAGTATCTGTATAACTAGCCACTGAATTTTTGCTAGGGAATATGACTCCAGATTCCCCATTGCTACCCAGATGGCTACCTTTTTCATGTGATAAGCACCTATGGAATTTGAAAGTTTACTTTCTTTATTAACCAAATAGGAAAGTTCAGTCTCTGCATTTACCTATCATAATACACAACACGCAGTTCATAAAAGATGCCGGTGAAATATTTGTGATGCATTCACTGATTTTTAGTTTTGTTCAAATTATTTGACTACAAATATTTTTTTGTCATCCATATTATTATGATCTTTAAAAACACCTCCATATCTGAATACTTTTACTTGTAAATTAAGTGAATATGGAAATAACAAAAGCTGATATTTTAATTTGTACAACAATAATATGTATCTGTGTTATTGCCATTAGGTTGTAAAGGGTCACTGAAATTATGTTGTCGGCCCCTGAGAAGTCATGAAAAAGTTTTGATACATCTGTTAAAAGATATGAGGACCCTGTTGTTTAGTGTGAGACAGTGAAAACTTTATAATAACATTGAAAAAGCACGAGTAATTTTGAAAGGGAAACTTTGCTTGATCGTATTCCTTTTTCAAGATTACCAAAACTGCTGAAAGTAATGACTTAAATCTGATGAAAATTTAACAACAGTGTTAGATGTTAAAGAAAAATACTGGATAATTACATTATACACCAATACAAAGGGTTGAGAAATAAAGTGCATTAAAAAGATAGAAAATTATTCTGGACAGAAATGTACTATCTGCATAATATTGTCTTCCCTGTAAAATGCTGGTTAAATAATTATAATAATCCTTTTGGCAGGAGTTCCATTTAAAGACAGTAAACCTAAAAACACACACACCGGGGATAGAGGGATAACGGGCAGTTAATGAAGTGTAAATATAAATCACAAACAGCCTTTTTATGCATTACAGGCCTTCAGTGGTTATATGTGCATATTCTGTATTCAGCTGTTAAATGTGAGACTTAACCATGGAAATGGGGACACGGCCTAATTGGTCTCATTAAAGAGCAATGAGGATCAGCACCGCACTCTGACAGTCAACACAAACATTAATGAAGCACCCTGCATTGCCTATCAGAGGGCTGAGCTGTGTTTGCCTCAATTATTTGACTTTATTTCAGCGGTGAGAAGAGGAAACATCATTTGATACCAGCAAATAATTTAAAGGTAGGGAGCAGAGAAAACTGTCTCTGTAGTCGCAGTGGTAAAGCTTGATTCATAATGTTGACATAAACACTTGGCACAAAGCAGGCAGCTATGTAGAGGAGATAACAACTGATTTGTGACAGGTTTTCAGATTCCACAAAACAATTTCGCATCATGGACACAAAAAAACTCACGAAAAACTACACGAGTGGCCAGCATTCTTCACATCTGTGAGACACTTGTTTTTTGTCTTCTTTAAAATCCTTTTCACATCCGCCTTTGAACATTTCTTTTTAATAGCAAAAAACAATCTTAATTCTTTTAATATTTTATGTCAAATTCACAATTCTGGGGAATTTGAAAAAAAAAGCAATGCATTATATGCTCACGCACAGCCTAAAAATCAATTCCCTTATGCTTTTAACAAAAAGCAGGTTTTAATCAGGCTGAACCAGCTAGTTTCCACTGAACTGTCTAAAACGAGGCAGGTGTACCCACCATCCTTCAAACCCCCAAAGCCCCTCTTTCACATCCCCCAACTCGATTTTTACAACCTCTTGGGGGCCCAGACTTTGAAGGGAAACCTATCCAGGAAGATTGCTTGCATTTTTCCCCACTAAAGTACTGATAGATGGACATTGACTGTCGCATTCCCCTCTCTCTCACACATCAGGAGCTCTAGCTTCTCCTTCCCCCCACCATCTGCCTCAGCTTTACTGTGGTATTCTTGTTGTAATAGTTTGCTTTGTTGAAGCGTAATGCAGGTTATGTGCAGGCTCTGAAGTTCACAGAAACTTGACTTCCATTTGATGCTTCTGAATTCGTAAACTTCTATTTTAATTTGAACCACACTATTCCCTTCACAGTGTCTTTTTTATCAATGGGGAGCATAACTTTTGGATTTCTTTCTTTACTTCCGGCTGCCCATGCACATGCACCCATATGTTCCATACAATCCTACGTCAAATTCCTGTCTTTTCTCCAACCATTGGAATTCATTTTTCTTTGCATTGTGGTAATTGGCATTACATGGTTGAGGCTATTGTAAACATGGCTGTGTGAGACTGGTATAGAGGGGCACCAGTCACTCCCCAGGCTAAGCTAGCGTGCAAGGCAGGCAGGAACTACTGCCTATTGTGCTGCTAAAGCCTTTGTAGGTTTGCAGTGGGCCCTCTTTTTAATCGCCTTCCCATACAACGCCTGCTGATTTGCTTTGCATATTTAATTGGCAGGTAAAGTCATGTTGTCGACAATCCGTTTAATTATTTGGTTGTACAGTAACCGTAAAGAGTGAGCGAAGGGAAGAGGAAGGGATAAAGGGGGGCGTAGGGGGAGAGAAGAGACAGAGAGAGCAGCAGGCAGCAGAGAAAGAGGACTGTTGCCAGAATAGACATCAAAGCTGTGCCTTGATGTTGATGTTGAATGGGCATTAATGGTTTCTGAAGGCAAGAGATTGCATGGGGGAAAAAAGAAAAAGAGAGGGAAAAAAAATAAACCTTCCTTCTTCTCTGACAATCCCGCCAGCAATCTCAGTAAATGTGTAAACATTGGAACCCAATGCCAGATAGAGGAAAGAAAGAAAGAAAGATAGATAGATTGAAAGAAAGAAAGAAAAAGCTACTCGAATTGCTCATTTTAATTCCATTTAATGACGGTAAAGGTCAACTCACAGACAGGAGTTGGGGGTCAAGTGGCCTGATTGGATGCTGGCAGTGATTAGGGTATTTTCATTCTGTTATAACTGCAGCTTTAAAGACCAAGGGATTCCACTTGCTTTCAGTAAACTCATCACTGGCAGCATTGTCTCTTCCTTGCATCTGAAACTGTTCACGTACAAATTTTGTGACAATGCAGAAGGAAGTAGGCAGCTTTTCAACATTTGTAAAACTTTTCAGCTTAAACATGGGTGTGCAGGTACATGAATGGTATGAAAGGGGAAACTGCAACGCAGAAATTAACCTCTGAAGTTTCAAGTAAGCTTTACTTATTTGTATCTCTATATAGCACGTCGCTCTTGGCAGCTTTCAAATCTATCGCAAATTTTAACTTAATTATCAGAAAATACAAATCCATCAAGAACTGTCCTGCAAATATATATTACTAATGTGTTCTTTCTGTTTATTTCTTATATATATATATATATATGTATATATATATTTCTGTATTAATTCAAAGAACCTGGTAGGCTCAGGGCTCACACATGCAGTCTATTTCATTGGACTTCACATTTCCTTTTATCGTTATGTCAACTTTTCAGTTATCTTAAGCATCAAAACTTTTTTTTTTCTTTCTTTGATATTCTGCGTCTCATATTGTTTTTCCAGTTCCTGCTATTTCCACATGGGGTTTTAATGTACACATTGAAAATGCTAATGAAAACACCTGGATGGAAAGCACCTTGTGTGATTCAATTTACGTACCAAACACTTAGACTACCTTTACCACACTTAGGGTTGGGACCCAAATGGGTTGCGGAAGCTGAGTAAGACTAAAATGCATGAAACTACTGTGGTAAGGGAAAGAATTACTATTACTGCACACATTTACAATCCAATCATGTGCTTTCCCTTTTCCATTTATGTAAGCTTCATTTTCTCCTGGTGGAGTAGCTGTTCAAGCTGTACTAGTGTAATTTTGAACGAGGACATAGTCAGCAGAAGTGTTTCCTCAAGACAAAATCTGAAATTCATTCATTTTGAGTATTTTGAGTAACAGTATTGTTTTGTCAAAATTTTCAATTAACCCTTTTATTTTTATCAGCTATTTCCTACATGGTTGGTACTAAACAAAAGAAAGTGGACACAGCTGTGCTAAATTTGTCAGTCATCTTCTGGATTGCTTTCTCCTCATTAAAGTGGGTTGCTGGAGTCTGTCCCAGCTATGCTATGGCCAAAAGGCAGAATACACTCTGGACGTGTCACAAGTTCATCGTTGGGCTGACATATGGGGATGAACAACCAATCACTCTCACATTCACGCCTATGGGGTATTTTTACTTAGTCAGTAGGGGATACATTTTGGCTTTTCTTTTTTTTTTTTTCTTTAGTTGGACAAAAGAAAACTTTGATGTTTGCAGATTCAAAATGTTATATCCAACATTGCAAACCTACGACCAGAGGTGGACTGGCCATTGGGAGTCCTGATTAGGCCAGTGGGCCAGTGGGCTGGTGAGAGGAGAGAAAAAAATGCTGTTGTTGACAAGGTTGTAGCCAGAGGCCCATGACAGGGTGAATATTGGTTCACTTGGGACAGCAGCCGACTTTAATCTGGTTTCCAGTGTCTCATAGGTTAGGTTCAGCAGTGAGAAGCCAGATAACTTTGGTCCATGTGGGTGAGTCACACCCCTTTCACTTGGCGTTTGGGCCATCTCAGTGAATCGCAGCTGAGAGCCATGATGTCATTGCCTCAATTCACGGTCATGTGACAGACAAATAGAAAAATGAAGAAGAAACAAAACAAAATGGAGCTGCGGGAAAAATTTGAGAGAAGAAAAAGCAAGCAACGACATGTCATTATCATTCAACAATGTGTACAAGCATAGATATATCCAAGAGTTTTCCAGAGACAAAATTATGTGTTTTGGTCAAATGTTATTGCTTTTGGGGCAACTTGGTGTTTTATTAACATCTGTTAGAATTACACATACATTATAGCTTAGGGTCTGTGTCACACATACAGTGTAATTATTTTGTTGTGGGCAGATTTGTGTGTTCACCTTATATATGTAACCAGTCGTTCGCGAACCTTGCATGTCATCTCACTCTGCGTTGTGCTGGATTTCCCAAAGAGGCTCGCAGACAGGTACAAAGGAGACAGTTTCTTTTATTCTGACCACTGACAATGTTAAGACACAGAGACTTCCAGTCAGTTATACAAAGTACAGTGTACCTCTCGCATTGGTGACTGAACAAAAGGAAGAATGTAATGGCGTGAAAACTGAAAATATAAAAGGGGTATCACAGTATATAAACCCCATAAGATACACCCTCAAAATAAAAACCTCCGCACCACTGATCTGGAGACCAGTGTGTCAGGGATTACCCAAAAAATGGAAATAAAACAAAATCAGATTTTGTGTAATTATAATAAACATAAATTGCATGTGCACATATGCACAGCCTAATAATTACACTTGTTACACTCACCCCCCTAGAAAATCTGAGCAGCAAAACAATCCACATAAACATGCAGGGCATAGAGAAACCAACCAAATGAAATGAACCAGCAAGAAGCGATAAGCTTCCCATTAAAAGGATAAGAGTGCGAGATCTGCTTGGTGCCAAGCAAGAACTCACAGTACTCTATCGACAATAATGTGGTGCCCTATACACCACACTCACATCGGACAATGACGTGGAACAGTCAGGCATTTAAAAAAAAAAAAAAAGAATCCCTAGATGTTCAATGGAGCAACAGAACACCATAAAAACGGAAAAAGCAGCTCAACAGAACATGCTACCCTGATATGCATATCACTGATAAAGAACAGGTCTGAGCCCCCAGAACAGACTCAAATTGTGCCATAGACTCAATCCACCGGTGCACTGGTTTAATGACCCGGCCAAACCGTGAGGTAAGTTGGCCATCTGTGTCAGACACTTGAAATGGATTGGTAGGGGGAGGTTGAAATGAAGGAATTGGGGAAGCTGTTATTGAGCCCAGATCTGTGACCAAGCCACTGGCAAGAGATGAAGGTGGCAGACAGTCTGAAAATGGTGCAACATGAACAGGTAACTTTTCATGGACCCAGCAAGCAGAGCAACCATCATCCCAATCAACAACACTCACACGAGAATCAGAAAGGGATGGCCCAGCTTTTGTAGCTGCTGTATCCCAACCAGAAACATTTGACCCAGGCGAAACAGATACAGGGGGAACATCACACACGCCAGGGATAGAGACAGAACTGGGTGCATCACCATCCAAATCTTCTTCGAATGGGAGGAAGTTGGTCAGAAGCGGCAGATAACAATGAACAACTTGTTCATTCCCTTCTGGATCCCTGATCCGGTAAATATGCAGAGCAGGCTTTGAGATCACCACAGTGTACACAACAGGGAGCCACTTGTCAAAGAGCTTACCCTTCCCCCAGAGACCTTTGTTTTCCAGCAGCACCTGGTCAACAAGAAACAGAGGTTGACCCTTAACCATTTTTTGTACTGATTGCACTGATGCCTCTGCTCAGCTGTACAGTTCTTCTGAGTCAGTACCACTGCACAGTGCCGGTCACTCAAATGGGATTTCACATAAGTATCATAGTCACACACAGAAATATCATGGAGTATGTTCTTGAAGAGTAGGTCAACCGGCAACCTAGGGACTCTGTCAAACATCAAATAGAAGGGCACAAACCCAGTTGTCTCATGAACCGTATAGTTATATACAAAGGTAATGGTTTGGTTCATTAGTGGCCACTTCTGTCTGGTGCGAATGGGCAGAGACCTCAGCATGTTGGAAAAGGTGTGACTGAACCTTTAAGTGACGTTGTTTCCCATTGGATGGTAAGGGGAGGTGGGGTACTTTTCAACCCTGACACCTTCAATAGTTCAACAATCAGGTCACTTTCAGAATTTTCCCCTGATTGGAATGAAGGCGTTAAGAGAAGACATAAATACATAAAAAGCTGTTCCACAGCTTCTTGGCCACCCTCTTGGCTCTTTGGTCCTGACAGGATAAAGCGTGTGCCAACTTTGTGAAGTGATCAGTGATAACCAGAGCACTCACGGACTTGTTATCATCCTCAGCTGACCAAAAGTGGATGCAGAGGAGTAGAGGTTTTTATGCTCTCCAAGTGGTGCCCTCAAAAAGGCTCAGGAGTCTTGCAAAAAAAAAACATCTGAGGCAGCTCTTCACATAGTTGCGAATATCCCTCTCCATGTCATACCAGATAAAATGTTGGCAGGCCAGAGACGGAGTGCGGGGCTGACCCCGATGGCCAGCATAGTCATGAACACCTGACAATGTCTCTGCTTTCAGGGCTTCAGGCACAACAAACTGGACCCTCTTCCGTTTGGTCAGTGACCCTATAGAGGATGCCAAGTGCTGTCTGGGAGCAGAGTCCCGCTTGTCAAAAGAGGAGAGAAGAGAGTCTCCAACAGGGGCAGAACCACCTAGTGACTGTGGGTGGCATGTAAAGCGGAATGCGTCCTGCGCACATAAATTACTGACATCATATACCTGGTTCAGTAACTCAGAATAAGGTTTGCACATCCGATAACACATTCGACCTGCCTGGAATGTGTTAAATCTTAAAAGAATATGGAGCCAGTTTAGAGATTCAACACTACTCACAAGTGTCAAGCTTTGGTTTTGTCAGAATATATGTGAGAGGGTTGTTGTCAGACCAGACAGTGAATCTGTGACCCTTGAGCCAGTGGCTAAACTTGTTACAGACTGCTAAACATTCTAGTCAAACAGCTAAAAATTCTAGTCTATGGGTAGGATAGTTGGCCTGACTCCGACTGAGAGTTTGCTCACAAAGGCAATGGGTCTCATCTTCTCCTCACCCACAGGCACTTGTCAAAGGAAGCATCAATAGAGAGGATGAAAGACCTATAAAAGTGAGGATGCACCAAAGCCACACTGTTGAGAAGTGCACTTTTAAGATCTTCAAAACTTTCTTAAAGGCAGGATTCCATTCCTGAAGAGTCAGTTCAACGAAGGAAACAGCCCATCTCCGACCAAAGGAGCCCTTAGACCTCCTCTTCTGACCTGCAGTCAAGATGTATAGCAGATTTCATGTGACTAAGAAACCTCATGGATTGGTGCAAGAAATAGCACTTCTCCTGTGCCAACTTCAGGTTATTGGCTCTGAGACGTGAGAAAACAGCCTCCAGCCATTTAAGGGCTTCCTCCTCAGATGGAGAAAAGATGAGCAGGTCGTCCAGATAACAGAGGAGGCTGGAAAAGTTCAGGTCACTGAACACTCTGATCATCATCCGCATGAAAGACACAGGACTGCTGCATAATCCCTGGAGCCTGTTGTACTCATATAGGCCTAATGGTGTTGTAAAGGCAGTCTACTTGCCTGTGAGACTTATGGAGTGGGATGTTGTAAAACCATGATGTAAGATCTATGGTTCTGAAAGAAGCATTACCCCCAGGGGCAACAAGACAGTCAGCATGATGAGGCAGTGGATGAACGTCCTTGACGGTCTTGGCATTATGTCAGTGGAAGTTAGTGTAGATCCTCAGTTCTCCTGTCTTGTTTCAGACAAGGACCAGTGGGGAAGTGTATTCACTGACTGACTTGATAATGATGCCTTTCAAGTCCATCTCAGACAGTACCTCTCTTAGCTTATGATTGTGTTCTGGAGGGACACGTCTATAGGGCACCCTAAAGGGGAGATAATCAGTGAGGTGAATTCAGTGGACAACTCTTTTGCTTCCTCAAAATCCAGTTTGTCTTTCACCTGACACCTCAAAGCCCTCAAGGTCAATATTCACCAATCCACAATCCTTAAGCTGATGAAAGGGGGTACAGGCGGCATCTGAGTTGGGGCTGGTGTTGGTTGACTGACCAGTCTGTGTCCTACTCAACCCTTGGGAGAGAGGCAGGTCCTCCACTTCCACACAGGGAAAAACATCTGCCACTTTTGCATTGTGGCGTAATGTCACAGACCTCATTGTTGGATTAAGGATTTTCATTGGGACCCAGTGATCGTCCCACATGTGTGCTGCAACCCGACCAATGATGATGTCATGTGGAGTTGAACAGGAAGAGGTGGGCTCCACAATGACTGTGCTTCTAAGTGAGACAGGAGCATTACTGGATAGTTTTCCCCACACCAGATACTCACCCTGAGGCGCAAGAGTGACATCCTACCGCAGCTTAATTGTCAACAATCCTGTTAGTCAGCTCAGGACCAGACCAACAGTTAATACAGCTGAGCAACTGAAGAAATTGCTCACAATCAACCTCTTCCCTGGTACAAGGAAAGTCAGCTCGATGAATTTGGACCCATAAAGCTCAACTTTCAGATCATAGATGCATCTGGGTTGTGTCATTAGACCACCGCGGCCGATAAGGACCACTTCCTCAGGCACAGATTGAGGGCTAGGAAGAACACCAACAGCTGCAAGCTTAGACTCTGCATCTACACTAAGCATGCATAACATGCTGCCTGAATCAACTTTCCCTTTCAGAGTAGACCGACCCCTGACAGACACTGGAGCATAAAAAAAAAAAAACACTTTCCCCTTCCACTCTATGTGAATGCACAACAATAACTGTTCTGTCATTAGGAAGTTTACAACAGCAGTTTCAAAGGTTGACTGTAAATCAATTTCAACACTGAGGGTATCACCACCACTGCCCATGCTACCCCTCTCGTTGCATGGGAAATCGGGAAATCTAGTTTAAATTAATATTGGAGGATGGAGCCAGTGGAACAGCTGGGGAAAGAGAGGACTGTGGACACTGAGCTCTTATATGACCTGGACTGAAACAGGTAAGGCACAATCTGTACAGCCTGCAAGTGTGCATGAGTAGAATGGTCTCTGGAGCCACAAACTATGCATACAAAGGGAATGTAAGCCTGTAGACTATGGAGACAACCAGCTTGACGGTTGGCTGATTGACTATAGCCTGGCTGCTGGCCGGCGGATCTTTGATTGGCTGCAATGGAAGCGTGGAACAAGACATAGATTTGTCAAACAGTGATGTAGGAGGGGGAGGATCCAGATGCAGGAGGGTCGATCAACTCTTTAGCGCAGATGAGAGCCTCTGCCGCTCCTTAAGACGTGCCACTGATGAGCTGAGTGGATGCAAGTGCAGATGTACCTCCCCAGCAGTCATAAGGTCTCTGCGGGGGAAGCGACATAGTCAGCTCCTTGCTAAAAAACCTGTGCCAGATCGTGATAGTCCTGTGGCAAAGTAGAACGGAGAACGGGGATGTAACGATTTAGGGTTGGCAGAACGGAGACAATGGTAGCGGCAATGTACGCTCCAATTTGTCACAGCCATGGTCTCCCAGTTATTCTGGGGATTATGCAATCTTAACCATGAGAGGCCCAATGCTATGGGAAAATAAGGGGAAGGAATAATTAACAACTGTAACGTCACCCGATGGTTACCAGTCAACAACAACATCACCAGGGCTGTCCAAAACTGGACCTCCTCTTCAATAAAACTCTCGTCCATACCCAAGTCAATCAGCACTGGGATAGCACCACACTCTCTACCCCAAATGATCGTTGTTGACAAAGACAACATCTGGGGGGTTGGGTTGAATGAGTGGAAATAGTTTGGCTCACCAGTAATCCCCCGTCTACTGGTGAGCCCCGCCCTTTTGGCAACTTCGGGCAGGCAGCAACAAAATGACCTGCTCCCCTTCAGTAAAACCAGTGCGTCCCCAGCTGTCCACTCCTCGGTGCTGCCCGTGCTCCACTGAGCTGCATCGGCTCCTACCAAGACTCCAACACCGGGGATGGGCTGGGTAGCGGCACCAAACGAGTGGGGACGTTAGGTGTACCAACCTCGGGACCCAACCCATGATTACGCGACCCCCTGTACTGATCTTGCTCCCTCCTCCTCTCCCAGATAAAGTTATCAATCCGTATCGCGAGTGAGATGAAAGTGTGTAATGAGTTGGGCTTGTCCTGAGTCGCAATTTCATCCTTAATCTCCTCCGAGAGACTCCTTAAAAACACTACCCTAAGTTCTCTATCCTCGCACCCACTCACTCTCCGAAGCCACAATCCGGAAATCTGTTGAACAGTCCACCACCGAAGTGGAACCCTGAGTGAACTCTCCTGACCCAAAACCAGAAAAACTTAAAACCACCGGAAGCCCCGCTCCCAGACCGTGGTACCCCCCTTTGTCAATTTACCTCGAAGCAGGTTGACTGCATACACCATTCTCTACTGGTCTGAAGGATAAGACCCCAGTTGCTGTTCAAACACTAAAGAGCAGGTAGGTAGTTTCTGCCTCGGGCAGAAACTACCTACCCCGCATACGTTTCAGGAGTGGGAACATAGGGCTTTCTCACGGTGACTCAACTCTCAGACATGGGGGGTGTACTCACAGACAGGGCTGACACCTCAGCCGCAGGCACGGGAAAAAGTGCCACTGCGCCGGTGGTCCTCAGCTCCACGACTTGTTCGCTGAGCCCTTGAAGCGCCTTCATGATAGGGGTGAGCGTGTCCTCATGCTGCCCCTGTTCACAGATGCTAACTTCCATCCTTAGTCTAGCTTTGACTACTCTTTCCCATAACTTCATTGTATGGCTCATCAGCTGTATTCCTCTGTAGTTACCTCTCTGCACATCTCCCTTATTCTTAAAAATGGGAACCAACACACTTCTCCTTCATTCTTCAGGCATCTTCTCCCCATCGAAATTCCTGTTGAACAACCCAGTCAAAACACAGGTTTTGCACCAGGATCGAGTGTCTTCCCATTCTTCATTCTCTTCAGTGCCCTCCTCACTTCATCTTTACTAATCTTGGATACTTCCTGGTCTACAACATTCACCTCTTCTACTCTTTGTTCCCTCTCATTTTCCTCATTCATCAACTCTTCAAAGTACTCTTTCCATCTTCCCATCACAAAACTGACACCCGTCAATACGGTTCCGTCCCTATCCTTAATGACCCTAACCTGCTGCACATCCTTCCCATCTCTGTCTCTCTGCCTTGCCAACCTGTATAAATCTTTCTCTCCCTCCTTACTGTCCAACCTGGTACACAAGTCATCAAAAGCCACTTGTTTGGTCTTTGCCACCTCTACTTTGACTTTACGTTGCATCTCCCTGTACTACTGTCTACTCTCCGGAGTCCTCTCAGTATCCCACTTCTTCTCAGCTAACCTCTTTCTCTGTATATACTCCTCATTCCACCACCGAGTCTCCTTATCTACTTTCCTTCCAGGTGACACTCCAAGTACTCTCCTACCTGTCTCCCTGATCACATTAGCTGTAGTTGTCATCTGGAAGGCCCTCCTGACCACCCAGTGTCTGTCTCAACTCCTTCCTAAAAGTCTTGCAACACTCCTCATTTTTTAGCTTACACCATTTTGTCCTCTGTTAGGCCTTTGCCCTCTTCAGCTTCCTCACCACTAGAGTCATCCTACACACCACCATCCTACGCTGTCTGGCAACACTCTCACCTAACACTACTTTGCAGTCACTGACTTCCTTCAGATTACACTGTCTACACATGATGTCGTCTACCTGTGTGCGCCTACCTCCACTCTTATAGGTCACCCTATGTTTGTGCCGCTTCTGGAAAAAAGTATTCACTATAGCCATTTCCATCCTTTTTGCAAAGTCAACCACCATCTGTCCTTCTGCATTCCTCTCCTGGATACCAAACCTGCCCATCACCTCCTCATCACCTCTGTTTCCAGCACCAACAAGTTCATTCAAGTCTGCACGAATCACAACTCTCTCAATTCTAGGGATGTTCTGTATCACCTCAACAAGGTCCAACCAGAATTTCTCCTTCTCCTATAACTCACATCCTACCTGTGGAGCATATCCACCAACCACATTGAACATCACTTCTTCAATTTCAAGCTTCATTACTCTATCTGACACTCTTTTAACCTCCAGGACATTCCTAACAAGCTCCTCCTTCAACGTAACTCCTATTCCATTTCTTTGGTATCTACCCCATGATAGAACAGCTCAAACCCTGCTCCTAAACATCTAGCCTTGCTACCTTTTCCACCTGGTCTCCTGGACACACAATATGTCTACTTTTCTCCTCTACATCATCTCCACCAACTCTTTACTTTTCCTGTCATAGTTCCAACATTCACAGTCCCTTGTTAGAAAGTGACAACACAAATGAGCTCCAAGGCAGATTTCCAGATTCAAAATAAAGGTTTTTATTTTAGGTTCACACAGAACTTGACGTTATAATTATAATTCAATATTTTAAGTTTGTATTTAAACAAAAGGCGCCGGTCAAAGTGCCGTGAATAATTTTAACTATAATAAGAACAAAAGAAAAACCCACAATGGGAAACACAAAGTGTAAAAATCAAAATCACTCTTGCGAGGGAAAACAATTAAATAATCAAACAAGAATCTACAAACTAAAATCGTTCTATCAGAGGCTGTACACAATTTAGGAATTAACAAAAAGAGATCAACAAGATTAGGAATACAATAAGTTTTTTCAAAAAGACTTTACCTTAAGAGGGTTCTGACAAGACACGACAGAGGATCAGACACTGTACCAAGGACAATGACCTGGCACTGACTGAGCGCGGATGAGGGGTTTAAATAACATGGACAACAGGTGACACCGATTGGAACGACACAGATGGGATTCAGGTGCGCAGAGACAGAAGGTAAGGCTGGCGGCACAAGCATCAAGCACAGGTTTATAGGTGACATGTACTAGACCTGCATGGACCCAGGTCCAGGTGCGGATGCGTGCGGCCCTGTC
Organism: Gymnapogon annona; assembly: GCA_029814585.1. Classification (NCBI taxonomy): domain Eukaryota; kingdom Metazoa; phylum Chordata; class Actinopteri; order Kurtiformes; family Apogonidae; genus Gymnapogon; species Gymnapogon annona. Next base: position 26,615,537 of record JAPTHA010000001.1, read on the forward strand.
CGTGCAGGTCGGCGTCAGACCTGGGTCCGTGCAGGTCTAGAAGATGTCACCCATAAACCTGTGCCTGATTGTTGTCATTTACTTTTGATTCTCTGTTGGCGTTTCGCGGAAAAACGTAAATATTCTTACATCACTATGTCGACGGAAATGGTCCGAGAGTCACAAAAAATTACACAACATTTTTACAGATTTTATAACTCAGTGACACATAAGGCACCAGGTTAAAAGGCACACCGTTGGTGGTGTGACTCAGGATTCTTTTCAATAAAAAAATTTACCGTAGCTCAAAAAGGGTTGAAAAACACTGCACTACGCTATAATGGAACAGTACTGTATGTGGCTGGAGACAAAATGGCGGAGCCGACTCGGGTACCATAATGTAAAACTCTGGTGACGTAAAGCCGAAACGAAGTAAGTCGTGTGCGATGTAATGCGAGGACCACCTGTAGTTAGACACAGACGCGCCCCCTTACCCCCCCGCAAAAAATTAGCTTAGCAGGGCAAGGCACAAATAAAATTGACTGAATCCCTAAAATGCAATCACATTCGTACATGTCAAACCACAAACAGAAAAAGAAGCAAGCAAACAAAGCAATAATTTAAAAGTGATATGAAAGTCATATGCGCAGACCATTAAATGCTTGGACAATAAAAACCGTTAGTCCATGAACTTATCCGCCGCCATGGCATGAATTCAACAATTGTTCATTTTTTCCATGGGTATGAGGTCTGTTAATGTGTTGGCTGGTTACCGTAGTACCACCAGGATGTGTCCACATAAAACAGAGTAACCGACAATGAGAAAGAAAAGAATACAAAAAAATAAATCCGGCTGAGCATTCCTTTAACAACCCGCAAACCAACTAGCACACCTTGTGCACACTCGGAATGCGAGTGCAGTTTTCCAATGTCATGAAGCATCAGGATGAGCCGAGGATCAGCGGGGTGAACCAGGAGGTGGAGGAGACAAGAGCCAGGTTACAACAGCTGCACCCCAGGGACCAGATGGGTGCTGGTCGGGGATACAAGGGGTCCAAACGGCACCAAGTGTAACCGGTTGTTCGCACACCTTATGCATCATCTCACTCTGCCTTGTGTTGGATTTCCCAAAGAGTCTCATAGACAGGTCCGAAGGAGACAGTTTCTTTTATTCTGACAACTGAAACACAAGGACCTCCAGTCAGTTATACAAAGTACGGTGTACCTCTTGCATTGGTGTTGTGATTTCAGTATGTCAAGTCATGTTCTGTTCTGTGCTTTCCCATTTCGTGTCCTCAGCTTTACGCTCAGGTTTCCCACCCAACTGTGTCTCGTCCAATCATCCCCGATATGTCTCCTGATTTCCTCCTGTATTTAAGTGGTATGCCTCCCCTGGTCCTGTGTCAGTCCGTTGCATGTGTTGCCTGTCTTCCATCCTCGTTCTTGTCCCGAGCAGAAATGATAAACACAAATAAGCCAACAATAACAAGACTGTTTCACGAAAATGTCAGAGCAGCTATTTTCGGACTAAAGACAAAAACCGAGGTAATACAGAAAATGAAAGACGCGCGTCTCTCCGCAAATGGAAACATCACCTATCAGCAAATCACGGACATTAATTCAGTTCCAGTAACTCAACTGCCAGTGATGTGTCTGTGATATGATCGATATCCTGTCTGTGATGAGTCCGTGATATGATCCATATCGGTGGATATCGGACAAACAGCGCCGTTATGCAGGTATGGAACTCTGATCGTATTGTTATTGAGGTTCGAGGACTGCGTTTTTCCCTAAAAAATTAGAGAAAACTGATTTCTTGTTTGTTTTCTGTAATTTCACCAACAACAAAAGATAAAAATTCACATTAAAATTATAATGAACGTTAAACTTAAAACACCAAAGATCAAATAGCACCAGTAAGGTAGCGATCACCCCATTAGTGTAGTGGTCCGTATGGCTGCCTGTCACGCGGTGATGATGCGGGTTTGATTCCCCAATTGGAACTCAAAATTTTGGAATTTCCCACTGCGGAAAAAGTAAACATTTAATCATGAATGCTCATTATGTATTTGTGGCACACTTAGTCATTTTGATAGTATGCTAATATAGTTCATTTACACTTTTTTTTCATTTCATTTTACACTATTTTTTTACGGCTCCAGAGACATTTTTTTTTTTTTTGCTTTTTTGGTCCAATATGGCTCTTTGAACATTTTGGGTTGCTGACCCTTCGTCTAGCCTCTGCAGAGTGGAGTTGGTTAGTTCTGTGTTGGGTTTGGGCATTGTTGTTACTTTGAGTTTTCCCTCTTTGGAGTGGTTTTGACTTACTGTTTGGATTTTGATTTTCCCATTTTGTTTTTTTGTTTCTTATTTAGATAAAATTAATCCCGTGTTTTTTAACTGGTGCCTTTTGTTATATTGAAAAATAATTGAATAGAAATGATCTGTTAACATCTCAATCTAGTATGTTCTCCATTGAACTTTAAAGTAAAACTTTATTTTGAAAATTAATTCTCAGTGTCTGGATAGGTCTTGCGTGTATATGTTCCTGACAACTGGTGTCTGAACAAAAGGGTGGGGTGTACATAAAACATATTAAAACCTGACAGCGTTAAAACACTGGGACCTCCAGTTAGTTATACAAAGTACGGTGTACCTACACAAATGACATACAATATCAAAATACCCCCACACATTACAAATAATACTAAACAAATCCAAGTCTGCTATAGAAATAGAAAAAGAATACTTAACAAAGTTAAAACAAATAAATACCCCCCAACCCCCCTCCCCTAACAGCCAAAACGCCTACCTCCTGCATTGGTGTCCAAACAAAAGGAAGGATGTAATGGCGCAAAATCATAAAAGGGATGTCACGGTATATAAATTTCGTAAGGTACACCTTCAAAATAAAAAGTTCCCCCCACTGATTTGGAGGCCAGTCTGTCAGGTATTACCCAAAAAGTAAATGTTAATAAAACAATCACAAACATAAATTGCATGTGCACATATGCACAGCCTAATACTTACACAAATAACCAGAGTAGGATTATAGAGAGATTAACAAGACAAAGTTCAATGCAGGAATTTTCTTCTGTAGAATACTGTCTATGATACTACATTTAGATTCTTGTAGCAAACCCCAACCAATAAATGCTGTCCTTTCTCCTGTCATCATACACCTGCGTTGTTGTCTCACATTTCACAGTGTCTGTGGTGGGGCTCATCATTTGTGTGTGAACAGTCCAAGCTAGAGGTTTTAACTGCTGTTTAGCTCTGAAACTCATCCAAAATCATCTGTGATCCTCTTTCAGCTGTCGCTGTTGGAGATCTCTGTCTCCTTCTCCTTAAGTGCTGATGCCCGTCTGTCTATTTGTCTGTCTCACCAACTCTCCCCGTCTCTTATATTGTCAAGTTTACCCATCTTTCTAGCTTCCCTGAACTATCTTGTTTCTTTGTCATTCTGTTGTGAGGCTGATATGCATGTGGGTGAAAGGGTGTTGGAGGATGCATAGGCTATCTGAAGGGAATATTGAAAATCAACATACTCATGGCTAGCATGCCTGTCTGTTGAGTAAATAATACAGCTACTTTTACTAACTTTGCCTGAAAAATGTAATACAAATAAAATACGTGAGAGACCAAAGTATGACATGCAAGGAAAACAATAGAAATAAAAACGAAAGAGTTAATGCCTTTCTTTGATTAGTTGCAATGTGATTATTATATCATACAAAAGTCTTAAGTGACCTTTGGTTTTGTTGTTTTTGCAGGGTTGAAATGGATATTATATATATGTATATATCTGTATATTTGTTTCTCATTCTTTTTGCACATAAGGTGAAAATGCCAGATATATATGTATCTTAAAAGACACAAAACTGAATTAAGCAGGTTCTAATGGTTTGAAAGTGGCAAGTCGCTATTTAGGGTGACCTCATTCCTATGAAAAGAAACAGTACAAATAGAAACATCACATCAGGAATTAAGCACAGTGTTAAAACATTAAAAATACGTATTCTTACAAAAGTGCAAAAGAGGTCACATTAAGTACTAACACTTTGGTTTATCTCCCCCTTGAACTGCTACCTTATCGTGGTGGGGGAGTTTGAGTACCCGGATGATGCCAGGAGCTATGTTGTCGGGGAGCTTCATGCCCCCCAGTAGGGTCACCCAAGGCAAACAGGTTCTGGGTGAAGGGTCAGACAAAAGGGACGACGCGGGCCCCTCTTCCTCCTCCTCCTGTGGGCCCACCACCCACAGAGGCTACCGTAGGGGCCGGGTGC
>JAPTHA010000001.1:26680778-26691682 GCA_029814585.1 Gymnapogon annona
GAGTTCCTTATTATAATTACTAGTTATTAATTACTAGAATGTTTCAACTGTAACACCTTCCAGCATATCAATGTGACAACACAAAGAACAATGTGGCTTGTGAAATAGTGTTTCAGGCAGGATGAGAAATCATTTACACACATTAATTTGCCACCACAGAGTCCAGACCTGAATATCACTAAGAATCTTTGAGACGTGATGGAGAACACTTTACACAACGGGCCAACTCTCTGTCATCAACACAAGATCTTGGAGAAAATGCTGTACAATTTTACAGAAAGAGTTGTGATTTGTATCATGATATTGCAATAACATTACAGTTGGCTGGCTAGCTCAGTTGGCAAGGCACGGGGCTGGTTCATAGGGGACCTGGGTTCAATTCCTGGGATGAGGGTCCAGAGTGGGTCTTTGGTCAAGACCCTTCACACTGATGCTTACAACTGAAACCTCAATGTCTCATTTAATTTGTCATTAACAGGTGAAGACTGTCAAACAAGATATTTAGTATGGGATTTTTTCTTGGCCAGGCTGTGCATTTCAGCTGTATCTTGCCTCGAACACGAGTGCCTGATAAGGAAACAAAATATAAAAAATTTTGAAGCGTAGAGTTTTACCAAGGCAGCTAAATTCCTCACAAATACATACCATCCTTGGCAGCGGTACAATATGCTGCAATTATCCATAACTCATCCACTTGCACTTTTAAATCTCTTTGAAGTTTTTATTTTACCTTTTGTAAAACCAAAAACAGATTTTTTAATATTGACCTTTTGCCTTTCCAGATTGGTACTAGATCTTGAAACTGTACATGTACGTGGTAAATTGGAATCACTGAAGCTGACTTTTGACCAAAATGTCTTTTTTTAATTCCCAAATCTTGTGAAATTTTTGGTGACCTTGACGTTTGATATACATAGCAGAAATCTATATTTTCTGTGATCAGGAACTCAAACAGCAAAAATCTGGTCTAATTTCGCCAAACTGTGAACGCTAGACTGCAAACAGATCAACAGACAGATAACTGTGGGTGAAGACATAACACTCTTTGACATCAGAGCCTTTCTGTCAAAAACATTTCATAGTTCATATCCTTACCTCCAGTTCTGGATGTAAACTGTAGTTCTCCTCTGGCTTATGATGAGGTTTGGTTAAAAAGAAATTGTTAAAAACATAAGCAATTTAGTTAAAGTTAGAAAAATGGTTAGCATAGAAAGAGACATACATAGGATTATGGGAGATGTAGTATTAGGAACATCATGCTATTCTTCCAGTATTCTATCCACTAAACTATACAATACCCAGAACAGTTGCATTAGACATCTTACATTCTGCCTATGAATTCATGTGTATGTGGTATGTTTGGGCAGCTTCAAAGTATCCATCTGGACACAGCAGTAGTTAGAGGACGGAGGATGGATAAGGCATGGGGTAGATGGGTAGGGAGAGTGGGGGAAGGTTGATGGTTGGTTTGACACGGGTGTGTTAAAAAGTATTAGGGAGGGGGGCTCACAACAGCTGGCAGCCAAATCTGCTTCACTTGCTTTCCCACCTGTCACACACCCACCAACACCGATACACACAAACAGCAATTTAATATTAAGATATATGTGGAGACGTACACCCACTCAAATGCATTCTAATGGAGACAAAGGGCAGCCTACTACTGACCAAAAAATGTATGATCTTTTCCTCAGTTGAATTAAACTTTTAATATTTCCCCGTCATAGAAACCAAAATCTGAAGGTTGCATTACAATATGACCTGTATCATGGTAAAATAAGCTAAATGTATTAGACCTTAATTCAAAGACTTTCTGAAGCAACATCTGTTCACATATTGCTATGTATCAAACATCAAAACTGACACAACTATAATACTTGGCTATTTTTGCAAATATGACAAATTAAATGATGACTGGAGGTGTGGTTACAGGATGAGTCTGGTCAGACACATTTATACCAACAGCTGAAAGACAGTTTATTAACAAATGAGCCACCTGATATCCTAAAGCATGAATAAATCATCATGATCCTGTTGTTCAATCTCTATTGAACACCAATAGTTTTACAATGTAAGGAATTCACTTAGACAATGGACACAGACAGAATCAAGGTTTATAAAAAAAAAGTATTATTTGCAGTTCACACAGAACATACAACACCAAGCCAACTTCAATATAAATTCAATATAACAAAAAATGAAGCAGAAAAACCCGTGAATAATGATTAACAAAAAGTCCTACGACAAGTAAATAATAAGAAAACTACAATGCAAAATCACACTAAGTGGTACAAGGACACAATTTAGAAATTACAAATTAAATTTCGAAAACCAACTATAATCAAGAAAAACTAAACCAACTACGAATACTTACAGACTATGAACTAACTTACTGAAGGAGGCAGGACAAGACGAGGCAGGACGGTCGGACTCGAAGGACAAGACACAACAATCTGACAAAAGACAAAGGGAGAACGCAGAGTTTTAAACACTAGGAGAAGCACCAGGTGAGGAGAATCAGGGCTGATTAGACACGAGACTTAGGAGGGAAGGGGTCTGGGGAGTGAAGCTATCTGAAACGAGAGGAGAGAGACGCTGAACAAACAAGAAGTAACAAGACAAAACAAAACAAGAACAATTAAACACAAACTCCACGTGACACATAAATCCTAACAGTACCCCTCCCCCCCATAAGGTCCAGCTCCTGATGGACCATGTTAATTAGGGGCACTTCTGTGGAAGTCATCTATCAGGGTTTTATCAATAATATAAAGAGTATTTCACCCATTGTCTCTCCTCAGGCCCGTATCCCTCCCAGTCAACAAGGTATTGCCTCCCCCTACCTCTGTTTCTAACAGCCAGCAGACGCTTTACCATAAACACAGGTCTGAAATCAACAATGCGGGAAGGAGGAGGAGACGGGGCAGCAGGAACGAGGGGACTCTTGAAAAGGCTTTAAGCGAGCTACATGGAAAGTGGGGTGAACTCTGAGGGACCTAGGAAGTCTTAACTGGACTGCGGCTTGGTTAATTACTCTTGAAATTGGGAATGGTCCCACAAAACAGGGCCCAAGTTTACGGGACTTACAGGGACTGGGGAGATCTCTGGTAGAGAGCCAGACTTTATAGCCGTCTGGTATTCTGGTGCCAGTCTCCTCTCCCTGTTCGCCATCCTCTTCATCTGGTCCTGGTTGCAGAGAAGGATGTTCCGTGTGGCTTCCCAGATCTTTCGACATCTGTGCACCTGCGCAAATGCTGCTGAGACTTCAGCCTCCCGCTCATCGCTCTCAAAAGTGGGAGGCTGATAACCATATGAAACGGGGAGACACCGGTGGCAGATGTGGGCAGCGTGTTGTGCGCATACTTGACCCACGTTAGATGTTTTCTCCAAGAAGCAGGGTTCTGGATGACCAGACAGCGCAGGCAGTTTTCTAGGACTTGATTCAACCACTTCATCTGGCTGTTGCTCTCGGGGTGGTACCCCGATGATAGGCTGACCGTGGCCCCCATCAGCTTACAGAATTCTTTTCAGAACTTAGGTATGAACCATGAAGACGAAAAACATGATTACACATAATTTCTGCTAATTCCCTAACCCTAACCCTCTCTTTTGCAGGCAGAGCAATAAAATGGGTCATTTTGGATGGCTGGGGATGGGGAGAATTTGAAGAAAACCTGCCCACGTGTTGGTCGCCGGCTTGGACCAAGCACACACTCAAGACACCGCCCCATACTCCCACACGTCCTTCTCCATTAAAGGCCACCATAAATCTCCTCCTGACAAGATATAGAGTTCATTTATATCCAGGGAGACAAGATATAACTGAAGAATGTCCCCAATGTACCACCTCAGACCTTAACTCCTCAGGGACATAGAGTCTGTCGGGCAACCATCTAGTGGCAGATGGTTAGCATCATCTTGTAACACGTCACTTTACATCTGCCATCTTACCGCTCCTATCGCACAGTTGCGAGGTAGGATGTTTTCCAGTTGCTTGGCAACAGGCTCAGGGTCAAACACACGTGACAAAGCATCCAGTTTACCAGTCTCGGATCCTGGCCTGTAAGACAGATGGAAATGAAATCTGTTAAAAAACAACAACCATTTAGCTTGGTGTGAATTCAGTCTTTAAGCTCCCTTTAAGTACTGAAGATTCTTGTGATCAGTCCAAACAATAAAAGGTTGTTGAGAACTTTGCAACCAGTGATTCCATTCCTAAAGGGTGAGTTTTACAGCTAACAGTTCACGATTACCAACATCATCAGAATCCTTTATTGACACCATGAACATTGTCAACAACATTTACTGTGAAAGTCAGTTTCGCAATTCCACATGACAGCAGGTATAAAACAAAATAATAAAAAAATAGCATATCCAGGGTGAGTTGTGTCAGTGCTGATTTTTTTGGCTTTCCTGCAAAGCCAGCCAAGGTAGATGTCACTGAGCGGGGGCAATGTGGTCCCAATCATTTTTCCTGCTGTCTTCACCACCTGTGGCAGGTCCTTCCTGTCCCTCATGGTGCAGCTGGTAAACCACACTGTGCAGCTGTGCGTCAGGATGGATGCTCTGTGGAAGTTGACTTGCAGGGGATGGGGAGGTGGGCCTGCTTTAACTTTCGGAGAAAGTAGAGGCACTGGTGGGTGTTCTTCACCTGATGGGATGTGTAGGTGGCCCAAGTGAGGTCGGCTGATATAATTAAACCAAGGAACCTGAAGCTCTCCACCTTCTCACCCTCCTGTCCTTTAATAGAGAGGGTGGGGATCACAACCTTCCTGGATTTCCCAAAATCCACAATTATTTCCTTGGTTTTTGTGGTTTTTACGTCCAGGTTGTTCTGAGAGCATGTATTCTTCTTGGGTATGGGGGACAATGACAGCTGATTTCAGGCAGATGGGAACCGCAGACTGTTGCAGCGAGAGGTTAAAGATGTTTGTAAATACCTCTGCTATTTGGTCTGCGCAGTCCTTGAACATTCGACCCGGGATGCTGTCTGGACCGGATGCTTTCCTTGGATTGACTCTGTGCAGGGTTGATCTGACCTGGTGTGGTTGCAGCTGTAGCGGGTTGTTGTCCACTGGTGGAGCAGGGGAGGTGTCTGGGTTCCTGCCGTAATGGTCAAAATGGACAAAGAAATGGTTCAGTGTGTCAGGAGGGTACTGTCACATTGGATCCCAGCTGTTAAGTTTTGTTCATTTGTCTTGTCATTTCCCTTTCTAGTTTGATTCATCTCCGTTTGTTTCATGTCTGGTGTGTTTTTCCCCATTCCCCAGCTTAACTACCTGTGATAATTATCTCCCTTAACCCCAATGTGATTCACCTGTGTCCTGTTGTCTCGTCCTCTCCTTGTGTATTTAAACCACTGTGACTCAGTGTCTCGTTGCTAGTTCATGTGTCTTTTGAGCCGTACTTACCCACGTTCTCTAGTAACCCTGTTTGTTTGTTGGACCTCTTAGACAATTTGCCTGGATTTGGACTTTGCCTTTGTCTGCCTCTTATCTGTACCGCCTCTTGGACCATTCACCTCCCCGTCCCACACCCACACCACCGTCTACGGACAGTAAGTTGGATCCTATCTCCTGGACTATTCCATGTTAAACCCTTCACCGGACTCACAGACCCCATCTCCCGGACTATCCCCATCACACCCCTCATTGGACTCAGGACCCCATCTCCCGACTTTCCCCGATTCACTTAAGACTTTTGGTCAATAAACCACTCACTCTTCCTTAAAACAACGTCTGGTTTCAGTCTCCGTATTTTGGATCCTTTCCTCCGCACCCACCCGTGGCAGGTACTGTCTGATGGTATTGTGGCAGTACTGTGATTGTTGTAGCCAGTCAGAATCTTAATCACCTGCCATATTCCTCAAGAGTTACTGCTGTTGAAGTGGGCCTCGATGCTCTGTTGGTAACTGAGCTTGGCCTTCTTGATTCCCCTCCTCCCCTTTGTCTGTTCTTCCTTATAACTTTGTGGGTCCCCGGATCTGAAGCCAATGTCCCGTGCCTTGAGCGGTGCCTTCACTTGGCTGTTGAACCACAGTTTCTGATTGGGAAACATTTTAACAGTTTTTGTCTCTGTCACAGTCTCAGTCCAGAAGTTGATGTAATCCAGTACTGCAGATGAGTGTCCATTCAAGTCTGTACCCTCTGCAAAAACCTCCCAGTCTATGACATCAAAGCAGTCCTACAAGGCTGAGGTGGCTTCCTCAGTCCAGACTTTGACTGACTTTGTGGATATCTTTTGTCGGCAGATCGGTAACCTTAAATAGATCACCAATGATTTTAAGAGATTAAATCATTAGAAATTTAAACAATAGATATAACCAGCAAGAATTTAGTATTAAATATGAAAGGATGATTAAAGAATAATAACAATCTCTTAGATATCTATGTGAAGCAGCAAACCATCTTGAATTTATCCAGATAGTCGACTATATAGATTAGAAAGTGGTGACATTCTCTAAACAAGTACAGCAACCCTTTCAGACATAAGATACCTATTAGAGCTGATGTGTATCTTACTTCACTGTGGGACCACCTATAGGTTGAGAAAGATACTTTGTGCCATATCCTTCACTTACTCACTCACATACCTCACATGCTGTGTTGTTGTGCCCATCCATGGTGACTGAGTCTTAATAAAGCCTAATCCCTGCCGTGCATCCTCTTTCTGTTTCTCAACTCCTGCTGGTTGTCTGTCTCAAGAGTGCCGTAATTTACTGTCACAGAACTCCTCAAACCGGCCTCCACACAGTGCGCCAAGGGGGGACGGGAGACTAGGTAACACAGATCATCATCAAAAAACTAAAAATAAAAAAGAAAGGAAAAAAGAAAAAAAACATTTCTGCTTCCTCTTCTGGAATACAAAACAGAAGAAGGTGTTAAAAAATAATGGACAGGGGATGGAGGAGGAGGGGAGACAGACACAGACTCAAAGACAAACAGCAGTTCGCCCAGCTTTGTTTAGATTTCCTCTTTTTTCATAGAAAAGGCACGGAAGGGGGGAAAAATTGCTAGGTGGTTGTCAGCAGTTGAAGCCGCAGCCGCACCTGGCATTGTGCGACTGATCTTTGATCACTTGTCAAGTGAAATTCCACCACTGAATTAAAGTGAAGGAGGGGGCAACAGAGAGTGGGAAGACTAGAAAGAGTGACGAGGAAAATAGAGAGAAGATGACTTGTCTGAAACATAGCTCTGTGTGTTTTTCTTCTTTAATGTTGCATGCACTGCCCTGTTGGCAGTAATTAAAATCAGCATGAACTGTTGAATTTGTCTCAAGCTAACTCATTCAATTCAGTCTCTGCTCGCTCCAGCCTTTATGCTCATGCTTGCATGCATTGGAATAAATGTCAATTTTGTTAATCCACCACACAAACCTTTAAATTAGTGTGCTTATTCTAGATTTCAGTCTGAGACACCTTTCAGCAGTAGTGATAATAGCAAAGAAGTGGTAAGAATTATGCAAACAGAAAAGATGAGTATTTTCACAAGTGTGAGTTAGAGAGGAGGTCAAATCCAGATGAAAACCTTCCCTTTAAGTGAGTGGAAGAGGGCCAGTGCACTGTGTTTTGGTAAGTGTTGCTTCCATAATAATACATTTTTAAATTTTTTTTTACACAAGTCTGCTCCTTGTCCAAGACACTCATTGCTTTGGGTCACTGTCATATAAAACTTTAAAGAAGCATTTATTTCGCATTTATCTGACGAGCCAGGTTCATATGCCCAAAGTAATAAGTTGTTTTCCATAGTGTGGGTGAGCAATACTCTGAGTTCCGTTGTTGGAAACATAACGGGTGAAATCTCTAACTATTAGCACAGACCAAGGGTAGGGTTGAAGTAACTAATTACAAATATTATTATTTTTACTGTGTTTATGTACTATTAGGATATTCTATGCCATGTTGTTTAATGGCAGTCCGGATTAAATACCACTGAAGTGAAGTCAGTCGAAATGAACATCAATATAAAATTTAACGAATCTCTATCAGAAACAGTTTGAGCTTAATTTGAACACACACAAAAAAAACTTCAATTCAATTAGTAGTCCAAAACAGAGACAGTGATGATATGAAGCAATGGAGGTTTATTTTACAGTAGTCACATTGAAAATGCTTCCCTGTGAAAATGAATAATTCTTGTTTTTGTTATTATTGATTTTATTTAATTTATGTTTGTATATTTTAGAGGAAAATTTTAAAAGACAATCTTATCCTATACAGTAGTGGGAAAAAAAGCATTTGGATAGGGCTGGATAACATGTTGATCATCTTTTATCTATACTTGAAAGGCAATTTTTGGCCCTAACATTTTTATTTCTCTTTCTTAAAACAACAACAAAAAGCAGGTCTTGTTGTAGTTAAGGTTGCAGACCTCTAGCATCAACATACAGTATTAGCAACACACTGGCTCTTAATTGGTCTTTGTAGAGCATGAATGTTGGTTTTGTTCCGTATGGACCTTCAGCCAGCAGAAATAAACTCCTGGGTGATTAAAAATACTTGTAGAAAACCAGTTTCATTGGTTTCAAAATTATTTCATTGCTTTAAAGACCATGGAATGCAGAACATTGTTTACAATAACTGCTTTCAAATGACAAAAAACCCGAACATGCTGAATATATGCTCAGTAATATATTTACTTTCCACTTTTTATACAATATGAATAAACTGCTACAGTAAATCATTCATTATTAATCTCAGGTGTTCTCATGTGTTAGTCATGTTTGTGACTGGACATTTTTATGTTAGATATTTAGACTTGTCAAAGCAGCCAAGGGACAGGTGTTTTTTACACTACTCATGGTGGCTCTGGTCTGCCTCAGACATCCACTCTGTAAAGTGGTATGCACAACTCCAAGTTCTCCAACAAATACAACCAAACCAGTTCCCATGTGCTTCAAACATTCAGAATGTCTTCTTCCCTCCTGTTCTTTGTGAAGTTGCCATCCCGGTGACCTCCTCTTAAGACATGCTGTGTTCTGTGACAGGTGATGATTGTGCACCGTATCCGTCTAGTATAAATTGCAAAGCACCAGCTAAGACCTTCTTTCAAACATGCACAGGACATCCAAGCTAAACTGTTAGTGATACCGAGTTAACACCTAGCGTGGGAGCCATGACAGAGCACTATTGCTTTGAATGGTGGGAGCGACCTTGAGTGAAGCACTAGGAATTCCCTCCACTTGACAGCTGGTACTCTACTACACCCTTGACTTAGCATGTGCTAATGCTGTCAGAGACGTTTGGGGGAAAAAACTGATGGCATGCTAATCTACGCTATGTTTGCCATAAGGCGAAGTCGAGCTGTCCGTGCATGTACCGTGAGGTGATGACAGTAGTGCCACCAGTTGTTCGGGCCTCTGCAGGGGTGATTCAGGGAGATGAAAGGGTCCAAAGTCTTTCCCAGGTTGCTGTGGACAGCAACAGCAACTGGGGAGTTTATGCCGGGAGGGGTGGTCGTCATGGCAGCTGCTTGAATGACGATGTCAGCATGGGGTCTACAATCATACAACACACCAGCAATACTGATGTAGTAATTTATTCATATGTAAAGTTTTTTAATATGAGGACAAAGTGTTCCCATTTTGTTTTTGCACCATTTTTGTTGTAAAATTGCACATTAGATGTCAATGAGGTGAATGTATTTGCAAAAGAGTAAACTGTAGTCATAAAAGTGTATACTCCCGGGAGATTAATCATATCTTAAAAAACATGATGTACCATGAGGTTATGGCCGTCAGATAATACAGTGACATAGTGTTATAGAAGAAAAACCATCTAGATGTAGTGTTAAGAGGAGTTCTGAAAATTCAACAAATTCTAAACCTACCAACATTTTTCCACATTTAGGTCAAGAACAAAATAGAGAATAATTAAGTCCAAAGTACCACAGTATTGGGTTGCAATGGGGAATTATCTGAAGCTGAAAGGAAGGGAATTAATGTTCCACTTTGAGCTACAAATTGTTCTCAAATCATTACCTACATGTATTCATTTTGAAGGTTCCTCCTAATACATATACATACTGTAAATGCTCATATAACTGCATATATGTAATAACTTTAGACTTGAAAACATTATCCAACTGGCACCTCTCTCCTTTATTTTGAGATTCATCAACTTTTAGCACCTGTTGCTTGATTTGCTTGTAATTTTGAATTTAAGTGTAAACTCTAAATTGTTCTTTGACTTCTCTTAAGTAGCTGTGCTCTTGCGCGTGGCTCGGTGTACATTTGGTTTTGTCAACAACACTATCTTTAGGCTTCGTGATGTATATATTTTACATGCATTAACAGTAAAAACAGGGCCAATCACGTCTCTTGATCTTTTGCCAAGTCACAAAATGTGTTGCAAAATATTATTTCACCTGTCTATTTTTTCGGAACACTTCCTTTTCCTGTGTTTTGTGGCCTGTCTCAACTTTTTGGCGTTACCATTGTCAGATTCAAACATGCTTCATCTGTAAAACTGTACATTTCCTCATCGTAAATATTTAATCTTTTCAGTGATGCGATAAGATTTAAACATTGGTTCCTGAGATATGAAAACCATTGCCTTCTGTTGTTATTTCTTTTGTGATCATGTTGATCAGTGACTGATGAGCAGTGACTCTGCTCCTTGTTTTGAATGTGGTTCATGATCTTTGAGTGAACATCTTTAATGATATTTGGCAAGGGAAAACATGCACCACAGTATGTGTAAATCAAAGATTTATGGAGTTTTCATTTTCGGGAAGTTGGAGTTGCTATATTGTGTGCAGAAAAAGATTAACCTGTTCAAGTATTTGAGGTGTTTTTTTTAACATATTATCTTATGTCTCATAACACTTAACTCAAGACTGTTGAAAAAGTTATTGTTCGGCTGAGCCAACAGATGGCAGCAGAAAAAAAAATCATCAAGGGTCAGG
>JAPTHA010000001.1:26700505-26713327 GCA_029814585.1 Gymnapogon annona
CAAGTACAGATGACGACAGAAGAAACCCTCTCCACTATGGATTTTTCCTGTACGACTGAGAGCCTTCACAAGCATCTCATCAGAGAATCAAACTTTTTCCCACCTTTCAAATGTTCCATGTTTGATTCTCCCTGGCAAAGTCTAAATGGGCAGTTTTGTGGCATTGTAGGAGACCAGGTCTTTGAATTTGTTTGTTGTTTTTGAAACCCTTTTCCCACTGATGTCGTCTGATGGTTATTGCAGTCTGCACCAGTAAGGGCCTTAATTTGGATCGAGGACCATCCTGTATTTTGACAGACAGTCAATCGCATCCTCCAGCTCAGCGTAGGTGTGATTTTTTTGGGTCTACCACTTTACTTTTTTGTTCCATAATGCTCAGGATCTATCAAAAAATTTAGAATGAGTGTCTTATACTGCGTCCAACCTTAGCAGCAATGTCACGCTGTGAGAGGCCTTACTTATGCAGCTCGACAATCCGACCACGTTCAAGAAGAGAAAGCTTCTTAGCTTTAGACTTAGACTTAGACTCCCTTTATTGTCATTACACAGACACACAAACAATGAATCTGGTAACGAAATGCCGTCTTTAGCCATCAGGAGGGCATGTGAATGCCCGACAGAAAATGAGAATTTTGGCTTTTATAGCCTGCAGTCTTGGATTTTTAATCAGCTGATAAACAGCTGGCTGCTGTTTTGTCTTGTGTCACAGCTTTGGCTTACTCAACTTTCCTGCATTTTCCTGTGATTTCTTCGGTTTTCTGATTTTCTCTGTTTTCACATTTTCTCACTTGGTTGTGTTATTCTGGAACAGACACTGGATTTCCCCCAATGTGTTACCCTTAACGGACTGTATCCTTCTTAGACTTAGACTTCCTTTATTGTCATTACACAGACACAAACAATGAATCTGGTAACGAAATGTCATAAAGGACATATTCTAGGACTTTGATTTCTGGTTTTGACCCTTTTATGGACTTTACACACTGCCTCTTACTTTTCTCCATGAGTGGTACTGTTTTTGTGATAAAATAAACTGTTTAAAGACACCAGTCTGGCTCCGTACTCATCTCTGCACTTTTTACACAGCTCCACTACCTGGGCTGTTGTTGATTTATGTCAGGAGTCGGCAACTCAAAATGTTCAAAGAGCCATTTTGGACCAAAAAACAAACAAAAAAAATCTCTCTGGAGCCGCAAAAAAAATTAAAATCATTATATAAGCCTTATGTGAAGGGAACACAGGCTATAAGTGTAAATGGACTATATCAGCAAACTATCAAAATGACTAAGTGTGCTACACATAATGAGCATTCATGATTAAATGTTTATTTTCCTTGCAGCGGGAAATTCCAAACTTTCTAATTCCCAGTCAGGGAAATGAACCCAGATCTACCATGTAGCAGGCAGAGGTACTGACCACTATACTAACAAAGGGATTGCTGCCATTACTGTGCTATTTGATCTTTGCTGCTTTGAGTTTATCTTTCATTACACTTTTAATGTATTATATTTTGTTGGTGAAATTATAGAAATACAAATAAATCCAATTTTTTGTCATTTTTGAGGGAAAAAACGCAGTCCTCAATGAACCTCAATAACAATACGATCAGAGATACCTGCATAACAGCGCTCTCTGTCCGATACTGATCATATCACGGCCTCACCACAGGCAGGTGAGCTACTGGAGCTGATTTCATGTCCGTGATTTGCTGATTGGTGATGTTTCTATTTGCGCAGATGCATGTCTTTCATTACATTCATTCTCTATTACCTCGGTTTTGTTTTTGAAGTCCAAAAATAGTTGCTCTGATATTTACGTGAAACCATCTTTGTTACTGTTGGCATATTTGTGTTTATCATTTCTGCTCATTTTGACTTTGTTTCTGCATCGGGTTGCAACAAAACTCTCCGCAGTAGTGGAATGTAGAGATGCACTCCACTTCTTAAAACTATCCGCAAGTCCTATAATCGCACTTTTTCTGCCACTTTACTGTGTGGTCGGCTGCAAATGTAGGATGCCTTCTCTGGAAATGTCTCTATCAATGACTCCTTTTGTTATTTGACAACTTCTTTCTTGAATCCTCTGTTCTCAACAGCTATCTTTGGCTTTCTCCCTTTCCAATCCATGGTCCATGACATACCATCCGGTTTGTTTACAACAGCCACACGCACTGCGCAGCGCTTGACACGTGAGTTGCAGGTTATGACGCTACTCTTCTTTGATGGAAATGTTGAAATGTTATATTTATTCTAAACATTTTTACAGCATTGGAAAATGTTAAGAATATTTGTGTCATCTTTTTCCTCCTACAGAAACCACATTAAAACAAAAAAGATATCCCCCCCCCAACATCTTTTTCCATTTTCATATATTTTTGAAAATGCTCCAGGGAGCCACAAGGAGGGGGCTAAAGAGTCGCATGCGGCTCTGGAGCCGCGGGTTGATTTAGGTGTTAGAATTTGTATGTACGTACATATACATGCATATATACACCTATACATATGCATTTACATACATAAAACAGAGGGCCCTCTTACAGAATCATACACTACCCTTCCCTGAGAATAGAACTGATCCACACCCTACAAATATATCCCTTGAGCAACACTCCACACAGATGAGCCACAGCACCAATAAATCCCCCACAATCATGTAAACACCTCCGCAGAGAACTGCATGTGGCCGTATTTTATGCCTCTGCTGAGGTCAAAGTGACAGGGGACAGACAGATACAGGAGTTGGCAAACTAAGAACCCATCATGCGGCCTTTTATTGCAGGTTAGAAAAAGGAACACAATATAGAGAGCAGAGAGAAGATAAAACTGTTTGCATTTACTTTTTTTTTATTGTGGTATTGAACACCCACCTCCAGTAAGACTGAAAGTTTGCTGTTGCAGCCTCAAGAAGGAAGTAGGCGAGGCTTATTTTGATAGTGACAGTGCTGTAAAATACATGTTCCAGAAGATGATGAATCTGGTGCTTTCTGTTTTCAAAAAGGATGAAGTATCAGTGCTCAGACAACGGATGTACCATGGATTTTTTTTTGGAATCTGACCCTTTATGTACTTTTATTTGACGTCTTCGTATCCATGGACCATTCCTCAAAATTCAACATTCAGGGAAATATTTTTGGATCATCACAGTTCGGCAGGAAAAGGACTTGAGGAAACTGAGATTTACTATTATTTAACACTAGAAAAAAAGAACACTTTCTTGAACTTTGGGTCGACGCCAGAAAGATGCCTGTGATTGTGCTGGAGGCCAAAGACTTTGTCAGTCCTCTGTTTTTAGTGCGAACATGGGAAGTGATTACTGGTTGCATCACTTTCAGCCTTGTAGATTCGCTGAAAGACTGGGAACTAAACAAAGCTCCATCTTACCCGGGAACTCTCAGGATCTTCTGCATGTTTACCTGGTGCTTCTTCTTCACCCTTACCCTCCTTATCCACATTCTTAGCATCATTCAGTTTCACAGCCTCCTTCCAATATCTTGGAAGAACCTGACAATGACAGTGGCGGTGTTTGGTGCACTGATGTGTCTCAGTGTCTCTGTTATTTTCCCCTGGATCATCATAGAGCATGAAAGGGTGTTTCCACGCCCCATGGCAGCTGCTGTAGCCTCCTGTTTAACCTTCCTGGCGTATGCCTCTGAGTCCTGTGTGCTTTGCAGGCAAACGCATGAGCAAAGAGGCTACATGGGCAGCAAGCCCGGTCTTCTAAAGATACTCCAGCTGTGGGGAGGCTGTCAGATGATACCTCTGTTTGTGGAAGCCATCCAGGACTTGCAGAACAGTTGGCAGTTGTGGGTTTCTGGGGTGTCTTACGGGATTTGTATCCTCATGTCTGTAGTCACACTGGCGGTAATTTTAGGTGACTTTGCTGCAAAGTGTTGCCTGCCCTTTGACAGATTTCTGGCTGGGTTCAGTCTAATTGGGGTGCTGCTCTACACAGTAGCCACAGTGATTTGCTTTACAAAGATACTTCAGCTGAGAGACTTTGAGCCAGTGCATGTACAAACCAGTGCTGAAATGGTTATCATAGAAACCGTGATTGCAAGCATTACACTGTTAGCTTATACGGTAGACCTTGCATTCTCCATCAAACATATGTGTGATCGGAGTCATTCGTAAATTCAAAAATGTACATTATGTGGCATTCAGTGTTTCACCCTTTACATTATACTGTGAAATATGTAGGATATAATATTAAGGTTTTCCTTTTTGTGCCTTTCTCAAACTTAATTGACTATATGATGATATAATGCCACAGGACTTTATTTTACTCACGATATCGATATAGCATTTTTGTTTTGATTTACCTAAGCCATGCTTAATTTGGGAGGATTCCAATAATGAAAGTGTAACCGTGAAAGAACTCATTCTCACTATTATTCTCAAGAATTTGTCCTAAGCAAACATTTTCAAGAAATAATTTTGGCTGTGGAAAATGAAGTCAGTCATGCATTGTAATTGTCATCGTTATTGTTCATTTTGTATGTCTATTTGCTGGAGACTTGTGTGCTGTTAGTGTCCTGGCTAAAAAGAGCAAGTTGAGCCACAACTTCTGGCATTATGTTTTTGACTGAAAGGGTGTTTTTTTCACAAGATAAGATCAAATGTCAGTGTTTGCTTTCATTGTTGTTTTTAAATGGTTAGCTGCACCTAACATGTGAGCATGGTATCTGTGATTTGCAGCTTTGTCTTTAACAGCAGTTCACGAAAAATATTGATTGCATGGTAATTTATAACATATTTTTGTACATCTTGATCCATGTTGTCTTTATATGTTCCATCTCACATAGTCCAGGTCATCGTCCTTAGCCCAAAATGTACTTTTTCTTCCTTTTTTTTGTTTTATAGCAATGGGCATTATGAATAAACAGGGACTTTTATATGGAACTAGTAGATTTCAGAAAATATCACACACTAAACCTACTGTATATTTGCCATAATAAAGCATGTAAATGTCAAACTTCATGTTTAAAAACATCATACCATTAAATATCTAAACTGTATGAGATATGGCTAAGCCTTCAGCTTTGTTTCATTCAATAATAAAGCATTTGAAGTGAGGAAATTGCAGATTCAAATCTAAACGATCTATGGATTTATAGGTTATTGAATATAAAGCCATTTACAAATTAAATGGCAACAAAAGCTTGCACATTTTCCCCCATATTTCTGAAAAACCATAAATGTTCCACGTCTAATGCTTTCTTAAGTTTTACAATAACTTGAGAAGAATGAAAAAATTATAGCAGCTACCAATGGTATACACTAGATGGCAACACTTTCATAGTAACATACGGTATTTGATCAGCAGGACTGGTTATATATATGTAGATGTATCAGTGAGAAAACAATTTGTAAAGGCAAAGTAATTGACGTTTTTCTCCTTACACCCATCAGGTCTTAGAACAGGTCTGTACAGGTCTTAGGATAGGAATAGTGATAAGGCTAAGTCGATATAGGTTCTTAAGACGATAGACAACCACTATGATAAAAATTACTTTACTAATGTGAAGTTACTTCAAATGCGTTTTTCTTAAATACCTTGCGAGCAAAATATTCCATCAATTCCATCAGTTTTTAAATATACCTCCATCCACAAACACTGTAGAACTTTAGAACAAATCTAAGACTTGCATACTTTATTTTTTGTTTGAGCCTTTGATGTGTCTCGGAAGTAATTGATTTAAATATAACTCCTGTAGAGACCTGTAAATAATAGAAATATCAGCAACTCTGTAAACCTAAATTAACAATTTGTGAAATATTTACTAAATAAACAGTAAGTAAAGAGCATTTGGTGATCACATTTTGGAGCAGTAACTGCGTGGTATAACTACATTTACTAATGTTGATAAATGAGTCTGTAACTGTAGATAATTATGAATTATTATTTTTGGCAAAAAAACACAATAATAACTAGAAGACAACGGTTCATAACATATGTGCATTTTACTTTGTTTACATTCACACATCTGCCTCATCTGCTTCAGGCCCGCTTAACTGCTTTGCTGAAAAATCGATCGCTCCTCCTCGCTCTGAAAGCGTCACCAATGCGCAAGGCAGTTCCCCTTCCGCTCTGTCTTGATTAATCTGGCCTTGAGCGATTCCGACGTTTTTACTTTAAGGAACTACGAGTCCTGTGAGTTTAGCCAGTTGTCAACAGGCAGAGCGAGAAATTAGTTGTTTAAGTAATTTAGTACGTGGACTTGATAACACTAACATTAGACTGCGTGGCGGGGAAGAAAAGGGACATTGTAAAGTGTTTGTGGCCGTCGGTCACATTTCGGCTCGGCGTATCCAAACAAAAATGAAGTCCTCCATACGCGGTAAGCTACTATTTTTTTTTTAATTTGAGCGTTTGGGTTGAAGGACCACGGCACGGTAGCACGGACTTTAAAACACGTTAATATGCAAGGTAGCAGCGGGCTTATTTGACTCTTCCATCACTCAAGTTTACACACGTTAAGATGAAGTCAAATTTGATTAAAGGCCTTTCTGATACCGTTGTTTATCGCTTCACCGGTTTCACAGGATTGTCTGGTTTTACTAGTCGATGTTGGCTGTAAAAGTGTTCAGTGAGACCACAGTTAATGTAGAGGAAACGTTGTCATAAGGCCCGAAAAAAACATCCTAAAAGCCACCAAATAACTTTGCTACTTTCCATCAAAATGAAAACGTGTGTTTGTTGTGTTTTCCTTTTCCGACATGATTTGGCATCTCTGTCGCTGCAAATGTGTTTCCTAGCATCCCCCTGAGCACTACGGACATGTGTAACCTGACTCTGCTGAAGGCAGATGCAAGTCCCAGGCTGGATTGAATGGCACTGAGGATACACGGTAAGCACTTTGCCAGTAAATTTGAACTCATTATCGATCCGTTTCCTGAGCTACAAGCAACCTTTAGTGAGGGCAAAGTCTAGAGAGAACAACATAGGCAGTAGGAGAGAAGAGTAGGGATTGAGAGGAAGGACAAACATTCATAAATGAGAGCTAAGTAAGACTGGAAAGAAATCAGGAAGAGCAGATCATCATTGCCAGTAGTCCTTCTACAGTACACCACAAATAAAACGGAAATAATGTACAATATTCTCCTGTGTCAATCTATGGCACTAAAACTGTTCTTCAGGGAAGGGAAGAAAAACACTCCAAACCATCTTCCAAAGTATTTAGAAGATCATCATGTTTCATAAAAATGGAGACACTCTACATGCATCACAGGCATGTGATGATTTTTGTGATTTAATTTCTAATCAGCTTTCGTTGATGTGCTTCAACCTGGATTTGGCTTTTACACATTACACATTTTTTGTTTCTTTTCTTTTTTCAGACCGGACGTGTTTGTCTTGTCCTCAGTCTGATAGACTGAGGACAAGACAAACTTGAAATGATACCCACTGCACTGCAAGTTGCTTTTAGTCTCAGTTTCTCATAGAAAATGACCCACGTCTGAATTCTACTTTATTTAGTAGTACTCACAAGTGTTGTTATTGTGCATTTTAGAGATGATCTAAAATGACAGGAGTCTACACTCAGTGACATTTTGTGGACTCACTGATAGACCGACATGTTGGATCACATACTGGAAGTTCCTCAGTGAAGGTAATCGAAATAAACCGAGGCTGTAAGGCTTAACATGAAGTCAGTGACTAACATTCCTTAGCTGAAGAAGCTGGACAACAATATTGTGTGTCCGGTGCGGGAAATGTGAATGTAAGGAACAGGTTTACCACCTTTGTCAATCGCAATAGTACTGCTAGTGCATCTGAACAAGGGTAAATATCCCCATAGCTTCAGCTGATATCTTAAATTTTTGCCACAGGGACAAGGCACTAAAATGAAGCCTGCCGCTACATACTGTGATTGTGCAACATCTGATCTTTTTCACATACTTCAAGGTCCTGAGTAACTTACTTTATGCATGTGTATTCATATACTTTATTCCATAAAGTAGCCATGACATCTTGTCTTTTGTCCAGTCTAACGCCGTGATGTGTGTATGGTTGATATCAGTAGCAGGGTTAGTGGTTTGTTTTCACAGTTTTGCCCCAAGGTGCATTTAAAATATTAAGTAAGCTGCTGTATGGCTATAGCTTTGTGTAATGTATTCCTGTTTGTCTCTTCAGTTCACATTTGACAAAGATTCTGTGTTTCGGTTTTTTATCATAGTCTTATCACAGTGATATCAAGAAGCAGTCAGCTCATTGTCTCCTGTAAAGGAATCCGCTCCAGTTACATTTAGGTTATAGGGGACAAGGCTCTTTTACTGCTCTGCCCTCAGATTTCTTATACAGGATTTGATATTTCAAGTCATGTGATAGCGGTTTATTGATTAGCAGTAATAGTACCTCCAGGCTGTGGTCTGATCCAGCGCACAGGGCTGTGTTTATTTTGCTGTTGAGTCCTCAATTTTTCATGTTTCTTTTCTTTTTCTCGCAATAATTTCCCACATGATCATTCACAGTTCCTTACATTTTGGCTTTCTGTTATGGTCTTGAGCTTTATACTCCTCTATAAATGTGGCTCTTCAGAGTTTTAGGTAATGTGATCTGCATATGAGAATGTAAATCCAAAACAATATCTTAGTTGCATATGGTTGGTTTTGCTTAATTTCTGTTACTTTAAACATAGAATAGGGCTGGGAAATAAAACAACCATGAAAAGAGAATCATAATTCAAATCACTAACAACAATGCACTTTGTACATGTTTACTTTAATAAGACCATCACATAGAAGAAATAAATACGACACCTTCAATGTGTTGTGTCAGTGGATTTTCTATTGAAGTCTTAGAAGGCTATTTTGCACGCTAGCAGCTGTAGACCAGAGTATTCATGTAATTTAAAAAAACTCAGCTTACTGTCAGTATTGCTTTAATTAAACATGACACACACAGAGAAACATGTGACATTCATTTTCTAAACACTATAAACTCTGAAACAAACACTTTTGGCAATGTGAAGATGCTGAATTTTAAATAGCACGTTCATATTACCCTTCCTATTAACATTCATGAGTGTATGCCCAAATAGCTTTCAATGCTCTGTAGAATGATAAAGCTTATATTTGTTATCTGTGACTGTTTTATTTATATACATAGACCAACATTTGTCATGAGTTTGACCAATGTTTATATTCATTAAACTAACAAAACTTTTCTCTTTGTGCTTAAGACTATCAATGTACTCTTTCAGCAGTACCATTATCAAATTGTAGATCATGATAAATATCAAAATTTGTCATTATGTAATACATCCACCAGTCCTACATGTCTATATCAGAAAAGGAACTCAAGTTTGGTTTTTTGACAGAAATAGCACTTACATAGAAGTGAACAGGATTAATTTTGTCCAATCTAAACTTACTTTTCATTGAGATTCCCAAAATTATTCAATCATTTAGTTGCCTTCGAGCCCCACAGTTCACATGATAAACGTGTTTGAAAGTTCCCTAAGAGAAAGGAATAACAGTGTCTGTATTCTTATTATTTCAGCAAATACCAAATGACCACAACTGAAAGGCCACCAATGGTGTGAATTTCTAAAGGGCATATTTCATTCATGTTGTAGCTCTCAGTTGTTTGCTCTCAGCTGATGCATGTTGTCACATTGTTCAGAGCAAGTTTGCAGTGAAGATTATGTTATTCACATAAGCCTCTTCTCCACCAGGTCTTGTTTTAAAGCTCTCTTGTTAGATTGTTAACCCCAATGCAGCACAAAGTGTCATTTCTGAGCTAGTTAAAAAGGTTTACAAGTCTGCTTGTTAAGTATTGCATTATGAGCTGGTTTTAAGGAGGACTTCAGAAGTCTGCATTAGAATGAGGATGTATTCTTGTAGCTTCATTTCACTTTATTTATTTCATGTATTTACTTTGATATACAGTGATGATTTCTTTCGGCTTTTTCCCTTCCAGGGTTGCTACAGTGAATCCAATTTGCATATTTGATTTGGCAGGAGTTCAAATATGCGAATTGGACTTTGATATACAGTATTATTCATATTTGAAAAAAGACTATTTTAACTGACGTTTGCTAATATCTTTGGTATCAGAGTTTTGGTGGTTTAAAGCTAGTTCAATGGAGCAAAATCAATCTAAACCAACACGAATGCCTCACATTACATAAAACTTTGTTTTATCATACATTAATTAATACAAAATCGCTACTTTTATAACTAGAGGGAAGAGTTGCCTTTTTGGAAATTCTATCAAACACAGTGGTGTTAATTTGTTTGTTCACAAATAGTTAACATTAATAAGCCCAACAAGCCCAAAAACAGGTTTTATTTTAGTTAAGCCTCTGCATGAATTAATACATGGTTAGCTCACTATTTGCAGTAAAGGATGCCTCAAGGTTGCATTTGCTCGTTAACCTAGAGACCCAGGTTCCTAGGAATTTATATTACCAGGAACTTGTTTATTTTCCTGGGTTAATGAATCCCTGGTATTACAAGTGCTTTCACTACACATCAAAGTTCTTCAAAATTTACTCAAATTGGTTTGGTCATTCTGAGTTCCTGCTGGAGTCCTATTGAGCACATTTGATAAATATGTTTGACAAGGTCCAGCCTCTTTTGGACATACTGTATTTGCAGAATAAGATCTATAGTGTATTCTCCTGGATAGACAGATGACTACTACGCAGTGTATTCATTTGGAAAATGGAACAAAAAAGATCATATTCAGCAAATATGTGGAATGACTGATCCAACCGAGTGTCACTTTATTGCACATTGAACACATTGCATATGTCCTTAACTCAATTACTCATTTTTTTACTAATGCCTCATCTGTTTAACTTTACTGTTGCACCTTTATTGCCTCCTCAACCCCCTGCTTATGGGTATAGGTATATGTTTATAATTCTATTATCTGTTTTTGTGTGTTTTTTTTTTTAACTTTTTGCATGGTGGGGCATTAGAGTTGTGATTTTAGTTTTTTTGTACGCAAAACTTACAATTAAGCTGACTTTTTTGTTTTTTACAAGATCTATACTTATCCACAGTGTATTTGGATGGAGACACTTGATTGCACTCCTAGGAATGAATAGAGTATGTTCTTCTCAGCTTGAGCCTTGAGCTTCTCTTCCTTAACACCATTTTCTAAATAATGTGAAGCTTGTAGAAATGGAATTCATAAATTTGCAGGCGCAGACCGACTGTTGGGGGTGAACGTGTAGGATATTACAAGTGTGTTCTACCACTCAGAATTCTTCAGCACACAGCCCTGTCCCCAATAATTCTGGGTAATCTGAAAATGTCTATGCCCTAACTGGGAACATTTTCAAATAAATATTTGGGGTTGAAAGAGTGTTTTTAACACCCAGGTAATTTTGGCCGAAACTTGGTAAAGTTTTTATATTGCAAAAGGGGCTAGTAATGAGGTATTTTGGTTGTTTTACACTAACCACATGAAATTTCTTCCTAATATTTTCTAATGAAGTAAGATTTTTAGTAATGTCCTTCAGGTCCGTCATGTCGCACTTTGAGGTGTCTCAGCAGCAGAACTGAAGTGTATCCAAATTTGAGAGCATAATTAGGTTTTCATCAATGAATGTGTGCAGATTTTATTCCAAATGTTAACCATTTACATTTGAGTGATTTAACCTCTGTGCCTCTATTTCAATTTCTTAGCCTTTACACAGTTTGTCTTCTGACTATTTGTAACTCAAACACCTTTTTTTGTAATGCAGTAAAACCGGTTATGGCTGTGTTTTTTTTTTTTTTTTCATCCTTTGAGTTTTTCCTCCTAATTGTGGCATGTCCTAGACAAGACAAGTGTGCTACTTATACTTTGCATGGATATTGGCCTACACCCCTGTTGACTCTGCACCTGTTCATAGCTTTGACTCACTTTGTGACCATTCGAGTTTTCCCGATGACCTCACCTATTTTTATTATATGACTGTAATAGGCTTGTTTGGCAAAGGATGAGTCATAGCTTTAAGTGACAGAAATCAAGTCTTTTTTAATGGATTTCAAAATGCACTTATGGAACTGTTATTCTGGTTCAGGTCAAAGTATTCCCAGTTTTTCATACTCTTAATTTAACCCTTTTTTCCACTCAGAGTAATGTAAACCAACTCTTTTTTTCCCACAAAGCTACTTTTTTTTATTGCAGAATCAAAGGGTGTTGAGTACTTTGGGGTTTGTCACTCATTTAACAGTCTTTTCACACTCCACAGCAGACTAGCTTCTTGGTCAACATGACCAGACAGCATTTGGTAGGAAATCTGATGATTTTTCTGTTTCTGTAGAGAAAACTGTTTCTTTAATTTTTGACATTAAGTGACCGAAGTCTAAGACTTGCCCAACTTGACACAGTAAGGCATTTCCAAAACAAGTTATAGCCTTTGCCAGATTGAGTGTATGTTTTGCAGAGATAACTGTTTTTATCAGACCAATGTCCAAGGGTATGTTTAACATGTGATATCGCCAGAATATTTTTAGTAGATGTCTATAAACAATTAATGCTGTCTGTAAAATGGTAATAGCTCATTGTGACATTTAAAGAACATGATACTCACTTAAGATGGTAGCTGTACTTCAGTATAAACTTCACTTATCAGCACCTTTTTGTTTCAAACAATATTTATATAAATGTATAAGTCACTACAGTAAGACTAAAACTATAATTCATGTCTTAACAGTTGT
The DNA here is from genome assembly GCA_029814585.1 of Gymnapogon annona. NCBI lineage: Eukaryota > Metazoa > Chordata > Actinopteri > Kurtiformes > Apogonidae > Gymnapogon > Gymnapogon annona. Next base: position 26,713,165 of record JAPTHA010000001.1, read on the forward strand.
TATTGTATATCACAAGAAGTAGATTTTTGCTGAGCACGAAAAGTTTACATTTTGTAATCTCAATTTTGTCATTTAGGCATAGCCAGAAAGCAAAACTTAATTAATTGAATTAATACCACCCATTTATCTCCACTTTCTATTCTTCCTCATTACAAAAAAGACT
>JAPTHA010000001.1:26713427-26723713 GCA_029814585.1 Gymnapogon annona
AATGTGAATCAGTTGTCAACTAACTTACCTGGGTAAATAAAGGATGAATAAATAAAATCAAAGATACAATGAGATAATAAAAGGGTGCGACAACACAGCAACTACATAACAAATGTAATTTCTGAAAAGAAATGTATATATTTAATTTGGTTGGATGATTTAGTGTTTCTAAGTTATAAGAGTTGGCATTTACCGTATTTTTCAGACTATAAGTTCCTACGAAGTGTAAGTTGCACCAGTAAAAAAATGCATAATGAAGAACAAAATGTGTATGAGTTGCATTGGACTATTAGTCACAATTTAAAAAATCTTTTATCTGAAAAGCAAGTTATAATACTAACAATAGATTAGAGAACAATGGGCTGAGTAGATGTATGGTATGCTAATAATAATAATAGTAATTGATTTTATTTATATAGTGCTTTTCTATTAACACATACTCAGAGCGTATGCATCAAATGACCCATTAGTCATTCACTCTCACACTCTGGTGGTGGTAACTACATTTATAGCCACAGCTGCCCTGGGGCAGGCTGATGGAACTGTGGCTGCACGATCCACGTCAGATGGCCCCTTGGACTACCACCAAACATTCACATGCATCCATACACCTGTGCAGGGGCACTGGAGGCACTGGGTTAACTTAACTCAGTGCCTCCAGTGCCCCTGCCCAAGGACACAATGGCACATCTACCCCCTGAGCGATGGCCGCCCACAATGGTTATTCAGCTACATGAGGTGTAGGCAACAAACTGAATATGTGTCTGTTATGTCAATGTAACATATTAAAAGTTATTCGGATAACTGTAGCATAAAAGACATACTAACAGGTTTACCAAACTCTCGATCTCACTCTGTTGAATTCTTTATCCCCTGTGTCGCTTCTGAACATCTACCTCCAAATCTGGAGGTGGATGAAGCGCCTGGCTGTCGTCATCTCTTTGGCAACTACCTGGGCGTAGAGACGGAACTGCACCATTGATGAACCTTTCCCGGCAGCACATTGTTCAAGCACTCACGTGTAAACTCATTCAGCTGTAGCCATCTAGCTTTTTGTCAGCGATTAGCTTTTTTGTTTCCCCCATTGCAATAAGAGTAATCTCTGCTTTTTGCCAGTCCCTCACAAGTCTCTCGCTCACTCCAAACTTTCTTTCGGTAACTTTTCTGCTGCTCAGTTACCGTTTTTGGTTTCATATTTCACTACTTGCAGTTTGTAATCTGCAGAATATTATTTTCCTTTTGGGGGCATATTTGTTGATTCTTTCTCTGATGTCTTTATAAGTTACTGGTGATGTTGAAATTTAACATTTTCAGTATACAGGAGTAGCAGATACTGGTACATAAACCTACAGGACCTTATGTGGTTGTCAGTGTAAATATAACGAACATGTGAAATTCTATATTTTCATAATTTCACATAAGTTTCTCCATGCCAAACTATGAAAAAGTGTTTTGATGTCTGACATCATTGTATCAACAATGTCAGATTAATTAGGTCTTATTCAAGACATAAATGACCAAATTAGGTCAAAATAAGTAAAAACAAAACAAAACAAAACAAAAAACAATGCAACAAACAACAGAATAAGACAAAAAGCATATAAATGTCAAAATAAGTCACCCTTTTCATAAAAGAACATTTTGTAATTCCCTGCATGGCTTTATCATTTCACTCTGTTCAAAATAAAATGACACAAGTATCTTTTAGAACTACCTGACAAAATATTGTCTGTTTTTCTGCCACTTATGGTATTAAGCATAAGCCCTTTGTTTTGTTGGAAAAAGCAGGTTCTTCAGTGTCCAGGTGCCACCTAATATCCTTGTTGTTGTAGTTGCAGATAGGTGGTGCTGCTCCTGTCAGTAATGAATTACTGAGTCATCAGCGCTGGATGTGTCAGTAGTGATTACAGGCCTGTTTTTATTTTCTGATGTCAGTACCATTCACTTTCCTCCACAGCCATAACAAGTACTTGTTACCAAAGGAAGAAGATACAGATCAGGTGGGAGGTGGGAAGATGTATAAATATAGCCCTTCTATAAATATTTCCTTCAGAGTTTTCTTACTTGAAAGGTTGATATTATCCACAAAGCCATCGTACATCCACAGACATCATTGAAGAAATGGAATTTCTGGAGTACCACTCAATTGATCTGCTCTTTTAATTTGAATCCTGAGGAACAGTACACTTGTCTTTTGTCAGAATAAACCCTTACCCCTTAAGAAATTCACCACAGTTTTCACATTACTCTGGAATGCAAGAATCTAGCTGTTTTTGTCTCCTTCCATGAGCTGTTCCTTCACCTGATAACAATATCCCCATTTGTTGTTTGGTTGAGAAATGTTTCATTTGTCTTTCTTTGTCAAACAGAAGCAAATGTTGTCTGGTAACTACAAATTATATCAATTAAATAATATTTCTCCAATGTCTGGTTCAGAATTTTAACAAAGTTTTATCATTTTGAGGAATCAAAAAGTCTTTCCATGGTAAAATGTGCATCTCTTGAATTTTGCTTTCTACTTCCTGTATTTTTGAACTAATGTTTCTTCAGTGTTTAAATATGTGCAAATTGTGGAATTGCAACAAATGGCGTAGACATTTTATTAGTCCAGATAGATTAGGCAGCCAGCTACAGGTGTGGTGAATTTATTTATAAAATTGACTCCATGCCGATTTGATGGAGAGCAGCATCATGTTGTGATTTGTGTAAATATACATCCCACTTTTAATTGCCGTGTTATCTTTACTCATTATAAGCTTTCTTGCGTCTATATTCATACCATTATTAGCGCCTGTCCAACCTAAATTGATTGCTTGGCCATTCCGGGACCTTGAAATATTTCTTATGGGCTTTTTATCAAACTACCCTCTTTGTTTGCCTGGGTGGTGTCTTTGGGATCATTGTCATGCTGGAAGACCCAGCCACGTTAAATCTTCAATGCTTTTGGTTCTTCAAACTGGTGTATTTCTAATGGAAAGCGTGTGTGGCCTTCTGATACCAATGTTACAGTACATCTGGAACATGTAAGTCACACTGTACTAAAAAAATTATCTTGGATTTTGATAACTCCTCACACTTTCTGTGTTTAAATCGGCTTATAAACTGAATTGAATCCAAAATGGATTTAATCTTATTTAATTTAATAATGAATCTAATGACGATTGTGGGCCTATTGGTTCAGGCCAACTGATTTTTGTGTGTGTAAGCAGAGCACGGAGACAGATCTGTCCACTTGATCTGTGTTACAGATTTGCTACAGCTCCCGCCAAGAGCTCCATACAAAAATAATGAGGGCTTGTTGACAGGGTTAAGTAGTTAAGTGAGGAGTGCATTATTTAACACGAACGATGTCTGGGCCAGTGATCTGACATGGTGTGTAATGGGCTGAACCTAACAGAGTATTCACTGCATTTAAAGACACAAGGGTTCTTTATGTTCGTGTGTGTGAAAGCAGTGCTGCTCATATTGCAGTGGTGGTATTCTTTGTGTTTCTCACACTATACTGATTTTGCTGGATTCATCTGTACTTCCTTGTTTCAGCTTTGTCACGTGCTTTCCATGAACAGTTGTGCTCTGTGTGTGGTATTTCACAACCAGCCAGTGCTGCCTATGGCTGACAAATCTTAAGTTGATATCAACTGTGATTTATCAACTCTCCAGTAAACTTTAAAAAATGTTTTTTGACACCACAGCTGTCTGTGCTGTCCAGCAAGTTCACTGAGTTATGGACAAACTCAACATGTCAACACTCTGTCTCATTTGCATCTCTTATAAGCCAACTCTGTCTTTTAAATGCAGAGACAACAGGGACATAAAGGTCAAACAGGAAAATAAAGGACAGATATTTTTCTTGTCTAATTCACACTGAGGGAGTGCTACTCCACCACTGACGAGAAAAGCATTGTTATAATGCATTGTTCTTTAAGAATGGAGCTTTAAATGAAGCTTTATATCTGTAGGGCTGTGATGAAATTTGAGTTAAGGAGTAACTGACAAGTTGTTACCTCTGCCAACGAGGTTATGGAATCACCAGGGTTTGCTAGACTGTCTGTCTTTGCAAGTCATATCTAAAAAACGTTGTAGATGGATTATGATGAAATTTTCAGGAAATGCCCAAAATGGGACAAGTAAGAAGACAAGTTAATTTTTCAGGTGATCTAGGAATTTTTATGGCACATAACCGGTCATCCGGCGTGTCTTGTTTACCTGTTGCTAGGCAACACTCTTCAAAGGAATTATGTTAGACCAGCATGGTGGGGTGGGGGACTGAGGCAGAAGTACAGCGCTCTCCAATTGTTTTTATATTTCTCCATTCTGTTGATGCCGCCACTGTACCTTTGGGATATACATAATTATTTGCCTTGTGTTTGTCTTTTGTTTGTTAGACTCAAATATACAAAGTTTCTCTTCATCAACTATAACCAAATCTTGCAATAAAACAAGGTGCTTGGCAGATGTGGTGTAATATTATACATTTACTGATATATCAGTAGTTTATCATTTTAACAACCAAAATGTGTGGTGTTAAACTTTGTGGCGAACTCTTATTACTTTTCGCTTATAAAAATACTGTTGGAGGTGTAGTTCAGGGTAAAAAGGAACTGACAAAGGACCTGGTGTCCACCGGCATGGCCACTGGTGGTGTCTGCACCGGATTGCGGTCCGGTTCCATGCGATCTACCCACAATACCTTACTATTCATATTCGTTAATAATATATTAATAATAATAATATTAACTTACTTTGAACCTTCCACCCAGGGGTGACCATTCATAGTTATCAACTTGAAAGTGTTGGATAAATCGTTTTTTGTACTTTCGAGTCATTCTGTCTAACGGTCGGCCGGCCTGTCTTTACAGTGTCTAGCTTTTCTTGAAAAGTTTTTCTTGAGAATGGCATTCTAACTAAATTTGCGACCAAATTGATATCTTCGCCTCCTTCAGCCATTGTGGGTGAAAAAAACTAAAACAACTAGTCGTGCTACACAAATGATCAATTTCCTTATTTCCTGTTTATCACATTGACACGTCTGCTCAGGTCTCAGGTCTCATTTACATCGAAATTTGGGTTACGTCGCTGACATAGGAACAGAACTCTGACGTAACCCGAGATCCACCTGTACTTAACATTGGTACTAGTCTAATGTTGTCAAAGAAAGTCATCATGATTTTGTGTGCTAATGTTAAGAAGACTACCTACAATTAAATGATGTTTATGTGCTTAATTGTGTGATGGTGTTGCGTTCATGATTGTTGCATTCTGTCAGTCTCCCACATGGCAAACAGGGAGGTTTCTGTCAGATGCTATTATTGTTGTTTTTATTATAACATTACTTTTATATATTTATCTTAATCAGGCTATGTATACTGTCTATATCTAGCATGTTTGGAGTACTGGACATTAAAACTATTTCATTAAATCATGTTTTTTTATTAAATCAATTTTATTTGTTCTTTCAAATAAATATTTTCCTTCCCTGGTAATTCTCTTCCCAGAAATGTTGGATACATATTTGAATGAATTCTTCTCAACTAAATGTAAAGGAAAACCACAAAAACATATATTTGCTTGCTTGAAAGCAGTGACACATCGATGTCACCTCAGAGAAAAACCCAAATTATGTAATAATTGTGACAAGCATTTTATTATTAAAAAAACAAAAACACAAGTATGCTCAGTAATAAAATACTTATGATGACCTATTTGGTTCCTGCTTTGTAAGTGGATGGCAAAGATTTTATTGTCAACATTTGTCATTGTCTGGTCCTCTGTGGCGTATTATAGTTTTATGAGGCAACCCATATCTTTTGGTGTAGCTATGTTGTGTGTTAGTCTGGTTCTACTGATTGACTTTTCTTATTCATAGATTGACTGGTATTTTTCATTACAGTGTACATTAGTTTATTAAATTTATAAACTAAAGTGTTGCTACACAAATGTAAATGTAGTATGTTTAACAAGGAACCAGTATAAATGTTACTTTGACATTCTTCAATAATAATATATTCTGGTAAGATCTGACAGTGGTTTCAGTGAGAAAGTGTTCAGTATCTGGTAGGAAGGTTGGAGACAATTGATACCCATAATGACCTCACCACTCAGCATTTCAGTCTCCGCCTGTCTCACCAGTTCTTCTGCATTCTTAGGAACAGTTTTGTTTCTGCCGGACCGTTGTTGTTTACTTGTCCCTGGCATCTAAAATCTGAAAGAGCATTGAGAATGCATTATCTAGTTTAGTATCCTATTAATCACTCAGACATAGTCTGCAAATGTTTAGCATGTTTAGCTTCAATATTTGGCAGAAAATTATATGAAATATTAGTTATATTTTTTTGGTCACACCACTTAAAAAGATCCTATTGACGTTTATGTGTTCATGATTTAAAATAAAGTTAATGCTCATATTGGGGCATTTAATGAAATACAATTGTACATAAATAACCATTCCAAGGAAATACATTTGATTTTATTATTTGTTCATTTGTCCCACCTCAGTGTTTACATTCAAGTAACAACACCCAAAAACCATGCATGAAATCCTTTGTTCCCACCAAAAGTGCCTTTATCGTAGGGCTGTTAAAGTGTTTTCTGCTACAGCTGCATTGTTTGCTATAGAATTAATGTGATCGCTGTCACACTTTATGTGCGTCGTTGGCAGCGGAAGCACTGAGAATGATGCCGTCTATTTAGCAAATAGACGTCATCATATGGATGGCAGCATGGATGACCGACCTCTTGAAACACTCTGTCCTGCATCGCAGTGAGAGGAGTCTATCACTGCGGGAACTCTTCTGAGCTGCCACTGTGTCATGCACTAGATGCCTGGGATTACTCAGGATTCCCTGCATTAGAGCCCGCATCCTCCTCTCCAGAACCACTCCCACAGAGTCCACCCTCTTCCCCATCACAGACGAACACTTTCTAATCAGGCTATCCAGATGATTTGTTTATAGATTATCGATTATAGATTATATCAACCAGTGCCTTTCACTGGTAGCGGCAGGTGTGCAATAACAACCAGTGCTTTTCACTTGTGTTTAGTGCTCTTACCTTGTTGTACCTAGGTGTATATATTTCTCTCTTTAGCTCTGATGAGAACTTTTGTTGTGTATATTTACATTGAGAGCTCCTGGACGATTTTTAATTTCCCCCATGGGGAAAATTAAATTATTCTATCTTTAGATAGGACAGACTGGCTCATGAGCCCACGTTGGTGTTGAGGTCCGCGGGCCGTGAGAGTAGCAAACCAGCTACTACCCTCTGAAAAACTTAAAAAATGACACACGTTCATGTTGTACAAGAGTCCAATTAACATGACTACAAGAGTCGAGGCAGAAAAACTTAAAGTAGGAAAAAGGTTAGGAGCTGCTGTAATAGGCTGCCAACTAGGCACCATCTTGATGACCAAAAAAAGGAAAATAAAGGAATATATCATATAAAGGAAACTGTGGTTTTAACAGTCGTGGTAAGAGAACACCGTCTGTCAGAACATCTGTACAGCACAGTGTCTAAACAAAAATTGAAATCACCTCCCACTAAACAGAATATTTTTATCCTCTTCACTTTGAGCTAAATGATGATAAGAAAACTTGACCTATCCGCTCTACTATCTCTCTGCTTTTTATGCTCACTATCTGTTAAATGTGTTTCCTGTAGGTAAACAACATCTGGTATTAATTTCTTAAGATGGACACTCTTAAGATAGACAATCTTTTTCTTTTGATTTGCGTTATTCAATCCTTTAACATTTAAATGTTACAAACTTCAATGGACTTCAATGGAATGCTTCGTGTGCCTTCACAACTGATGAAAACTAAGAATGATTTCAACTTGTCAGCTGAAACGGATGGAACAATAACAGATACAGAAAATGATCCACTCAATGTATTGATAAATTATCTCAGGACGTTTGATGTGAACTAAGACTGGCATGAACACTGAAACTCGCCCATACACACAGGGAAGTCATAAAATGTCATGGTGGCTTTCACATGACGCATAGCAGTAAAATGTCGCTGAACATCTCCCTGGAGTATGGTCTTTTGAACTCTCAACTGTTTTAGGGAAAGCTTCTTCCCTTTATCACATTAACATCCGTCCCTCCAGACTGGCCTGGGTGTGACTGGATCTGACGATGAGATCATGCGAGTTAGAGCCATTATGAGACATTCAGTCATACTCCTTTGAGAAAACTTGCTATTTGAGGAACCTCATATTTCTCAAATATCATTTATACAGTAAGAATAATTTGATCCAACAAAACAATGAATCTGAAAAACATCTAGTCGTTCTTACTAAATGTCCCAAGTTCAGCCTTTTTTTTTTTTAGCATACTCCTGTCCTGTATGGGATTTGTTATAGCATGCAAGCATGCTTGTACTGTGTGGGAAATCGAGCTGCCTTGTCTGCGGTCTATGCTCTCTGAGTGTTTGTCTAATTTATTTTTTTAGCATCTGGATTTTATGGAATTTTCAATTTAATACCCTCTCAAGTGGCATGTCTGTTTCTGCACATGACATTTGACACCACCGTGGCCCTACTGTTTATCTATTCCTAGGTAACCCACTTAGAGGTTATTTTTTCCTACTGCTGAAAAGACACGTTGCATGTCTGTGCTCTCTGAGTGCAGGCACATTTTTTTTTTCACGTCGATCCTTAGATGTTCTCTGGTTGCCAGCCTTTACACCACCTTATACTTTTCTGTACAAGCTAAATAAAAAAGATATATTTCATGTTTCAACCTCACATGTAAAAATAAAACATCTGATCTGCTCATTCCAAAATCAGTTTTCAGTTCATTCGAGCTATGCGATAGAACTTCGTGACTCTGTAGTAAGATCCTGTCTGTGTTTTTTAAACGTATCAGTAGGTTTTCCTGAGTAGGTTCCAGTATGTTTTGTATAGAAGTTTTGATAAAAACATAAAAATTTGAAAACAAAAATTAAAGAATTTTGTTTTAATGCTGGTCTCTTTTTAGGCACTTGGGATAAAGTTGCATGGACAGTCTCTGGTTTGTAGAAGTGAAAGCATAAAACAACATAAATCAGGCTGCTACATTTTGTGTGTATACAATACCATCAATATGTGCAGTAGCTCTGGCAAGTCTCTTCTCATTAGCAGTGTAGGCTGGGTACAGAAGAAGTGAGCTGTGAACATGTCCCTAATGAGTGCAAAACATGGTGGTTAATGAGGCTGGGCGGCTTGTGAGATTATGTTCATCAGCATCAGTGGCAAGATTTCATTCTGTACAGTCCCCACACAAGTCTACTCACTGGGTTTGGAAGAGACTATGGGGGAAACAAGGCACAGGGGGATAGTACAGTACATTTTACTATGTACATAGATACACTTGAATGGGCAGCCAATTGCATGCACACACACGAACCATCCCTTCATCTGTTTGTTCCATTTTAATAGTCCACACTCAGGAGACTCAGCTTGTCAGCCAAGCTCACAAACACACTTACCGGTACCTCCTTCATCACTATCCTACATGTGCTGTTGGAAAATTGTGCTTGGTTCATTAAAAGACTTATGTGTTGCAATGAAATCCATGTCCAACTGGTGATCCACTAGAATAGGCTCATTGTTTTGTTGCTGACTGATGGCTGCCTAGTCAGGGACGGAGGTTGCTGGCAGACTGCCAGGCGCATTAATAAGTTCATCTGTGACCCATGTGACAATGAGTGTTCAAGTGTCGGCTGTGTACCAGTGAGCCAGCATGACCCCATGCCACCTCTGACGTCCAGACAAAACACTTGTATGCCTTTGCTAAATGTTAACTAGACATTAAAATAAGTTTATTGTCACCACTGGAGAATATTGCACAGACACAAAAGAATCCGCTATGAATCCTTACATTAAAAATGTTCTCTAATGCGTCTTTCTGCAGGAGGAAAGTCAATAAGAAAATGAAAGTACACAATGAGAATGAATCCCTTTAATAGCTATGCATTACCGTGCAGGGCAGCTCAGTAGTAGACTAAATTCCATGCTCTCCATGTATGTCCTTGTTAGGGCTGAAAGATTTCCATAAAAGAGTTGTATTGTGATTTCTCTGGCAGATATTGCGATTTCGATTTCAACCGCGATTTTTTTTTTTTAACCAAGTTTCAGTGCAAATTAATTCAAACAATGAACGTAAAGCTAGTGGAGTAAAGTAAAGCTAATGCAAGAATAAAAACTAAAGTCAGCAGATTTCAAATGCAAGACTGTTTATGAACATTTGGAGCCTGAGGAACAACAGTCATAATAACTCCAAAATATAAAAAAATACAAACAGAGCC
>JAPTHA010000001.1:26723813-26735644 GCA_029814585.1 Gymnapogon annona
GATACAGAGCTAGCTCTGGCTACCACTCATTTGCCCAGAGCTACCACTCTGGGCAAATGAGTGGCGAAGTCGGGTCCCGGTCCCGCAGCAGCAGCAGTCGCAGATGCGTCCTGTCCGCGGACCCGGAGCAGTCCGCGGTCCACCGTAGACCGTGGTATGGTCTACGGTGGTCCACACCATAGACTACTTAAAAAAAGAAAGAAAAACAGACTGCTTTGACGATCCAAAAATCGTGTTGTCAGAAATCGCGATTTTCGGTCTAAAACAATAGATCGTTCAGCTCTAGTCCTTGTGATGGTTTTGTCGATTCTGGGCATTTTTTAAGGGATTGTTAACTTTGGATCATGTTCAAACATAGTAGGTGACAGTAGTATACCTTAACATTGGATGTCATGTGCTATAAAACTGAAAAAATCAGCATCATTAAGCTTATCAGGCAACATTTGATCATTCCAACCTTTATTTTTTACCTAGACTTTGCAGCTTGTGTGAAGTTTCTTGATATGTGCCTCTGTTTTGCAGAGTAATTTCAGTACATAGTGTAACCGTATAATTAAATGATAAACACCTCATCATTACCACAGCATTTTGGTAAGTAGCGATAGAAAAATGATGTAATCAGAATACTTTATTCTGATTAATAATAATCAGAATAAAGTGATTGAAAACACCTTTATTCGTCCCGCAAGGGGAAATTTCACACACAGCAGCATAATACAAAGAGTAGAAAAAAAAAGAGCAGAACAGATACACAACAAATTGAATTCTTGCACAACATGGACAACAAAGACAGTATACATGATTGAAGTCCCAGAGATAACGATAACGAGGGTTTGTTAATGCGTAGAGAAACGGCAGTGAAAAAGTCCTCGCAGTCACTGCTAGCATAGCACTTTCAGCTGCTAACAGTTCAAACGTGACCGTTTATAAGTATGGTATGGTATAATGTATGTGTAACAAATCGCCAAGTACTTAACTGCAAAGCAACATAATCCACCGGTGCTAAATCCTCTCCATTGTAGCTTCGTTGTTCAAAATTGGAACTCAGGGTCTTTGACTGAACATCAAAAGTCTCCTCAGTATTGCAAATATGACGGTATCTTAGAAATTGACTGTAAGGTAGACTGTTTTTCAAAGCCTGAGGATGATAGCTGGTATAATGCAAGAAAGTATTTCTATCCGTACATTTTTTATAGATCAACTCCCCATCTTTCAACAACTGTACATCAAGGAAGTTGATACTCTCATGACTATAAGTTAATGTAAATTTTATAGATTCCATTCTTGAATTCAAATAATCATGGAATTGTTTAAGAGTCTGTACGTCACCACTCCAAACAAAAAACAAATCATCGATATACCTCATAAAGTATTTGATATGAGGGGAAAAAACATCGTTTGTTCAAATTTTCCCATGAACAAATTGGCATAATTAGGAGCAACTGGAGAGCCCATTGCAGTACCTCTACATTGTAGATAGAATTCATTCTGGAATCTGAAATAATTCGTAGTTAATATAAGCTTTGTAAGTTCCACCAAAAAATCTGTAGACGGAGATTTCAAATTCCAAGAGTCCAAAAATATCTAATAGCCTGGAGACCTTCGGATACATGCTTGTAACATCCATCGTACACAGTAAATAATTTCTGTCAATATTGCCTCCATGTAACTTATTCAGAAAATCGGTGGTATCCTTTATATAGGAAGGTAAAGAGTGAACCAATTCCTTAAAATGAAAATCCAAAAATTGAGATATATGTTCTGTGAGTGAACCAATACCAGAAACAATTAGACGACATGGAGGGTTTTCTAATGATTTGTGAATTTTGGGTAATGAATATATAACGGGTCTGATAGGATGATCAATCAATAAATACTTATACTCCTCTTATGTAATCGACTCATCTCTGAGATGTTTTTTTAACACAGAAGTTATTTCTTCTTTAAATTTCAGAGTGGGATCCATACTGACTTTTTTATAAATGTTATGGTCAGAAAGTTGTCTCAAAATCTCATTCACATATGCATCCCTATCTTGTACAACAATAGCACCACCTTTATCCGCACTCTTTCATGTCCTCAGATTTAAGTAGATCAGACAAAGCCTTGCATTCTGATTCCAAAAGATTAGAGTGGAAAGGTTCATCCAAACTGGTACTACAAATGTCCCTAACTTCTTGTTCAACCAACCTACAAAAGGTATCAACAGAGGAATTAAAGGTAGGAGGAACAAAAGTACTTTTGGTCTTAAAGAGCTTCCTCTGATCAGAAGATGATGATGATGATCCACTATCTGATACTTCTTGTGATAAGGCACGATGATTAACATCCTTTCTGTAGAAAGCTTTAAGTTTCAAATTTCTAAAAAATTTAGAGTTCAATCTTAGTGACAAACGGGTCCACATGTTTAGAAGGAACAAATGACAAACCTCGTGATAACAGGTCACTCTCAGTAGAAGTCAAAGTCTTGCTAGAAACGTTAATCACATTGGAGTGGTCCAAGCAGCTGGGTCTTTTTTTCTTGTTACTCCTCCTCGTCCTCCTTTTCCTAAATTTGACCGTATTTCCTTTATCTTTTCTGGTCGTGATGTTTCTCTTGTTTTGTCGTAAAAAATGAGTGGATTCCGTGTCCGTGCTCATAGCATCAGAAGACATGCTGTTTGATGAATGACGTGTGCGTCTTGCTTTATAAGACGATCCTGCTGATAACCAAGTATAGACCTTGTTATCCCGGTAGTCACAGATATCATGCTTGTATTTCTTCATTTTCTTCTGTTCCAATTCAATTTTGTATTTGTCAATTTTCCGGTTACATTCATCTATTAATTCATTAAATCTCTCAATAGAAAATCTTTTTCGTATGTCCTCCTGTAAGGTTGTAATTTCTATACGTGTCTTTTCCATCTTTTCTTTCTCATTTTCTATAACTAGAAGCATCAGATCCAGAGAACATTTGCTAAGTATAGCGATCCACTTATTACAAAAGTTTGGATCATCTCGCCCCAGGGTCGGTTCCTTATTGATGTGTAGGCCTCATGGAATTCTGCTGTTTCTCCAATATTGTAAAAGAAAAGTTCCATGAAGAACTGACCGTGTCTCTTTTTGGCAGAGTCTCTCCAGATGCGACAAATGATAATCAGCAGTCATTAGCATAGTCTACATCAATCAACGGAAATAAAATGTCTATGGAAGCCGCTTCCGAATATGAAAAAGTAGTCGCTCTTGCCTCAGTAATCCTGTCGACCTCGTCGTACGACATATTAGAATTTATTCAGGAGCCACTTGGAAAAAACAGACTATATGTGACAAATCGCCAAGTGCTCAACTGCAAAGCAACATAATACACTGGTGCTAAATCCTCAAGAGAACAATCAAAGCCAGAAGAAGGAGGATAGCACTCAAAAGTGGCAGAGAAAATTTAATCTTAGACGAACGTTTCGGGTATAGCCCTTCATCAGCGTCTAGTAAACACAAAATCAAAAAAGCAGGTGCCTTTGGTATAATGTATGGTAATATAGATTACTCCAATCGGTACTTGTCTTGAAAGGGCAAATATCTTAAAAATTTGATCCTAATTTTTATTGTAACATGTTTCCACCTCTAATTTGTCTTTATAAGCTTCTCGATTTTTGCTGGCTATTTTAGCCTGTTCTGTAGGAGGTATTTGTGGGGTGTCAACAAGACGCAAGTCGTCTAAGGGGTTCTAGTCACTTTGGATGTCTCTGATGATTGTTGCCATAACTCAAATGACAAAAATAACACTGAATTTGGGAGCACCCACACAGCCACATACACATGCACCCATTGGTTCCTGGAAATAATCTCCTTAATATTTTTGGCCTTGATAGATGGATGGTGGACACTCTCCTATTTCTAATTCTAGAGTTGGCATTCAAGTGGGTATGTCAAATTCCCTCAGTTTGGTTTAGGACTGAAAAATTCTAATATTATTGAATAGCCCAATCTCAAGAGCTGTAAATTTATGTTTCACAACATTGCATTGTGAATGCCAAAGCCTGCATTTCAGATTTTCCAAATGTAGGGAAACATACTTATTTGCTACAGTAGTCAGAATAAATGTGAATTACCTTTGCCACTTGTCATATTTGAGGTGTTTTGTAATTATTTAAGATGGATTTAGATGCGTTTCTGTGTTTTTATCTCATTGCATGTGTGGTGTAATCTCCACAGAATTTGTCACATGGGTACAGGATGCAGGCAAAAATTAGCAATTTATTCATGTTTACTTTAAACACCTCAGCAACACCTCAAATAATTACCTGGGAAAATTAAAAATGAACCTTGAACTTTTACTGAGATGCATTAATATCACATACCAAACTTGACAGAGTTCAGATCAGAGCGAATATCCCCATAATTTGGAAGCTCTGTACAAGCAATTTCTGTTGAGTGGGATGTTCCTAGATTTCAGTAGATACTGTCGCTAACTAAATCTTTTAAGTATATTGGAAAGGCCCTTCCTCCTTTACACCTCAAATGTAAACAGGGCACCATTGGTATAGTTACAAAAATAATGTTATCATCATTATTTCTAGCTGGGATAGGCTCCAGTGACCCCGTAACCCTGCAAAGGATAAAGCGGGCTTGGAAGATGAATGAATGAATGAATTTAATAAATTAGAATTGAAGTGTTTTATTCCTGCTTGGTTTTGTCTCATTTAATATATCTGGATTTTAGGGCTCTACGGTCCTTGTTTCTTCTATATCATCAATGAATTCTTCTCTTTCCCTTTTTGTACAGGCTGCATCTCAGTGGGAGTACTGCAATGACTAGCCGACATCCTAGCCATGCAGAGAGCACTCAATCCACAAACAAACAGCCACCTTCCGTGGCCCCCAAGCTTCATGTTCAACGATCACTGTCAAAGGAAACAATCTCCATCCACTTCTCAGCTTTTGGGAAGGAGGAAGAGGAAGAGGAAGAAATTTCCTTGATAAATCTTACCACTACCACCTTAGCACCTCAGGGGAACTCAAATATTCCGACTGCCTTAGAGGCAAGTGAGGAGATGTTTGAAGGTATGCCACTGGAGTCTGCAGCAGACATTGCTGCCATTTCTGAACCATGTACACCCTCTACAGTAGTACCTAGACAGGGCACTAACAGCTCACCCACTCTTAGTCTACTATCTCAAATCACTGAGCAAAAAGGCCCAAGTTCAAATTCCTCTCCAACAAAATCTTCGAGCTATCCTTCAAGTGACAAACCTTTCCTTAGCTTGGTAAAGTCTTTCTCCTCTGACGTTGAGTCCAGAGATGGGACCTCCTCTACTACTGCTTCTTCTGTAAGGCACAGGCATCTGATGAAGTCTCTAGTCAAATCCTTGTCTTCAGATACGTCCCATGACTCTCAGTCCTCCTCTACCATGTACCGTCTTCCAGAATCTCGCCTTAACCTGCAACTCTTCAAACAATTTGCACAGTCCCGGATGCCAGCGACAGCCACGACCACGTCATCAGTGGGTGATTCTAAAACTGCCCCTTCATCTCCTTTAACATCACCAGATAGCCGTAGCTTCTTCAAGGTTTCAGAAGTGGAGGCAAAAATTGAGGACACTAAACGTCGCCTTTCTGAGGTCATCTATGAACCACTCCAGCTTTTGAGTAAGATCATAGATGAAAAAAGTAGTGGCAACAGTAATTCCAGCAACATTTACCGGCACAAAGCCCTTTCTGCTAGTGCCTCAGAACTCTCCAACTTTACTTCTGTCAATGATAATCTGGAAAGCAACAACAATTACTGCATTAAGGAGGAGGAAAGTAGCGAATTGGAGGGTGAAAGCCCTAATAGTGAAGCCTCTGGTCTAGCTGAATCACTGGTGTCCTTCTCTGTCGACACTAAAAGTCCCAGCAAAGCGTCTTTCCTTTCTGCGTCATTGGACAAGTGCTCCATGTCTTCTCTTGCAAAACAGGAAGATGAAGACTTCTGCATTCTGTACAGTGAGGATTTTGAGACATGTACTGACACAGAAGGAGATGGTGCTGATAAAAGTGATGATACTGGAAGTCAAACTAAAGTGCTACTAAGTGGTAGTACCGAACCATGTAGTGATGATGAACCTGAAAATACTGAGCCAGCACCAAGTGTCCCACACTATACTCTCATCATCCTTACTTTACTGGTCTATGGGTATTTTGTTTTACCTTGGCCAAGGTATATTGCGGGGATGCTTTTTGGGATTGGGTTGGGATTCCTTTTAGCCATCGCTGTGGTGTGGCTGATGGGACCAAAATCATCTAGTAGCAGTTTCAAGCACCATCTGAAGATGTGTTCAAAGTTGAACATCAAGGAGCCAGACATCTTCAAAGTAAGGAAATAGTATTACTGCTTCATGTATAATTTTTAACATTCATTACACTAACAATTGTCAGTAGCAGAGAAAAGGCAATGAAAATTTAATGTGTTTTCACATTTGAAAATCTCTGCTGCTGTCACTCTGTGTACTTGCATTGATTAATTAGACATTTACATGTAACTTAGACTAATTTTTTTTACTTCCTCCATCTTTACTTTTTCTCCATTTTGCTTATTGCCAGTGATAGCCAACAGTGCATACACAGTGGATATGCTCGTATTTAAAAAAAACAAAACAAAAAGAAAGTAAATAAAAGTCAATATTTGTAGAAATAATTAATAAAGACCAAGGGTGTTCAGTAATAGAACACAAAAATTTGTTTATGATAGTGTTATTTGAAATGTTTTTTTAATTTATATAATCTACAGAGACATTTTGAAAATGCAAAGCTAATTAGTTCTTACAGATAAAATTGTTAAATAATGAATTGTAAATTGGACAACTAATTATGAGAAGCAAAGCCTTTTGGGATGAGTTTATAGTGACATACTCTGTTTATTTTCAATTAATGCAGAAACACGCTATTTTACTATATTTTGCTTAAAATCACAAAAACATTGTTTTACTTAACAGAACAATATATCAATGATACTTTAATTATAAAAGAGATTTTTAAAAATTTCACTGCACTCTGCAGCTGCATTTTTGCACCTTTAAGAATTACCTTGATAGTTGCGCAAAGTGCAGTGACTAATCTAGATTTAGACCTGTGACTGAAGGAAGATCACTTCAAAGTCTACAGCAGAAAGGGACTGAGGCAGTCACAGTCAAACCATGTTACACCAATGGTAGTGCAGTTTGGTCAGTGTCCTCATTTCATAATGTATTGTTGTCATCTTTCATCTTTATTTTTATTTAAAAACCTTTGCAACTGCATGTATAACAATTCAGATAAGGTACATGCTAAATGTCCACACTTTCTGGCGTTCTCCTAGGGCTGGATGAATGAGATCTCAAACTATGACCCAGAGACATACCACGCCACACTGACCCACTCAGTCTATGTCCGACTGGAGGGATCAACCATTCGTCTGTCTAAACCCAACCACAACATTGCACGCCGTGCATCACATAATGAACCAAAGCCTGATGTTAACTACATCAGTCAGAAGATCTATGATCTCGCCAAGAGTAAAGTATGTGACGGAACAATACATTTACAGATAATAAATTATGCATCCTGTATGTTTTGTAACAAATGCTAATAGCAACATTTCCACTCATTCTCCTGTGTCTTGATATATCACCATAATGTGACTCCCCTATTCCTTCTGCAGGTATATCTTGTGCCTCACAGTCTGGCCAGGAAGCGTATATGGAACAAAAAATACCCGATCTGTATTGAACTTGGTAAGCAGGACGACTTTATATCCAAGGCAGAGGGTGAGAGGTGGGAACACAGTGAGGGCCTCGCCACAAAGGAAAAAGGGGCAGATGGGGTAGATGGAGTGCAAGAACGAAGACCTTCATCCTCTACTAGAGACCACACCCTTTATCTGTTTGGAAGAACTGGGAGGGAAAAAGAGGAGTGGTTCCAACGCTTTCTGCAGGCGTCCAACATCAAGGTGGATTTGAAGAAATCTTCAAGTGTTGCAGGGAATAGAAGCAGTGAGTCAGTTTTTATTTTATGAAGTTCTTAAATCACTCCCTTATCTGTTGTGCCTTTTTCAGTTACTCTATATACACACATCGGTTTCACACATCATTTTAAAATGCTAAGAAAGTCTCAGTTTCTTGTAAAACTGTTGAGGTACCGCACTCTAAATAATGCAAAGACTCGCCCCCAAAAGCTGTGAGGATGGCATCTTCATGTCTGTCTCTCCACAGTCTGTTCAGACTCACTAAATGTATCTCTGCCTTTTCAACAACCAGCCATGTAGTGGCTTTGTTAATGTCACCTCACTATACACAGTATATATATTTTTATAGACCAAACAACAGAACTGATTATATAAATTTTATTGTCATCCCACTGTAATGGTGTACCAATAATAATATAGTCATACTCCGTATAGCTATCAAGATGGTATCGTTATATAAGGCCGGATGTGACTGAATGGGCCTCTGCACACTCACTTGTCTCCTCGGACTAGATGGACTCCACCATGTGAACCCCACCCACCCAAGTGCATCATAATAGACTACATTACATTCATAAATGGACATCCATCAGTCCTGGTGTATCTACAGCCTGTCCATGGATGGGAGTGGTTCTCCCCAAGGTTTTTCCTTGCAGAGAAAGTAAGGTCTAAGGACGGGGAATCCCTAGGACATTTATCCATTTCATCTAGCGTTTATTGGACTGTTGTTTTTCTTAAAATCTGTAAAGGACTGCAAGGCAACATTGTTGTGATATAGGGCTCTACAAATAAAATTGAATTGAATTATAAGTGTCGTTTAACAGCCTAAGCTATGACATTTTGTGTTCCACAGCTATGAGCGGTCATAATCGCAGCAGTAGCCACAACTGCCTAGATGAGGTGCTGGCATCTCAGCCCAGGCCCAAAGACTCCTCAGCTACCAAAGCCAAGCCTCTTCTGGACTACAGTGCCTACATGACCTCCCTACTGCCAAACCAGGCAACAGTCAGTCCTACAGCTGCCACCCTGTCCCTCCACAGTCCTCAAAGCAGTCCTGGGGCAGACAAGAAGGTATACCACACTCTTATCCAACACTATTTACCGGACAAACACGGACAAGATTGATCATTTAGCCTCAACGGTACACTACAATTGTACTCGTTTCATATGTGTCTGCGAGTTGGAAATTTTTATATTACTTATTCTATTTGATTTTCAGCTTATAACTTGTTCTGCTGTGCAAATTACACGTCACCTTCTTAAAAAACTGCCCTAAATCGCTTTTTTCCAGAATTTTCAGGAAACAAAAAAAGTACCACTTACTAGTTACTTTAGGAACGGGAGGATATGAAAACATGGAAAATACAGGAGTGCTGTGCACTTTTCTTAACAACTGTTGTAACCAAGGCAGTGAAAATTGCGAAAGGAGCCAATTACTGTATGTGGAAACATGCATGGATGAAATTTTTAAAAAGTGAAACAAAATTAATAAGCTCTTTAGGAAATCACATTTTAGGTTTTGTGTGTTTAGTTGTCCACACCAAGCACTGTAACTATGATAATAGCTATAAGTATTGTTTTTAAATGTTCAATTGGTAAAAAGTTAATGAAAATACATCTCAATTTACTGGAAATTACATTGAGCTCATTAGCACTACATGTGACCTGGTTTAGCTCTTATTTAATAAGAATATGAGTTAGGTAAACAGCCGGACTTTCTGGAAATTTTTTGTGACCTGTTGAGAAAACCAGCAGCATATTTGTTTAAATGTTTAATGTAGTACTAATCTGTTACCTGCTGCGAGCTCAGAAACACACATTGACTAAAACTTTACATTGTTCAACATTTGATCAGAATTATTTTCACTCAGACACAGCTGGGGCTGCTGATCTCCTGCAAATGCTGTAGGTTTTAAAAGTGCTCTTACTGTAAGATAAGATTACAGCCAGCACATCATATTGTATCTGCCAACATATGTAAGACATTGGTCCTGTTTGATAGAGCTTGGCTCCCAAATCCCAGAACATTTTGAACGTCACATCTCAATGTGTCAAGAGTTCCATCCAGCTTCCCCATTAAATACAATAATAAATCATTTTCAAATAAATAATAATAAATACAATAAATGTCTATACTTTTCGATAATTTCCATTCAACTTGCATAAAATGTATACCAACACATTCAACCAAGGCTCCTGTTTTATGCTAAAGATTTTTGATATTTGAACACCACAGAAACCAGGAGGCTCGAGAACTACTTTATAAACTCTTCAGCAGTTTGTTAAACTTAATAAAACTATGAATCTATGGAAGGGGCCAATTTTCAGCAAGCCACAGGCACATTCCAAATTTTTAGACCATAAGCCAGGGTTTTATTGATTAATTAAACTAGAATACACAAATATTTTAATATGTATTTGCTTTTTGTGCTCAGCTTCAAAGCAGCTCTTCAGCTGAGGTGCTGCCCCACAGGGATGAGGAGGATGCAGTTGCCTGGGTGAATGCAGTTGTGGGCCGGGTCTTTTGGGACTTCCTGAGAGAACCATACTGGGTTGAACTGGTCTCTAAGAAAATTCAGATGAAACTCAGTAAAATACGGGTGAGTAGGGCCCTGGAATACCCAAATGTCCACCATGAACCAATACAAACAGGTAGAGAGATGGCTATGGCTCCCTACGTTAGCAGGCTATACATCATATCAGGACTGGATTGTTGACATGTTCTCGTTATCCTCACATGATCATTTGAGGCCACATAACATAATTTGATCAACAGGACTATTTAGCTCTGGAGGATTTGTGTAGGTGTAAGCTTTTTTGCTAACTGTTGCACAAGAAGGGAGCAACAAGGAAACATGGAGGAGGAGCGCATAAACACAGAATCATATATAGGCTCTGATGAGCAAATCCCTCAGGAAAAGTTCTTTTTGTCAGTGTGGAATTTCCAAAAAAGAAGGAAATAATCAAACGTGTTCAAACCTTTTAAATTTCATTACAATTATTGCATTGCAAACAAATTCAAATTGTTATGAATTTGGAAATTTCAAATATTGATGTGTAACAGTCTGTAGATGTATAGGCCCCAAACACTTCTTCAATTACTGCTATACACTTATTCTGGTGTTTTGTCTGATGGTTTACCCCAGGACCTTCACTGTTCTTTTATCAGATGTTTTGGTCACTGTGACTTGATTGTATATATTGCCTCACATATAGTCCTGTGGAAATGGCTGCAGGCTGTATTGTAGTTAGTGATGAAGAGTAAAGCTTATTTGTCTGGGTTTACGATGTCAAATTTTATGGTAGAGTTTGTAAACTGACCTGTTCCCTCTCTTTGTCATTTGCAAATAGACCATCTCACCTAGACTGCATTATTTTATTTTATTCCAGTTGCCTTACTTCATGAATGAGCTCACCCTGACTGAACTGGACATGGGTTCGGCCACTCCCAGAATCCTCAGTGCTTCAAAACCTTCAATCGACTACCAAGGCAAGACAGAAAGCACTTTGAAGAAAGTCATACACATCCACACTATTCTTCTTCAGAGTTGCTGTAGCTTTGACCACATTAGCGATAACAAAGAAATAAGTTTAGAATATCAGCCACATGTCTGTCAGTAACACTTTGTTATATAGTTTCCTGATACCGTAGGTGGGATTGCACCAGGGATCAGCTCTGAGCCCCTTCTTGTTTGCTATGGTGATGGACTGACTGACAGACGGGTTTAGACGGGAATCTCTGTGGACTGTGATGTTTGCGGATGACATTGTGATCTTTAGTGATCACAATGAGAGCCGGGAACAGGTAGAAGAGAAACTGGAGAGGTGGAGGTTTGCCCTGGAAAGGAGGGGAATGAAGGTTAGCCGTAGCAAG
>JAPTHA010000001.1:26741402-26754281 GCA_029814585.1 Gymnapogon annona
GTGTGTGTGTGTGTGTGTGTGTGTGTGTGTGTGTGTGTGTGTGTGTGTGTGTGTGTGTGTGTGTGTGTGGAGGGGGTGAGGGGTGTATTTTCCACCTGCAATTTTACGACTAACTCAGCTCCGATTGTGATCAGAAGGAGCCTGTAATTTTTAGACTAATCATCTAATCTTCCAAACTACATTCCTTTTCTCATTCTTTTCCCGACTTCATCTGTTCATATGCATCATCTCCCATTACTCTCCCTCCATTTTTTCCCTTCCTCTTTCATTCTCTTTTAATTTCAATTTCCTCTTTTCATCCTCACTCACTCTTTGAGTCTCTTTCTTGTCCTCCCTTTTCTGTCTATATGAGTCACTGTGCCTCATAATGGCTGCACAAATTGATTGCACATCCAACAGAAACAGCATCAGTTTTCTCTGAAACGATTTCATGCAAACAAAAAACAAAAAAAAACCCTACATAATAATCGTGTGTACTTAAGGCCACCATTCGCTAAAGCTGCTGACTGGACATTAGCTTTCAATGCACTCATTCATGATTTGAGATCTGTTGGAAGATGGATTCTTAATTGACCCAGATTGTTCACTGTCAATCTAGGCATATTCCTTTAAGGTAAAAGGGAGAGCTGAATAGAATAACTCTGCTGGTGTGAAACAAATAATTTCTGAAGCTTTAGTGATCCCTGTATAGGATGTTAAAGTATGCCAGTGATACTAGTTTCCTTATTTATTTTTTGCCACTTTCTTCTTAACTTTTACTTAAACTCACCTAGTATGGTAGTCATTCCAAATTGATGGATGATGGGCTATGAGTGCTTATCTTCTACCACACGTCAGTACTAGGTAGTTTGCCTTTAGGTAGTAATAGTGCCAAAATGTAAATGGTAACGTCTACCAGTACATAATACATTTCCACTGGTGTTACAGTGGCTGTTTCCTTTGGGCATCTTAAGTTCAGCCATACCTTACCTTACTTCACTTCCCTGGAACAATCACGCTGAGTGCACTACATCAATTAACTCTTCCAGCTATGTGGGTTTGCGTGCATGCAGCTCTTCAGAAGCTGTGTTTTCCTGCTTTTACACTTCTGTCCATGTATGCTTGGTTTTGCATATAATCTACTTCAGTTGGGTTTTGTCGGTATCCATTTCCCAGTACAAAGAAGAACTCAACCCTGCACACCAGTGCATTTCTTCACAGCACATTAGACGCATACTCCTCCCTCTTCACTGTGTGGTTTCACCCCAGCTGAGTGAGTGCAGTCCCTCCAGCAGCTTGCACTCAAGACTCATCTCTACTCTTCTCTTCACTAACAAACTCTGTGTCCCGGTGTAAACCCCATGCCAAGCCAGAAACTGACTTATTACCCTCCACGCCCTCTGGGTGGAACACAACTATTGGATTTAGTGAACCCAGCATGCTCACTGTCTTTGCCCAAGTTGTGCTTTCTCCCACCTTCACAGGCTTTATGACTTTGTAAACTTGTCTTCCGTCTGTAGGTTCAGTTATTATCCCTCCCTACTCTTGTTCTTGTCTTTGGACTTACGATTATTGTCCTATCTGACACGACACCTTTATTGCCTTGTCATGTAGTGTAGCCACCTAATGCTTGGGTCACAGCAGGCATGAAACATTTAGCTTTTCTGCATTTCATCTCAAGAGTATTGCAGCTTTTTCCTACTCTGGTAGGATGTAGCTTTCATGTAACTATATATACACGTGTGCAGTATGTGTGTCTTGTATGCATACACATACAGTGCAGTTGCTGCAAAGTGTTTCCATGTCACTTCATTTAGTAATCTTTTATGGCATCTTTCATCCTCTGCTGCCTCCTTGTGGTGTGAAGATGAACAGAAACTGACATTAACTTATGGTTAGATGAGCCTCACAAGCACAGGAGAAGCGGATCCTGTGGTTGTCTTAAAAGAAAAGAAAACAGCCAGTTTGCTCTATGCAAACCAAATCTTTGATGTAAGCTTTTGAGAAATTTGTATAATCTAGATTATACCAAGTTTGATAGAGTGAAGCTAAAAGGTCTAGAGGGAGGGAGAACCCTGTTTATGCACCACATTCCCCTCCTGCTGATATCAAATGGGGGCTTGGAGGAAAGATTGCATGCTCCCCAACTGTGTCTTTTCAGTTCAAAGGGTTTTATGATCTCTCTGTCTTCCCTACCCCGCCTTTTCTTTGACTCTGTCTCTCTCTCCGAAGTGGAGAGATCAAGAAAATAAAAGCTGCCAGGGTACCTGCTTCTGTGACACTCTGGTGTGAAAAGAGAGGTGCCACAGAAAGGGCACGGTGCAGGGAAACAAAGACTGAAGTGTAACAAGGCAACCAAGAAAATGCTCACCATCAAGGTCGCTTTTTTTCTTTGAAGTGTCGGTCAAAAAAATTGAATAGTGATGACCTGATTCGTTTAAAGTGGGATAAAAGAGGTATCAGATATAGGTGTCTTTCAGCTAAAGTTTTTGCTACTTTTTTATGAATACTTTAATAACTGGTATATTTCCTCAGGTCTGTGGTTTGATCTAGAGATTTCCTACAGTGGCTCCTTCCTGATGACCCTGGAAACCAAGATGAACCTCATTCGCTTAGGAAAAGAAGGGGAGAGCCTGCGCATCGGGGAGCCTGGCAAAGATGGGTAAGACCTCAGGTCTCTAGGTCATTAAATGTCTTCCTCTGAATGGCTTTAAAGAAGTATAATTATCTCGAGGTTGGGTGAGAAAACCGCCATCAGTCTTATTTCCACCATGAACTTTGCTTATTTCAAGGAAGATACTGTATAACATGAGGCATGTACATTATTATCTCATTATCTGATATTAAAAAGAAAAATCAGGGTGTTAGCCCCTCAGAGGAAACAGGTCTGTTCTGGCACTGTTTATTTTAGATATTTTGTTCATCTTTTGTCCCCATACAATGTCTCCTTTCTGTTTCTGCTGCTATTTCCTGTCTGCTTTGTGGACTTCCCCTTTAATATGGATCGGGTACATTTCTGCTGATGGTGAGTGCTGCTTGTTTCTTTCGCGTCATCTCTTCTGTGTGACTCAGAATTCTCATTCCTTTCTGTGTGTTTTGGTTGGTCCTACATTTAACATGCAAAATATAATATAACCACACAATGCTTTCATGTCTTTATTATCTGTTTGTTGGAGTAGCTTAGTCCATTTTTGCTCATTACCATCACCCCATTACATGTTTGATTATGACTTGGCACAGAATGCAACAATGTGCCGTGGAACACTCAGCTGTACATTGTGTTAACATTCGGGGTCAACAGCTTGCTGAGAAAAGAAGAAAACATCCTATTTTTGGCTAGTTGCACGTAAATGTATATGCAGAACCTAAAACAAAAAGCTTCCCTTGTGTGATTTTACTGGCTGAGAGGTACGATATTATTCCTCTTGGAAATCGAAATGTTTGCACGACAACAGTTGTGCCAAAATGTCACAGTTTGCCATCAGACAGTGTGTGAGAACAGCAGTCTTGAGAAGTAGCATCAGCTCACGGCACTGGAAACTACCACTGCCTCCAGGGGTACTTTAGTAATTCAGTATAATAATGTGTAGATTCTCTGGTATAGTAGGAACCGTGACATTTTGGCACTGCGGATACCATGCAAACATTTCAGTTCCCAAGAGCAATAGCAGTGGGCCTCCCACCCAGCACTATAACACAGGGAGGAAGTGGCTGAAACACAGAAGTTGTAGCCCCCACTGCAGCAGGTCAAGACCATCAATTTAAACTCTATTCATCCAACTGCATATTAGGTGCAGTGAACTTGGCAAGCAAAACCTTTCAACTTGCAAGTAAAGACGAGTGACTTGCAAGCAAAATTTTTGAAGATGCAAGCAAAATTGAATGTCTGTTGGCTGCAAATCTATTCTTTTTGAGTAAACGATAGACACAGATTTGCCTACATAGAGAAGCTTCTGTTGCATGATGTGTAATGGTGACAAGATGAGGTCAGATAACATTGTAAGTGCAAGTGGAGGTTTGTAACCCAACATGTATATTTCTTCTTCAAAATACACCTTCAAAGCTTTTTTTTTCTCCTACAAACCTCTTTTCTGCAAGTGCAAAACATTTTAGCAACTTTCTATACAGCAGTGTAGTTAGTCAAGTGTCATGGCCAGACCTGGTCTACATTTGGATCATCATGATTTGATATTTTATAGCATCAGTCTTGGCCAGTTCCGAGCCTGAATCAATGTGTGGAAACTGTTAAGTCTTATGAGTAGTTGAATGACTTAATAAGTGTTAATTATCTTATTAATAATTTGATCACAAACAGTTATACAGGTGCCCTTATGTAAAAGAAATGACACTGACACCTCTTAAGTTTGTTTGCGCATGGAGGCAGTCATTAGTACACGCATATATATCCATTACATTCCTCATTTGTTTGTTATTAAGATACCATTTGTCTCAAAGCATTAAGTAAAATGAAGCACCCCAATTAAAAGTGTGTAAATGTGCTAGCATTGATTCTTCTGTTTTGTCTGTTTCCAGTTACAGGCCACGGACATACTGCCTGGCTGACAGCGACGAAGAGTCATCTAGTGCTGGCTCATCAGATGAAGAGGACACCTCTGAGCTTGCAAATGACACCCCTGGAGCAGATAGGTGAGTTTATTTACGCAACTTATCCTTTCTGTCTACACCAGTTCCATTGCTATTGACAGAAAAAGGGTTATGGTAACATTATGTTCATGATTTCAGTTTGGTTGGAGGCCACAAACCAAGCAAGATCATGCGCTTTGTGGACAAGATCACCAAGTCCAAGTACTTCCAGAAGGCTACAGAGACAGAGTTCATCAAAAAGAAGATGGAGGAGGTCTCCAACACTCCCCTCTTGCTCACAGTGGAGTTGCAGGAACTCAGAGGAATGCTGGCTGTCAATATACCACCTCCACCCACTGACAGGATATGGTAAAAAATATATATATATAAAGTGTGGTCTTTGGATCCAGCGAGATGTGGAAGGTGTATTAAACTGACTTCTGTATATCTGTCAAAATGACAAATGGTTTCTGAAAAACAGAACTTTCCCACTTTCAAGAGTACACAGTAAACAAAGCTGCTTCTAAATTGACCCTTTATTTGCTCTCCCTTTTTTAAGGACAGACCCCATATCAGCAACAGTATTTTATACAGTATTCTTCTGAAATGTAGCTATATATTTTATTTAGGACTCATAATGCAGCCTGTATACATATTTCAATCTGGATTTCACTGGCCTCTGCTGGTGACTCATCCTCCTCATTTGTATATTAGCTGTTTTTAAGTCTTGACCTTTGTTTTCTGTTATAGGTATGGCTTTAGAACACCACCTCACCTTGAACTGAAAGCACGACCCAAACTGGGAGAACGAGAAGTCACTCTGGCTCATGTTACAGATTGGATAGAGAAAAAACTAGACCAGGAGTTTCAGGTATTCACACACAACATGTGCCCCATATGATTTCTGAAATTTACAAACAAAAAGCAGGGTTTTTCATAGTCATGAAAAACCTGTTTTTTTTAGACTCTCACTTTCCAGGCTTTGAAATGACATGAAATGAAAATTTACAAAAAAGGGGTTCTATTTTATCATCTTCAAAGAACACCAAGAAAAATTATGACAACTCCAAAGTTTCTTTACTTTTCTCTTATTTTTCTTATTCTTTCTTTATAATCTTTCTTATTTAATGTCTTATTTTGTAATGGTTTTAAAATGTCTGTAACCTCTTGTTGTTGCAAAACCTCTTAAAAAAACAGGAAAGTGAACTCAGTATATAATTTATTAACTGGATGTGAGTATTGGACAGGATTAAAACTCTCCCTTCACCCCCGGCACAGTTGCTAGGGTCAAACAACACACGCACGCTTGATCTTCAACAATAATCTCAGCATCTCTTTTTCTTTTCTCTCTCATCTCTCAGTTTTATACCTCTTTGCCTGTGGGTGCGTATGTGGTCTCAGCTTTCACTCTGGACCCTCATTCTGAGGCCTTGACCTCTTCATGTCTAATGAGATCTTGATTAGATGAACTAAAAACCACCACATATCCCTCCTCCCAAGGACCATAGGCCCTGGGCAGACCGGTGTTCGCTGAAAGAGGCAAAAAACCCATGTCTTGACCGCTACGGCAAAATTCCCCTTTGGTCCTCTCAGAGAAACCGCCATCTCTCGCCTACAACACAGTTAATGTATATAACTTTACTCCCACAAGCCCAGAGTTCACCTCAGAGAAGAGAACAGAAACATCTGGGTCTAGTCTCACAGTCTAGTAGCTAATAATGGAACAATAATAACAGAACAATACATAATTTGCACTGGTGATAATGACCGAGAGTATGAACCTTTATAACCTTTAATGAATATGAACTTTTATATTCAGATTCAGATTATTGTCATTGCACAGATCAATGATCTGGCAACGAAATGTCACAAAGCAGCAGCACAGAGTAGAAAAAAAAGGGCAGAGCAGATGTACAACAAAATTGAAATCCTTGCACAACATAGACAATATATACATGATTGAAGTCCCAGAGTTGATAACGATAACGAGGGCAATGATGCGTTCTTCGGAGCTGAGAGAGTGACTGTCGTAGCAGGCTACTGTTAGCATAGCGCTTTAGCTGCTAACAGCTAACCATTATCCTAGTCGCAACAGATCACAACCGTAACTCACACACATGCACCTCCAGTCCTCCCCCCTTCTCCGCCTCATTCTTCCGTCAGCTTTCACAGCAGAAAACCAACCAAAAAATGAAACGGTCCAATGGAGATCTGATCTAGGAGTCATTCACAGCCTCACAGCTTAGCACCCATGCCGCAGCTCGATAGCCGTTAGCCGTTGGGTCCCATCATGATGATAAAACGGTTGTAGAACAGCTGGTAGAATGAACTGTTACCCAACCGAATGGAAACCCCGGTTGTACCATCAGCCCGGTACATGACACCGGCTCCGCAATCGCTGCACCGATGGCGTAGTCACACGGTCGCTCTCGGTGTTCATTGCTGTTGCTCATCCCAGCTGGAGAAGGACTGGACCGGCTCACGATCCCACGTTGGTGTTAAGGAGGTCCGTGAAGTAGCAGACCAGCTACTACTTCTCAAAAAACTTCAAAAATGACACGTGTCCATGTTGTACAAGAGTCCAATTAACACGACCACAAGAGTCAGGTAGAAAAACTTAAAAGTAGGAAAAAGAATAGGAGCTGCTGTACTGGCAACCTACGAGGGTGCCAGGAGCCCCAAAGGGCCGCTGCCTCTCAGGCGCAGCCATGATGGAACTTGACTATGACTTTTATGAATGTGAATATGACCATTGTGACTACTTTGTTTAAGCTTTTGCTGAAATCCCTTCTTTGCACTTGCCGCACACGTAGTTGCTACTGTGTAACAGGTATACTGTGTATAGTTATCATAGCACTCATTTAAGTTCATTATTAAACAGATATTCATATAGATCCCTCGGAGGTGACACAAACTGTCTTTTGCACGCCACCTCGGTGGGATTTTGGCTGCCCTGTAGGAGAAAGCCAGTATTTCATCCCTTACTTTTCACACTGACTTAACCGTCATCGTCACTGAACAGCTCATCTCGCTATTCTCCCGTGTCCTCCCAGTCTGCTATTGGGTACAGCTCTGAAATCTTAGGTGGTGGCCCTCTAGTCAAGTTCAACATTTACTTCTCTATCTCTATCTATTTATATGATCAGCAGTGACCTCATCACTGGAATACAACAACAGAATAAAAACAACACACCAGCTGCAACTGTCAACCTTATCCTTACTTGCCCCTGTTTCCATCCCCTCATCATCTCCTCAAACCATTCCCAGATACCCTTGTCCTTAACTCTCCTTCACCTTGACCACCTTGTTCCTCAGTGTCCTACGTTTCTTCATAGGTTTGGTAAATGCACCCTATGGTGCTGTCTGCCCCGGTATGCATGTGCATCAGTACTCCTGTGCTAGTGAACAAGCTCCACCCCTCACTGCCAGTAACCAATCCAGGCCTAGTCGGTTCTGCCAAGCCACAGCACTTGTAGCATCCACCTCCTCTCCCAGAGTCACCAGAGCACCATCAGTGTAATTAATTAACCGTAGCTAGTGATAATAGATGTAGTTAATCCACTCTGTATTTTTATTAACAGTTATCCATGGCAGAATGGACGGTGATGAAATCTCATTTCTGGCCTTATACTCATTTGGAATGCCTCCAGGTTGACCTATTGCATTGATGTACACCTCGGTGTGTGGAACATACTGTCACTTAACCCTAGTTGACCTACTGAGGTTACCTATTGTTCCATTTTCAGCTGTGAACACTATTAACTCCTGCACTACCTGCAGCCTCGCATATCTGCCCACCAATCTACAGTTGGAATAGAATACAGGCGCTGCTTCCCACACTACCAATACTGAGGTAGAGCTGTAATCTAATCATGATATGGACATCTTGGAACATACACTAGTCTTATTGAAACACCCTTGAGCTGCCCAGCAGGCTTCAGGGTCACCTTGGAACAGTTAGCATCCACACACCATGTATAATCACATTTAGCATTTTGCATTCTTTCTACATACAAACTCTCAAATTTCTCTATACACTCAAACTGTCCTACTGCTACCAAGGAAATCCCGCTGGGGATACCTACTGTAATTCTGAACTTCGCCTGCTTATCCTATCATCTAACTCCCCACACCGCTGCATATTTGATTTACCCTATGGCCTCATACATAGAAAAATGGTGATAAATAAAGCAAACATTACGCTTTAAGCCATGGCCTCTCAGCTCCCAAGACTTTAATCACTTCTGCAACACATTTTTCCTATTCGTCAAGAACATCCCATCAGGTCTAGCCTTGGTGCAGATATAACAATCAGTCTTACCCTTAATATGCCCAGCAAAGTGAACCCATTTATACCAACCTCATACCAACCATTACCTCTTGGTCCACTTTCTACTCTGACCATCACTTCCTCCTCATCCATTTGACTAACAACCCTCTTCACTGTTGCCACATAATCTCTGTATTATGTGCACATTACATGCATATTCTCTTGGGCAAGACCTTTCACGCACGATGTAAAAACTGGCAAATATGTGAATTGGATTTGCTGTGGCAATCCCAGAAGGGAAAAAGCTGAAAGAAAGTTAACAGCTGGTACATCTGTGGGAATGAGTGACTCGGTGAAGGGCCTGCACTCTTGTCCTTAAATTAGATGCATTGCAGGCCAGGACTGTTCAGAAAGTACAGATTGTTTATAGTCCTTTTTTAACAAGGGAGTATTTTTTCCCACAGGCTGTAAAATATATTCTGAGAAACACATGAATAAAAATGTATAATCATAGTTCTGTGGCAGATGCATACATACACAACTTCAAACCAAGAAATTATATGTGTCAAAAATGTATTAAGATTTCAAAAGAACTATATGACTACTCATCCCTAAATTGTTCTTTCTTCTTGTAGAAAATCTTTGTAATGCCAAACATGGATGATGTATGGCTGACTATCATGCATTCTGCCATGGACCAGCGCACCTCTGGTGGACCCTTTGCTGGTCCCACAGGACCACTGGAGCCATCTGAGCTGGAGAGAGTCAGCACCAGCCAGCCGTGAAGATTGTTTACAGTATTTCTTAAGAGCTCATGAAGTCTCAAAATGAAAAAAAGTAGAGCCAAAGCTGAGAGGTCAGATGCTACTGTCAATACAGGTACAGTCCTAGTTGGCCAAGAGGGGAGCACATGAATTAGGAACCAACAAGGAAACACTAAACACATTTTGTTGAGAGCTGCACTGTTAAGTAGTATTTATTATATACC
Organism: Gymnapogon annona; assembly: GCA_029814585.1. Lineage (NCBI taxonomy): Eukaryota > Metazoa > Chordata > Actinopteri > Kurtiformes > Apogonidae > Gymnapogon > Gymnapogon annona. The sequence continues at coordinate 26,751,224 of JAPTHA010000001.1, forward strand.
ACAAGAAAAAGTGGGTTATCTATGAAGGATTTATGGACCAGTATGTCAGGAGAGTCATTATTGGCTCAGACATATAAGGAGGTTAGTTTAGGTTGGGTTGGGTGCATGTGTAAGCACATCATGTGCTATGAACCCATTAATATGGAAGCATTCACTTTACAGATACCTTACAGATTGCAGATGACAAGTTACTTATATAGCCACAGAATGAAGAACGAAGGTAGCCCTTTTATTACAGAACCCCAGGAAGTCAAGTCCTCTGGTACAGGTGGATCAGTTGTTTCCATTTGGGGGGGGTGTCATGTAATTTGTCAAAACTAATTTGCTATCAGGTTAAAAAGGCATGTTTGGAAAGCTTAGATACTTGATGTTTTGTTGAATAAACCTTTATGTGGCTTTATGTCAGCTGTTCTGATCAGGTGTTAACTAACAGTATTCATTTGTGCTGTGAACACACCATGAACACCATTTCTTTTGCCAATACACCTGTTTTTTATGCCACAGATGCAAGAAACACAACATTGAGGATACATTCACACTGCAGCTCAAGTGGCCCAAATCTTTATGTTTATGCTTATATGACTCTCAGATCAATTAGTTTTTTCCATACAGGTTGAAGCATATACAGTACATCAGATAGAACCTGACCTTTGATATTATGATCTGAGCCACTTTCATAAGTCATGTAGAATTCATATAACTTTTATGATACTTGAGACTGTGATTCTTCAGTCACTTCAACACTATGAAGTATGAGCTAAACCTTAAATAGGTACAACAGTAAATAAATCTACACATATTTCATACACGTATATAGTTGTATGTTGTGAAATTTCCCCGTGTGGGACTAATAAAGGTGTATCTAATTTACAGGGGCCATTTTAAAGCACAATGATTGACTTGATAATGCATATAATGTTCATTTGTAAGTGAGGTTTTGCTGAATTTTCAGTAGTGCTCAATTTTTAAGCTAGGTTTCTAAAAGGAAAAAGTAACTTATTCTTCAATTGGCTATCACCAAAAACCTCAACCAGAGTGAGTTAAGTGTACAATTGTATAATTGACTAAGTCAAACTAAAAGTAGGTTAATCAAGTTAACACTTTAAATATCATACTTTCTATAATTTCCGCAGCACTCTAAACATTGGCATAAACATCAGTCCTGCATTGCTATTGCGAAAAGCATTAATCTCCTTCAACTCTAAAAACTAATGGATTCTTCATACACATCCCTAAAGTCAGTTGATAATTAAATCTCTCGTTGTTGTATATTCCTGTCAGATTGCGATATTTATTTCCTAACCTACTATTCAAACAAATTCCATAAAAATTCCTCCCAGTAGAGAAAGTTAACATTAACCATCAGTTTAGTTCTGCCCACACCAAAACATATGTGAACAATCTATCAGCAGCAATTCATTAGACTATCATTATATTCAAATGTGTTAGAAACACTTTTACTCAAGGACACTTTTTTTTAACACCTGTGTTTCTGTCCATGTAGGTCAGTTCAAGACTCTGACTATTTCACACTGACATCTGATATTGGCCGCTTTTATTTTATTAAGAGAAATATAAAGGTCTAACCACAATGTCTTAACTAAAAGTCCAATGTCAGAAATGAATCTGAATTTAGCACCAAGGTGGACGGTGTGAACATGGCCAAGGTAAAGCCCATAAACACAAGTGCAGTGACCAACAAGTGGAATATCTTATTGACAGATGTTGTGTAGAGACTATAAACATGTCTGATGAGAAGTAACACGGCTATTGAATGTATGTTCTGAGAGTTACGATTTATGTTTTTATTATATGAATCATTTTTACTCATTTCGATTGGGATATGGAAATGATTGCACATATAGACAGTTTCCTTTTTGTTTTGTTTTTTTTATTTTAAACATTACCTGACATAGTGTACGCAATTCACATGTGTTTAGGAAGTGGTGAATTTCACCATCTTTTTTCCATCATTTTACTGTTTCTAACATTATTGTTAATGTTGGACATGAACTTCTAGAACTTCCTTCTGTGTCAGTGCTTTAAAAATGAATTCAAGTTTCAGTACATACAACATAGTAGAGCAACTGTTTCCAAGAATGAATAACCTCTACAAGTACTTTTACCCACTTGATAATTCCACTCTTAACCAAAGTCCTCTTATTTTCTACTATGTTGTCTGTCCATTTAAAGGTACATATAGTTTATCGACATAGCATTGTGACGTAATACCATGTCTGCATATGCGCTACAGTACCTGCATTAACATTGTTTACAGGAATTACTTTCTTTGGTTTTTGCTCTCTAAGGATACTAAAGCACTCATACAATAAATGATTGTCATTCCCTTTTGACATGAGATATTTGTGTTAAGTATTTGTTCTATGAATGATTAAACGAGGTGGGTTATGGTTGGTTGTGGTTGTTGATTTTTTTTTTTGTACTATTTCGAATAAAGAATGAAATGAAAATCTTTGGAAGATATATAAAAATCTGATCATGATTTGTATCTGAGTTATTGACTTTTTCAAACGTAATTTTAAGGCCAAATTGAATGATTATGTGCATTTGCCTTATTTATAGTTCAATAAATCTACCAATGAAAAATCTTTTGCTTCTGAATATTTATTATTATTGTGATATTAGTATGTCTTTTGTAATGTCCCTCTGAGCCACATGTAGGGTATGCTTGTGTTACCATTCCTGTGACCTAGACCTTAAATTGGTCTTTAATAACTTACAAAATCAACAATGCAGGTGACCATTTAACCTTAAATTTGAAACTTCATGAAAAGCTGAAATTTTACTTGAATGCTACTTCTACTACTAAAAAAAGGTACTATAATATATTTTATATTGTGCGTTATCGTATATATGTTTAGATATACACATACTGTTTTATTCTGTGTAGTATTTCTATTGTTTTTATTCTGTGTTCTGAGGAACCTTCCTGAGGGATTAATATCTATCTATCCTATCCTATCCATCTATCCCCAACTAGAGTGGCAAATGAATAATGCATAAAAGGATGCTAAGCCTCACTATTTTGTCTGGTATT
>JAPTHA010000001.1:26803078-26826615 GCA_029814585.1 Gymnapogon annona
ACTACACTGCCTCTGAAGAGGTGTCGAGGATGGACGCGGATATCTGTGTACAGCTTTATGGCTTCTTTTAATTCAATCTTTAGTTTTTTCTCAGAACTCACTAACACCAGACATTTGCCATGAGCTACAAATGCACCTTTCATCTTGGCATGTAACATAGCATGGTGTTCAAATGGTCTGAAAGGAAAGAAGACTTTTGTATCCCATGACTGTACAGGCTAGTTCATCAGAGTTCATCACTCATGCCGTTCCGTACTGCTGCAAAAGCAGGGGAGTTTAATGTGCACCAGGGAGTTTTAAATCCATCAGATGTAACCACAGCTTCAGTTTGTGGATCAAAACACAGGCAACAGGATGGCTCCAATCAATAACTCTGACATTTACAGTTCAGTTCATCATGTTAAACTATCTTAATGTTTCATATTTTCCCACTGAAATATGGCTCCTACATATAGGTTAAAGTTTAGTTTAATACAGACCTCGATGTCTTGACTTAGACGTACAGAGTGTGTCAATTTTTGAGGCTTTGGGAGAATCTATATGCAAAATTGAATATAAAATTCGTAACTGTTTGTAATGTATGTTTGTATTACAATCAGAATAGCTTGGTTTTGAGTCATTGTATTTACTTGGGGACGGTCACAGACTTAGAGACACTACTTCACCACTAGAAGGCACAATGCTGACATTGTGGCTTCTCCAGCGTAGTGCAGAAACCACAACAGTGATATTGTGGCTTCACTTTTCCATAGTGTCATGAGATGCATAATGATGTATACATAGATCCAGTGCCCCAGTGCAATACATTTGCTCTTTTACATATACCAGTCCTTTTCCAAATCATCTTATGGTAATTTTTCAACATTTTAATGTGGAAGTGCAACATAGTTTGTTTAAAGAAGCATCTACTTGCCACCCATACACCTAAACAGCTTGAAGCCTCCCTGCTTCATGAAGCCCTAAAGCTGTCAGCGTTTAAAGTTACCGTAACCATTTTACAGTGGCCTCATAACTCACTGGGATAAGGTTACATTGGCTAAACATGAACTGCATAGCCCTTGTCTTAAACATATTCTTTTGCAACAGCTGTGTTTTACCGTCAAATTTCATTTTCCTTCCTTGTCATACTGAGGACATCTGCTTCACCTTATATTGCCATTATTATTGCCATAAAACAATGGTGGTGTTTTAGATTTGTCCTCGTGGATCAACTTGAGAGACCACAGATTTTTTTTTGTTTTTTGCTTGAGCAGTCACTTTAACACATCATTGTGTATTTGGGGTCAGAAATCCATATTTGGCATGTGTATATGTAGCATCAAAAAACAAGGGTTGGTTTTGGTAAATGGTCAGTTGGTCAGATTTGCATGACGTTGCTTTGGCAGTATCACCTCAACTCACCTCATCTTGGCACTTTTTTCCATCGCATGATAGCAGGTAAAGTCGGGTCCTATTTTAGGTACTGACTCTGTAGAAGCTCCAAGTGAACTGATACAATACTAGAATATGATGTGAAACCCTAGAGATCACACACCGGTTGAGTCAGATTAACCTCTCCATCCATGCACATCATTTCTACCACCCATGCTGAAAGTTTGCTCCATCTGCAATGAAAATGCAGCATGAAGCAACCAATCCCAAAAAAGGTTGGGGTGAGTTGAGCTGACACCACAGTGCAAAAGTAGCAACACCAAATAAAAGCTGTACTATGCTACACCTCGTGTATGTTCATGCAAATGTAGATATTATCTGTAGCACTTTTACACTGAGAGGTCATTAAAGCTCATCATTGTATTGCCATCAGAATCACTTTTCATGCATTGACTTTAAGCCTAAAAAGACATGTCTAATCACTAAAACAACTAACTGCTGCAGGGCATTATTACTGTCGCGATTTGACTGAATGACAAAATGTCACACCTTGACATTTTTATTGGAGATTAAAATGTTTATTTTAGTCTACTAGTATAGTTTATAAAAAAAAAAAATTAAATTGTTTATAAAAGTGTTCATATGCAGGACACTTTATAAGGATTACTTTATTTGTGATTGAGTGTATATTTTGTGTGTGTCATGTGTTATGATAATGGATGAGTAACAGCTCCTGTGTGTGAGAGAGTTTGTTGTGTTTTTGTGTCTTTTAATGCTGTTTTCTTTTCCAGTGTTATTTGAAAAGTGGTGTTAAACATCGAGCAGCCTGTTGATTGTGAAGGGCTATCCGTTACTCAAAACAGATTTGAATGTCTTTGGAGCCTTTTCCTGGATTCATTCCAGGGCTTTGAGTAACAGACGAGAAAACATGTTAGATGCTCAGTTATTCATTTTTATCCCTTCTTTGTAAAAATCTGCTTATAAAATTCATTGACAGAGTTGTAAAGTAGTGCTGCAAGCTGTGCTGACACTCCACAAAAGGACTGATAGGGAGGAAGGAATGCTCCTGGGACATTTGTGTCCAAACTTATTAAACCAAGATAGAAGCAGGGCACCCCCTATCTCCTGACATAAACCTCCTGGTGTTGTATCTCTTTCACTCATGCACACACACACACGATACTCCAAAGAGTGTACATTTCATACAGGGGTGTTGTGGGGAGATGGTTTATGTTAAGTATAAACTAAGTGGAAGGCCTGCCATTGTCTGAGTTATGATTTATTGCCAGCCAGTATTTTATTGTTAAAATGTATTTTAAAGGTTTTGTCATTCTAGCCTTGTATATTCACCAGCACCTCGTTCTGGTCAAATTACCCTCAGGAAGGATTCAAGTTGAGGATGGAATGAGTGTGTGTGCCTATGTATGTGTACTCGACTTTGAAAATGGCAGGGATCTAAAAACAGCATGCGATGGGGGGCACTGAGGCAGCTCTTACCAAACCATTCCTGCTACTACAAAGAAAGCCACAGACACTTTTCCACCTTACCTCTACCTACATTTATCACAGTGGGGAACAGCACAGTAAAAATGTAGAAACTAGTCCACTGAGGAAGTATTTATGATGTTCATTATCTTGTGCAACGCCCCCCCCCCCAAAAAAAAAGGATCCATACATAAAGGCCTTGAGCAAAGATGGATCTCCGTACAGAGGTGGCAACAGGATGCATCCTAACATTTGGGCGCCCCTGATCATTTTCAAGATTTTCCTTTATAAATCATTGGTTGTTTGGACCAGCAATTTCAGTTTAATATATCTTATAACAGACAAAGACAGTACTATGTGAGAAGTGAAAAAAAGTTTATAGGATTTATGGAAAGTGTGTAATAATTATTTAAACAAAAGTAGGCAGGTGCATAAATTTGGGTCCCCCAACAGAAAAATCACATCCTCCTTTGGCAAAATGCAGAATGTTGTACTGTTTCCTCTGCATGAATGCCTTTGTAGAATTTGAGCAGTGCTTAGGGTCATTGTCTTGTTGAAGTATCCAGCCCTGGATACTTTGTCACAGATTCTTGAACATTGTTCTCAAGAGTTCTGCTGATACTGACTGGAATCCATGCGACCTTCAACTTCTACAAGATTGTCAGTACCTGCACTGGCCACACAGCCCTACAGCATGATGGAACCATCACCGAATTTTACTGTGGGTAGCAAGTGTTTGTCTTGGAATGCTGTCTTCTTCATCCTCCATGCATACCACCCCTTGTTATGTCCAGTTTCATCAGTCCACAGTACCTTATTCCAAAATGAAGTTGGCTTGTCCAAATGTCCAACCTCAGAGTGACTGTTTGTGGCATGTGTGCAGGAAAGGCTTCTTCCGCATTACTCTCCCATACAGCATCTCCCAGTGCAAACTGCGATGAATAGTTGAACGGTGCACAATGACACCATCTGCAGCAACGTCATGTTGTTGGTCTTCAGAGCTGATCTGTGGGTTGAGTTTAACTGTTCTCAACATCTTTCACCTCTGTTTTCCTAAGATTTTTCTTGGCCTGCCACTCCGGGCCTGAACTAGAACTGTGCCTGTCCTTGTCCTTGCTATGTTCCTCACAGTGGAAAAAGACAGCAGAAATCTCTGAGCAAGCTTTTGTGTCCTTCTCCTAAACCATGATGTTGAACAATCTTTGTTTTCAGGGCACTTCAGAGTTGTTTTGAGGCTCCCATGATGTCACTCTTCAGAAAAGATGCAAAGAGGATAAACACTTTCAACTGGCCTCCTTAAATACCCTTTCTCATAATTGGCTTCACCTGTGTATGTAGGTCAAGGGTCCATGAGCTTACCAAACAAAATTTGTGTTCCAATAACTAGTGCCAAAGATATTAAAATCAAGAAACAACAAGGTGCCCATATTTATGCACCTGCCTACTTTTGTTTAAATAATTATTGCACACTTTCCATAACTCCTCTAAACTTTTTTTCACTTTGCACATATTACTGTGTTTGTCTGCTATATGATATTAAAATGAAATTGCTGGTCCATAAAACCTATGATTTATAAAGGAAACTCTTGAAAATTATCAGGGGTGCCCAAACTTTTTCATACCACTGTATCAAGAACCGTAAATTCGGTTTGATGCATTCACTATCATTGGTATACAGTACTGTACATATGAGATGTATTTTAGTCCAACTGTTGAATTTGATTTTTCATTTTCTCCATAGCTGGTCTTACAAAACAAATATTTATATATGCTTACAAAGTTTCACCAAATCTCAAAGCACTGCGTCAAGTCATTCCTCAGTTTTACAAAAAAAATCAGCTACTATGGGCATGTTGAGATTTTTTTGTATTTATCCTTGAGTATTTTCTATGAATTTTTGGACCAAATGTGTACCACATTTGGTTAATAACTACGCATTCTGTAGTTGCGTAGTAAAAGATTAAATATCAGATTTTTTAGGTAACTGAATAACTTTATATGACTAAATTATGATTGTATGCTGCATTGGTTTATATTAGAGATAAATGGTGATACCATCAGCTGTGCCTTTGTTGACAAAATACTAAACCTGGTGGGAATGCCAGAATGTTAATGGTTGGGACATAAACGGGAGGGCAGCTTACCTGGGGGTAAAAGCAGGATGGTGAGTGGCGATCGATGGTGCCGATCTGACACTTTTCTGTTTAAGGGCATTGTTGTGGTGCGGCTGCAGGCTGCGGCTGGGGGGACCCTGTCAATGTGGGAGAAGAGACGGTGAAGGTAGTGACGTTTTGCCTGCCTGTTTGAGTAACAAGATGTCTTGAATTCACCTATTTTCAGTTATATGAAAATACTTGTATTTCATTACATATTATTTGTTACTACTTGAAGACACTTCTTTACCTTCTTTTTTTTACCTCTTTTTTTTACTTTCCCCAATCGGGTGAAAAGGAATCTCTGAGTCTCACAATCAATAGGCTGCTTCTGTAATGAACTTCTGTTTAGTATTTTTATCATTATCACCTGACTTGTTGAGTTAAACTCTTGGATGCTTTGTTGTTTTATCACAGTAACTCACAATTTAAAAAAAAGTGTATCCTTTTTTTTATGAAAAATCTTGCTCTAAGTGATTCCATATGTAATGGTTTCCTCGGTGTTGGCAAAAATGTAATATGTGGAAATGTTTGGGTTTTTTGGACTAATCTTCGAGAATTGAACAATATGAAAATACAATGTCAATATATGCAGTAGCTTCACTGTAAAAGTTAAGAATCAGTAAAATTAAGAGTGTATGCATGTACATGTGTGCCTGTGTCGGAGAGGAGAAGAATAAAAGCAAAGGAGGGACGGAGACCCTGATCAAACGCTTTTATTCAACTATCACATCAAGCATTTGCATGTAACTGTAGCAACCAACATATTATACTTGGACAACTAGCTGTTAGTCTCTGTCAGTCCTTCGGTGCTCATTGTCCTGTGGTGTTGTTACAGGTGGCACTATGGCTGTTATCCTGGACCTGTCCTATGTCTATTCCATTATCATCTCCTCAGTGGTGGCCATAATCTACACACTGCTGGGGGGACTCTACTCAGTGGCCTATACAGATGTCATCCAGCTCATCCTCATCTTTGTCAGTCTGGTGTGTAATATGCCCGTTTTGAGAACTTGTTTAAGGGACCATTGGAGCTTTGGGCCCATTCTTCTGTTGAACAATGGCCATCATTAAAATGCTGATCCTGTTACCTGGTGAATCCTATATTACGAACAAGTAGAAGTTCACTCAAGGCTATGGTGGTGTTAATATGCTTTTTGCAGTCAGTATGTTATCAGACTCAGAATCCAAACACAGATCAATTAGATTTCAGAATAAAAGTTTTTATTTTGTACGTTCACAAAGAACTTACACATACTGTTAATAATTTCGCTTCTAATTTATAACAAAAAGCGCCGTTCAAAAAAAAAACTAGGAATAATCTTAACTATAGATACGGGAAAAGAATAACATTCAAATTAGAATCAAAAATCACTCTTATGAGGAAACACTAAATCAAGATTACAAAAAAACCAAAAGCTCTACAAACACAAAATCGCTCTACTGAGGTACTAAGAAATCTAGGCTTCAAAGAAAACATCAAATGCTCATAATGACTATACAAGACTAGGATTATCAATCTAACCAGTACTTACAAAAGATAATAAAGCTCTCAAGACCGACTAGACGAGGGTGCAAACACTGAACACGAGACATGAGGGAATCAGCAGTCTTAAATAGGGGACTCACCCAGGTGACAGACAATTAGGGATCATTACAACAAGACACAGCTGAGAGAGGAATCTGGGAGTGAAGCTAGAGACACGAGATGAGTACACATACCAAAAAGGAAATTAACAAAGTAAAACCCCAGGAACCACATAAACACAGCTTGACAGACCAAAACCCTAACACAGTATGGCTAACATGAGCTGAGGATTCAGTGGGAAAAAAAACAAACTTGCATTAATCTACAATAGAAACAAGCTCAGTTGAGACAAAAAATTGGTCAGAAATGTTGGATCAAAACTACTGAAATAATGACAGGAATAAAACTGCAAGGAAACTTTCTGAACTTTCTCTGTAAAACTACGCAGACCATTATTCAAGACAGTCATTATGTTTGGACTCTCAAGGTTTTTATAACTAATAGATTGGTGTCCGCCTTGTTTGGATGTAAGGTTCGACTGACAGCTCAAAAGTTATGTTTCTTGAATAAAATATTTTTTCTGACAACTAATAAGCCATAATATCACACATTTGCAAAATTTTACATATCAGTAAGTAAGCATTTAGTATTAGATCACCACTCGTGCTCCCACAGACCCACCATTTTCTCCAAATGTGGTCAGTTCCAAAGAGCCAACATGGCATCAAAACAGTAGTCCATAAACCATTGGGACAGAAAACAGAGGCTCCATCCACAAATTGCATATAAACAGCAAAATTAGGTGAATTCAAACAAAATACAGAAACAATCCACAAGTTTTGTATGTGTGTGTTTTCAGTGGGGCTTGTTGAAAGTCAGCAATGTGGCAACTTTAGAATAGTTCTCACATTTCTTTCAATCTAGCTTTGTACTCTCCTCAGGAATTCACCACAAGGTCCAATGAAACATGTTTGGGAAGTATTGATCATGGATTTCATCAACAGACGACGTCTCCTTGCAGTCCAGCAAAACATTTCTGTTTTTCTGTTCTCACTTTACTTTTCTGACATATTATTCTGTAATTAACCCTTTCGTGCACAAATTATCATAACCAACCTACTTCAGGATTCCTTTGTGACTATGACATACACAACTTTAAAATGGCTATCCACAGTAGCGACCACTATGCATGAAAGGGTCAAAAAAAATTTGAAGCGTTTGTTGGGAGTCATAAAATGCTCCAAACACATATATTATTTTCTTGTCTGGTGCTATGGCTATTACTGTAAAACAATACTCTGTCTGTTTGTCTACCCACCCTTCTATAGTTTAAGCTGATTAGAATTAACTTAACCCTTTCATGCATGAATTATGATAACTATTTCAAGATTTTTTTGTGAACTGAAACAACTGTGACATTAAAATTCATTCATATAAGAGAAAACAACTTTGAAATGGCTGACCACTGTGCATGAAAGAGTTAAATTGAGGGTTAAATGTACCATGGATTTAAAAAATGTTACTTGGACCTGCAGTTGAAAAGCATGATGACAGAAAGCACCACAAGACACACCTGTCTCCAATTGACTGGAAGTCTTTGTTTTGGCCCTTAATCAGATAAGCTGTATTCTTTGTGTTCACAGTGGGTGTGTGTTCCTTTCCTCCTGACCAACCCTCACTCTGTGGACATTTCCCTCACGGCCTACAATGAGACATTTCAGGCTCCCTGGGTCGGTACAGTTGAGCTTGATGAAGCTGGCAAGTGGTTTGATGATTTCATGCTGTTGGTGAGTGAAAACGCGATCACAGACATCTCAACATCCCTGCTTTTTCAACTGTTCAGTTTAATCAAAACCAGCATTTTCTATCAAATAATCTAATTTAATTAGATACTAAACTTTAATTAGAAACTAAATGGCCAAGCATTACATCAGCAAAAAATAACAATTCCAAGTCATGCAAGGATAACTTCTCATCCTCCACTGATGTGCAAACTAATTACTGTTATGTCTAAACTGTTTGTGCCAGGCCCTGGGCGGTTTAGCCTACCAAGCATTCTACCAAAGGATCCTGTCTGCCTCATCTTACACCCAGGCTCAGGTGACCTGCTTTGCATCATCAGCCTTCTGCCTGGTGCTGGGTATTCCTTCTGTGCTGATCGGAGCGGTAGCTGCATCTACAGGTAATCAGTGTAAACTTAAGGTATAAGGAAAACCCTCAATGCCACTATTTGACAGTGTTATTATTACAATGAGCAAAAACTTAAAGTTACCTCTGACAACATAGTTTTTGGTTATTGAAATGTACAACAAAAAAGGATGGCTCTAAAATCCATGACAACCTTTTCTTAGTGAATGTTTCTTTGTAAATGAAAGCCAAATAGAACTGCAGCAATGACACTCTTGGATGCACTAGAGGATTTCTACATAATTTATTAGGTAATGCATAAAGTCACAAACCTGCCGCTAAAGATTCCAATCTGGCCCATGGGATGAACTTGTGAACTGAAAAAAAATTTACTTCAGGATACACACACACACACACAGGAAAATTATCATAATAACCTATATATATTTCCAATCTAAAAAAAAATTCAGTATCTTCATCTATTTTTTTTGTATTTACACTAAAACTAACATTTCATAAAAATGTAAATATCCTGAACAGACATGAATAACCATTAATGTAATGAGACTTTTAAGTGTAATTTTAACAATATGCAGCCTGCTACTAAATGTTTTATATATTTGTAGATCCAATGTGATCTGTAAATTCTAATGTGGATGTGTAAATAATAAAATGAGGGAGAATATTAAGAGTGCACTTATTTTTCTTAAAAATTTTACATTGTTTTTATTCACATAGTTTTAAAGGGCAGTTTTTAGTTGAAGTATCTTCATCATCCTAGGAAAGTTTGGAATTGAAATTATTTATGTAATTTTATTATTTTACTAGTCCTAAAAAAACATACGGGAATCAGAACCACATAAATTATAGAGTTGTATGTTGAAATTACACCTCCTAAATTCTACAAGTCCTGCTCAGATAGAGTAGCTTAACAAATGTGGTGCGTGGGTAAATCTTCCATGTCATTTAAAATTGGTTGACATATTGAATCTTGCATCCAATAGGTTATTTTGCACAGGGGCACACCTAAAATGAGTTTTCAAACCCAAGTGCCATCCTGTAAATAAACCATTTACAATTTCTAATACAAACCAATTTAAAATCCAGATCCAATTTCAGTCTGTGTCTGTTGACACACAAACTTCCTTGTGTGTCAATAGTTTTAAGGAATAACTCGCACAACATGATCGTTAATGTTTTTACCGCCACTGCTGTGTCACTACAGCAGTGGCTCTACTCCACAAGTGTCATGGTTAGCCCAGGATCTGGCTGAGCCACACCCTTCCCCTCAGGGGACTGGCAAATCAACTTCAACTGGAACACCTGGCCGTGCTGCTCAGCTGTGGCCGATTGCTCTGCTTTTAAGAAGCAGATTGCCCAAAGAGCAGCATGACCTCAATCATCTTCATCCTGTCACATCCTGCAATATCACATCCTGGACATTATCTGTTATGGGCTCAGACCTGGACTCTGGTTTTCTGTTATCCCTGTTGTGGTTTGATGTATCTTTGTTTGGTTTAATTTGTATGCTGGTTTTGTTAATAAATGTTCTGTGTTCCCCTTCAATCTCAACCCCAAGAGTGGTTTGCAAATTGTTGCAGCTTGTTTTTGATATATCATCTGGGCAGAACTATTTTTTCTTTAATCCAAACTCTTCACTCTCTCAGACTGGAATTCCACTTCTTATGGGTTGCCCACCCCATATGAGCGTGAACAGGCAGGCTCCATCCTACCCATCGCCCTGCAGTTTCTCACACCACCTTATGTCTCAATTATTGGCATTGGTGCTGTAGCTGCTGCGGTCATGTCCTCCATGGACTCAGCTCTCCTCTCCTCTGCCTCACTGTTCTCCTCAAATATCTACAAGAACATTATCAGGAAGCAGGTGAGACATTTTGGCTAAAGCTTTGAATCTATATGTATATGCCTTTAACCATTCACCTCATACTATTCTTTCAAACTAACCCTGTTCATCAAGGCAATCAAATGGACAGAAATGGTCCTGACATCCTATCAGTAGTCATCGGACAGTCCTTTAAATGTCAGAAAATCGTATGCATGTTTTTTCATTTTGTGCATTATTCCCTTCCAAATCTCCCATGTGTATGTATATGGCATCATTTGGTCCATTAAATCTGACAGACAATAAATCGTCTGTGTATACTGTATAAAACACTGTTAGTGAGTTTAGTGTGGGTGGCATGAGACGTTTACGCCATGGTACATTCTGTGACAATTTAGGTATTGACTTTACAACCCACTATGTCTGTCTGGTCTTTTTTTTTAACAATGTTTACTTTCATTATAACAAAGACCAAGTTCACCATCTGAGCCTGACAGCATGTCCCATACAATAACTCACTTCGTTGTTTAGCATACTTTCATCTGGTGGTTACTCAGTCAGTGAGAAGGTATGCTTGGGACTAATGGCACAGTATTGGTTGATGTGTACTATACGGTAAGTCCTTACACGTCTACATGTAATGTGAGACTTCATTTAATCCTCCTTGCTGTTCTTCTATCTCTTCATTCAGGCATCAGATCGTGAGATGCAGTGGGTGATCCGTATTTCGGTGGTGGTGGTAGGCCTGGCTGGTACTGCACTGACCTTCCTGGACAGCAGTGTCCTGGTCTTTTGGCTTGTGGGTGTGGACATGTCCTATACCATCATGTTCCCTCAGCTGGTTTGCATTCTCTTCTTCAAAGTATCCAATGGCTATGGTGCCACTTTGGGCTACATGATAGGACTCATCATGAGGATTCTAAGCGGTGAACCCCTCATTGGCCTCCCACCTGCCATCCACTTCCCTGGCCTGCGGATGGATGATGAGGGAAAGTTGACGCAGTTCTTCCCCTTCCGCACCACTATCATGTTGATTTCGCTGGCATCCATCTTGCTCTTCTCCTGGCTGACTGCCATCATTTTCAACAAAGGCTTGCTGCCAGAGAGATGGGATGTGTTCAAGATCAAACGCAAGCAGAAGCCAACTGCCAGATATGCAGGAGAGAAGAGCAACAGTGATCGCAACGAAAGTAGTGAATCCAAGCGGTTTCTGGACACTACTAGTTGTTAAAAAGGCTCAGGTGCAGGGAGAGAAGATGAGGGGCTGAATAGAGGCAGACGTGTGTTCACCTGCAAAGCAGGAGTTTACAGAGAGGGAACAACAGCTAGGGCTGGACATAAGTAAGGATTCTGTACAGTACCACAGTGAATTTGAGGCATGATATGAAAAAGTTATATTCTGATCTCAACTCTGGTACTCTGCAATACTTCAACAGTTGCCTTACTATCAATGTATTTGTTTAGCCAGCATTGTATAGAACCAAATTATTTGCATACAAAGGGACATAGCTCATGCAACAAATTATGTTGGATCAACCACTAAAAGCACCCATTTTAAATAACATTTTCACTGAAATGGAGACATCCATTTAAAGAACCTGAGACATGTTATTCCATTCAGCATTTATATTTACTGTATTTTCTGGACTATAAGTATTTCTGGAGTATAAGTTGCAACCAGTCAGAAATGCATAACAAAGAAGAAAAACATGTCGCATTGGACAATGTGTTTTTGGAGACTAATTTTTTTTCAAACTGAGACCAAAAACAGACATTTAATCTTGAAAGCCAAGTTATAATAATAGAATACAGAACAACAAGGAGCCTAAGCTTGAGTGAGGGATTGACGGATATCTGCCAGATATAGTCGAGATAACCTCCACGCATAGCTTGGATTCTGGAACCAGCTCCTCAAGACGGGTTGGACACTCCACTTCTCTGGAGTGGCCCACTGTGAAAAGCGACAGGCTGGTGGGACATACTTGATGAGCCCCAGAGCTCAGCTGCCAGGTGAGCTGTGGGGTGCACCCTGGCCAAACTATGAAAAACAATGTGAATTATAGTCAGAAAAATATGCTAATTTGAAACCAAATTATTGACAATTTAATAACTTCAGCTCAACAATGACAGTAGCTGCAAAGATGATTGTACAACTTAATATATGTCTCAGCATGAACCTTTACAAATAATTTGTGACCAGATGCACCACGATATGGTTTCCTTGTGCACCACAACAAAAATGCGCCCAAAGGATGAACAAAGAGCAGGTGCAGGTCCTGCACTGTCCTAATCTGCACTATTCTGATTCTGTAGTTCTGTATTTTGAGATGAACTTTACAGAAAATAATTCTTTTTAACACGCAAGTTAACCGTAGTTTTTAGCTCTAGAATAAGTTGATTCTTCATACAGCTTTTAAAAATCCACCTGTACGCAAGAAGACAAGAACCAGAATTGAGCAATCATATTTATTTGTATTGAATTTGTAAATTCAAATGTCATTGTAAACAGTGACATTTGAATTTTTACCTCCGATTTTAAAATACTGCTCCATGGATATCCTTAGATTTTACAACACTGTGACAAAAAAGTATGCAACTGCGCAGGTACCAAAGTAGTGTCTCGCCCTATTTGACTGCTGGGAGTTCAGCTGCAGTGCAATGCTTTGTGGCTTGGCCGTGGTTTATGGTCAACAGAGAAAAATGAGCACCTATTTGAAGTGGACAGAAGTGGCACAAACACTATTTCATGTTTCTTTAACGCTCAAAATGGTTTTTTTTTTATTTTTTGTTGTTATGCCTATGTTGTTTTGTTGTGCCTGAGTTGCTGTGGGCCCATTTCCTATGTCCATTAATTGCAAGCATGTTCACTCAACGAATGTAGCGGTTTTGTACAACTGCACAGAGAGAAGGCAAACTAGACATCTCTCTTGTTTTCCTCATTCATTCCGCCTCAATTTTTAGGATTTAGAAAAAAAATGCCTTTCAAGTTTTTGTACTTGTTTTTTTCTTGGTTTCTATTGTATGCAGAGATCAAGTTTACAGTGGGATAATTTCTTCTTCTGAGGTGGTGAAAGTTGCAGCCAGAATTCTAGGAATTTTGACTACAAATTTCATCCACCTTAATTTGAATACAAATTGGCAAAACATTTTTTGACTGGTATACTGAGCCTGCATACTAGCTTGTTGTATGAAGAGATTCCTGCTCATGAATAGTGATGGTCAGACCTCTTTACGATCACTGGGAAACTGTTTCACTCCTCTGTCAGCTGTTAATGCTGGATGTCATAAAAACAGGTGTGTATGGTAGCAGTTCTTCAAATACCTCAAGAGTGGTGACATTTGCATTTAATTATACCAAACCTTTACCTATGAGTCAGACTTCTTTTACCCAAAGAATACTGTATGAATGTCACCATGCAGGCTGACCGCGCTCTACAATCTGTGCTTCAGGACACAACACAACAATGGATGGATCGTTTGGTGTCTGTGATTTGTAATTCCTTCCTCTATTCTCTTTGACTTGTACAGTCTAATCAGGCTTTGCATATGTAACTGAAAGAAATGAATCCAAGTTGACTTATACATTGTGATTTTTAAAAACACAGCCAAAACCAAACCAAAATAAAACCAAACAGCACGAGACAAATGAAGACAGACAAGACAAGACCAGATGTTGACAATACAAACTACACAGTATGCGCAGGCGCATGTCGACCTCAGACCACCTCCATCACATGTTAAAGTCTGGTACATGGAGCTGAGTCCATGTGGTGTAAATCTGGTGTAGGGAGTTGAGCCCATGTGTATATATGTATATGGAACTGAGTCCAAGTGGTATAAATAAGACTCACACAGCTGAGTCCATGTGGTGTACTGGTACATTTTCCACGTAATTTATGAATGGTTGCCATATCTTATAGAAGATGTCACCACTCCTATGCATCCAGTAGGTTAATTTCTCCAGGGGCACACAGCTATTGACTTCTTCCAACCACATATTGATTGGGAGGGGGGCGTCTAGCTTCCATTTTATAACTATACATTTCTTGGCAACTGTGAGCAGGATTTCAGTCAGTTACTTAGTCCACTTAGATTAAGTTTAGTTAGGTTCCCTAGTAGACAGACTTCAGGGTCCAGTGGGTAATGTAACCCCGTGGACCCTCAAAAGAGTTTCCAGAACCCCTGCAATTTGGAATACTGCCATGTGGAGTGGAGAAATGTTCCTTTTTCCATACCACATCTAAAACACAGAGGTGGTACATTACTGATGGTTTACTGCCAGCAGTTAGTAGTAAACCATCCAGTTAGTAAAGGATGACAGCAGCTTAACATTGGATCGTCATCTGTGTCTTTCATCACATTTTGAGTGGAAATGTTTCATTTTCCATGTGGGTTGGTCTGTATTGGAAATATATGAAAGTACTGGACGGTGGTTTTCATTTTACACTACAGACCAAAGGTTTGAACACACCTTCCCATTCAATGTGTTTTCTTTACAATGTAAATAGTCATGAAAATAGATTCTCACTGAAGGCATCAAAACTATGAATGAACATGTGGAGTTATGTAATGAACAAAAAAAGGTGAATTAACCGAAAACGTTTTATATTCTAGTTTCTTCCAAATAGCCACCCTTTGCTCTGATCACTTTTTTGCACACTCTTGGCATTCTCTGGATGAGCTTCAAGAGGTGTGATTAGTGAAACGGTTTTCACTAATTATAGGGGTTCATTCATGGAATTTCTTGCTTTATCAATGGGGTGCACAAGTCAGGTTAATACACAGCTGACAGCCTTATTGGGCAACTGTTCAAATCCATATCATTTTATTATTATTATTATTATAGATATATTATTTTGATGCCTTCAGTGAGAATCTACAACGTAGATAGTCATGAAAATAAAGAAAACGCATTGAATGAGGTGTGTCCAAACTTTTGGCCTGTACTGTATAATATAACGTAGGTGCGAGTGAGTTCTGTACTTCATTTCCCCCCTTGATGTGTATTTGGTTTTATACTATATGCATGTTGATTTTCAATAAGTGCATTGTTTGTATGTTATTTTATGAAAGTAGTTTTTTCTTGCCATTTAAGCAAGGTTCTACTTTGTAACTGATTCAAGTAAATATGGGGCTGTTCTGTCAGAATAAGGTAATAGAATATTTAAGTATAATAAGTAGTTTAATAAAATTGTACATTAAGGTTAAGATTTGGCGTTTAGACCCAAACAATAAGTTTATGTTAGGATAAGGCCAGATAAAAGTATGACATACTGTTTGTCATCTCTTCAAACATGAACTCCCAAGTGCAGTCATACTTACCAGTTTTGTGTTGCTGACATAATTTATGATGAACTGCATGACACTTCCAGAAGTGAAGTTCGCAACAGCCAATGATTTAATTATTTCCTAACAAAGTTAAGGGATTGAAAACTCAAACCCTGATAATATGAAAGTTTGACCGAGAATGTATGTGCATGGATGAACAATATCAGGACATTATCTTTAATAGGGAAGTTATATCTATAACATTTTTAATAAGACTTATTTTATTACTTTCAGGAAATTATTACACTGTTGGCTGCTACAGGGATGTGCGGCGCTACCTTTAGTGAAAGTATAGCAGAGGCAAAACAATACCTGTATTAAGCAGAGGACAGGGAAGTTTAAAACAGATTAACAGCCCTATTATTTTTGTATTACGGTGAGCGATCAACACCACACACACAGAACTATTAATAGGCTACTAAAACCCAAATGGTGTTATGTGACTTGTACTGGATGTTGTGACTCTGATGTTATTTGACCCTCAGGCAAAACAACAAGCTATGTTGACTGGCTTTCACACGCATCCTCCACATAACTTTGGTAGGAATACAAGGTCATAGAAAGAGCTCTGGTGCAGAACCCTATACTCTTCTCCCTCGGTTCAGTTAAAAGGTGGAGATAATGTTTCTTGTCGTTCTGAAACAAAAAAAAACATCTACATTCTAAAAACATTGCAAAACTTTTTCAGAGTAGTATACATTTGGTTTTTTTTTTAAGTTTCAAACAGTAATTTGGAAAAATCTAAAAATGCAGGAGAGCTAGATTAAAAAGTAAAATTCAGAAAAACTACAGGCATCCTGTTCATGACTGGAAATTTGTCCTTGAAAATTAGTGTTTAATCGATATATATATATTTAGAAAATGTTATTAAACTGGTGATCGACAAACCCCTTAAGAAGGAGCAATTTTTATATGTAGATAATATATTTCTTTTCTTCTTTACTTTCATTGAAAACATTTTTTCAGAATTCCTTCCGGTAATACCATGTAACCCTGTTTCTAATCCTCAGGTGCTGGTCTAAAATATTATTAAAAATGTCACTGAGAACTGGGTTGATATGTCTTCTTTGTAAGACAGGTACTCTTTAGGGATTGAGCCACAATTAAACCATTATCAGGAATGTACTTACACACTCACACAGAGAACACTCACACAGAGAAATGCTGATGAGTAAGATGGGCAAATTCACCTCCTGGGCCAAACCAGAAGTGACGAGTGACTTTATAAGAAAAAAATGAACATTATAGGTATTGAATACAGTGTCCAGTACCATTATTGCACACAAAGTAACAGTCTATGTGTACTTTAAAATGTGGTGCAGAACAGTAATCATATTGACATGCTCTTGAGTGAGGCTAGCCCTCTTCTTAGATGCACTTGTGTCAGCTCTAGAGAGGAGGTGATCAGGAGGAGTTGAGGGAACAGGAGCCCTGTGTCATGACTCCAGACATATGGGGCAAGTATTGGCATTTCTTCAAGAGAAACTCATCCACCCGTCTTTGATTAATGCTGTTAAAATAAAGATAAAAATAAAAACAGTCAATGAGCATTGTGTTACGCTATTCATGCATTTATTCAAAGTAATTGTATGACGACGACTGAAACTACCGCTAGCATCGAGTTAACAGCTTTGCAAGTCCTACAGTAGCAAAGGCATGTGGAACAAAACCTACAACCTACGTTAGCTTTAGTAAACGTAAACCTAAAACTCTATGTTAGCTTTAGTAAACGTAAACATGCTCAGTCGTACCTTGTGGTTTTTGGAGAGGACACATCGGCTCTGGGGTGCGTGCGTTCCAAATGTTCGTGCATCATTGTGGTGCTGCCGTGGTAGCAAGTTCGGTTTTGCACAGCTTACATGTCAGGGATATATCAGGCTTGTTTTCACTGAAATGTTCCCAGACTTTTGAATGCATTATCAAGAAAAAATTTGCAAGAAAACCTACACACCTACGCCGACCACGACACTCAGCAGGAAAATGGATTTATTTATTTACTCTTTCGAGTTGATACTACGAACGAACAGAACATCTGGGTGGCGGGCACCGAAAAGTAAGTTAATATTATTATTAAAATACATTATGAACGAATGTGCCATGCGGTGCCGGCCGAGACAGCCAGACTGCCAGACCAGACCAAGGCAGGGTGCCAGCCGACACCGGAGCGAGGTCAGTTCCTTTTGTGTACATCTGTTCTAAATTCACTTTCTAAATACATTATAACAGGGGTGTCAAACTAATTTTAGTTCAGGGGCCAAATTCAGCCCAAGTTGGTGTGCACTGTGCCGGACCAATAAAATAATAACATAATTATATATAAATAATTATATAACTGATAACTGTGTTGTCAGTGACTTTATGTTCAGGTGATACAGTTGTATGTGTCTTGGTCTAAATACATTATGTGTAGATCCATGGATCCGAATTATGGTTTTAAGAGGTGGATTAAGTCAGGAGGACATCAGTGTTGGCCCAGGTCTGAAATGCGCGGCCCACCACTGCTTAAAGATATCAGATGCTATTAACTGTACTTTTAACTTATCTATTATAACCTGTATCCAATTGATCGATTACCATGAATGTAACCACAGATATCAACCCGGCTAGCGTTTTCAATCTTTTAACATTTCTGACTCATTTATAGACTTGACAATCACATCATGAATTTGAAATATCATGAATTTGAAATATTCATGATGTATTTATACGCTGTTAATAAATTCAGCGTATTTATTAACGCTGTAAAAATATTAATTGAAAAAGAAAAAAAATATATACAAATATAACTCCCTTTGAGTCTCAAGAGTATTAATTTACTCAATTGGTATAAGTGCAAAATAAAATTCAACTCAGCTCTGACCTCACCAAACCAACCAAAACAGGCAATTGCTCTTTAAAATTCACTCAAGCACTGTATCACTCTGTAAAGTGCACCAACCTTAAACAAATTGTATACAAAAAAAATATTACTCACAGTATAACCTCAAAACTGAATTATTGCAAAAAAAATGTTTTTCATTAAACACAAAATTAGCATATGTTAAACTTAATGTGGGGCCACTAAAGTAATGACAAAAGCCAGCAAAGAAAAAAATAAACCCCCGTAGCAGGCCTGTTTACTGAGGAGTGGAGATGACACAATGGCGACTTTGGATCTGATGCCGTGATCACTCACCCACGTTGAACTCAGTCTTTAGTCTCTGTACCTGTAGCAGATGATGCAGGAGAAATCCTGACCTAACACAAGTCCCCCCCCAAACTTGGGATGCCGGAAAGAGTCTCTGCCTGCTCTGAAGCTGGTCTGTAGTCGTTTCATCAGCACCACGACCACCACCTTAGACTGTCCACAATAAAAGGCCACTCTGAAATGTGCAGTTTTGTCTCACAGAAAAATGCCACAGATGTCACAAGCATTGAGGGAGTGTGGAAATGGCATGCTGACATGCTGTCTCCAAAGGTGTTTCAGAGAATATGGCAGTACACTTGGTTAATTAGTTTACTGGTTTGCATGCTCTTTTTATTTAAGATTTTTCTGAAAAAATACGAATAAAGGATTAATTCTATTAATTATATTTACTTATGAACTTTGTCCTAATTCTGCGCAGGGCTTTTACTATAAAATTATTTAAAAAAAGGAAACATCACAAACAACATTAAGGAAAATTAAAATTAATTGAGATTTAGCAATTCAATGGTACATTTATTTAAAAGTATCAGTATCTGAATACTGGCCCGTATTTACTTGGTATCAGATCAATACTAAAATATGCAGTATTGCACAATACTTGAGTATTGAGATATATGCACTTGGAGTACCACCTACCTTTGAAATCCATATTTATGTGAGCAGGTATTCTCAGACGAAATAAAGTAGAGTACTGCAATCATTAAGGTGTCTCCATCATTGCATTTAACCACTACAGCTAGTTATTGAACAAAAGGCAACTTAGTTCATGGTGCAAGGAAATAAAACAATAATCATTCTACAGAAACAACTAACACAAAAGGAAAATCATGTCATAAATAAGATAATTTCTTTTAGACACAAAACACTGTACACATGTAAAACTATTCCAAACTATTTTGCTTCACAACATGCTGGGAAATCCCCTCCCAGCTGCTCCTCCAACTCGCCACAATATTAAACATAAACATAATCAACGGGGGTAGCATTATTGTATCGCAGACTCATAGATATTGCATGGTTATGATGCGTTTTATGAGCGGTTGTTGTGTGGATCGGTTGCGTTGAGTCACATGACCCATTTTATTCGTGACCATGCAAACTGTTAACATAAACTGTATCAATTAGCATTAAAAGAAAAATGAGTTGAATGTTGGATAGTTAAAAGTTAATGTATGCTTGTTGTTTAAATAGTTAAGTGAAAAGAAGGGATTTAATTTTTCTTTATTGTAGCACCATGACTGAGCAGTCTGTTTACTTCAATGGGGTCACTGTTGGTTTCCCCACTTGTCCTGAACATTTTTAATAGATATCCTTATTGGTGTCCACAAGGCAGGACACTAATACTGCCTTGAAACGCTGAGATGTAGCTGGATGAACATGGAACATGGAACCTATCTAAAAAGAGTAATTTATAAGTACTCTCATTGAATCACTTGGGCCAGTTGGTTCACTAAATGGATAAACATATATTGGAACACAGGTAAAGAGCAGTTCACTTGTGCCTGAACTCACCTGCTGGCCAGGTGTGGAATCACATCTCTGGAAGAGCTGTGGAAGGCTGGGGGAGCTCTTCATTATTTGGTTTTGGCCTTATTCTAATGGCACACCCAGAGACTCTTAATTGCCTCGGTGGCCTTTGTTGGACAGAAAAATCAGATGGTTTTTAATCGAGGGTTCATTGAATGTGGCAAGATAGAGAATACTCATTGAATGAAAATTCTACAATCTCCCGGAGGTTTCTAATCAGGTCATCTCCCATTTCCAGGGCTGTTATATGTGCCGGCTTTCGCATTTCATCCTGAAGGGTTTACTCCAGCATTTTCACGAGCGGGTATTATTTTAGAAGCAGACAGGTTTTGCTCCACTTACAGCTCGATAGTGGCATCATTAAAAGGTGACAAGAAAACACAGGCACCCAGATATAATATTGATCTCCTCTGCTGTCAACATATCTAGATCATGTTGCAGCCCAGCCAGAGCAGCTTCTATTGATTTTCTGGTGTCAACCAGACGTTCAGCATCAAAAAGTGCTGTTCCATCTGATCTCAACCTCTTGGATCAGCTTCATTTGCTGCATCCCCAGATGAAGCTGCACTTGTGTGAGCTTCTCCTTTAAAGATAGATGTGCAGATCATTAAACCACTGCAGTGGGAACACAGGATAAACATATATTGGAACACAGGTAAAGAGCATACCTTAGCAGTGGTGCTGCTTCTAAAGTAGCCAACCAGCTTCTTTGCTTTGGCCCTCAGGGCCAAAGCAAATGATGGTAGATTTACCTTACCTTATTGTCAAGCGCCTTCTTGACAATAAGGTTCAGTGTGTGGGCGATCCAGATATGATGCCTAAGCCTCAACTCTCTCACACAGGCCACCATGGCCTGTGCTACGACTATGCTATGACCTACCTACCTGCAATGTCATCAAGATGGCGCCGTAGTTTGCAGCCTATAACAGCAGCTACTAATTTTTTTTCCTACTTTTAAGTTTTTCTGCCCGACTCTTGTGGTCGTGTTAATTGGACTCCTGTACAAAATGGACATGTCATTTTTGAAGTTTTTGTGAGGTAGTAGGTGGTTTGTTACTCTCATAGACCCCGGACCTCAACACCAATGTGGGATTGTGAGCCAGTCTATGTCTCCAGTTGATGAGCAACAGCAGGTACTCCCAAAGAGGGACCGCGTGTCTACGGCATCAGTGCAGTGGGTTGCAGTGCTGGCGTCATTTACCGGGATGTGGATAATGAGACGGTACAACCAGGGTTTCCATTGGTTCGGGTGTGTAACGGTTGATCTACCAACCGTTCTACCATTGTGATGGAGACCTAACGGCTATGGAACTGCGGTGGGGGTGCTAAGCTGTGCGGCCCGGCTGTGAAGGACTACTGGCTCAATGACTCCACCGGACTGTTTCAGTTTTTTGGTTGGTTTTCCACTGGTGAGAGCGGACGTAAGAAGGAGGAGAGGGGGGGGGACTGGAGATGCATGTGAGTGAGTGAGTTTATGGCTGTGATCTGTTTTTGTGGTTATGAACAATGTACGTTTGAACTGTAAGCGGTTAGCAGCTGAAAGCGCTATGCTAACGGTGGCTGTGAGGACTTTCACTTCCGTCTCTCAGCTTTGGATGACACATCAGCCTCTCGTTATTGTTATCATCTCTGGGACTTCAATCATGTATACTGTCTATGTTGTGCAATAATTTAATTTGTTGTGTATCTGTTCTGCTGTTTTTTCTGCTCTTTGTGATATGATGCTGTATCTGGTATTTCCCCTCGCGGGACGAATAAAGATATATCAATCTATCAATCAATATTGGGAGCACCATCACTGACCATACATGTCACCTTATTGGTTATTCCCCATTCCTCCATCAGAGAGGCTTTAACACATGTTATATTTTCAGCTGTGTGAGACTGGGTGAATGCCTGCACTCCCAACAGCACCTAACCCAGTGTTGTTCCCTCTCCTACAAAATGGCAGGTCGCTGCGAGGTAGGCATCCATGTTAATGGACGTCCACATGTCAGATGTAAGGCTAACAGCAGCCACCTTTTCCACTTTAGCCTTAACCTGAGGCTTAGCAGACTCATACTTGGCCTCCACCATGGTCTTCAGAGCCTTAAAATGAAAAAATATAATGCTGAAGTGTGGGACATAGAATAAAGTACTCAAGCATGTCATGTACCCATACCCTATATACCTGTCTTGGGGGAAAACATAATTGGGATACAATTTGGACACAAATGTCCTGAATCCAATGTCATCCACAATGGTGAAGGGCTGGGTGTCCTTCACCACCATGGAGACAAGGTCATCATCCAGCACTTTTTTTCTGGTGGCTGGTTAACACAGAACAAATTCATAATCAACAATTACCCATCTATATGATAAACAAAAATCATAATTTAAAAACTGTGATTGCGCATTTGTAATATTATGATTTACCTTGGCTGGATGAAGCTTCGCTTTCCTTCTTCCTTTCATGTAATGCCTTTGCATGGATGAGGTATTGTTATTGTACCCCAATTCCTTGGAGCACAACACCTCACCTTTAAATAACATGAAATACATTGAAATACATTAAATACATTTGATAAGCAAATTTTAAGTAATTATGTAAATGGTGGTAGATTTACCTTACCTTATTAGGTGATATCAAATCAAAATGTTCCCACACGGGAAGTTTTTCTCTTCCTTGCTGGCTCCATCCTCACTTCACCTGTCCTGTCCTTCTCCTCACTCTTTATATAAATCCAATCTAAATCTAATCTCTCCTTAACCAACAAACTATCTATCTCCAGCTCTCTATCCAAACTGACTCTCCAAGGTATCAAAAGTACATACAAACTGTCAACTGACATCTTGAATAGTGACTGAGGCCAGGTTTATATTGCTGTCAAAACTTGCGCCAAATCTGAAACGTTTCCTGAAGCAGTCACGTGGTACAACAGGGAAACCAGGCTTCATATGTCATCACTTTCGGCTCCTCCTGTAAATGAAGCAAGCCTCGATACACGT
>JAPTHA010000001.1:26826715-26839132 GCA_029814585.1 Gymnapogon annona
ACTGGCTTTAACCATAATAAATTCTAAACATTCTTTGCCAAGTACATACTTCACTACATTTCTGAGCAAATTAAAATGGGTTTTGTTTTCATATCAGAATTTTAACTTAATAGATAACGTGAGTTTTGTACTTCACACTATTAACTATAATACAATATAATAATGATTTGGAAAAAATAATCATTTGCTTAAAGGAGCTATACCTGAATTTGACAGGTATAGAGGACGCCCCGCAGTCAGTCCACTACGGAAAGCCTGAAGTGAAATGTGTGTAATAGGAGAAGGGGACAAAATCTAAAAAAATTTCAAAATACGAATCGACTTAAAAACTTGATTCATGATTCAAATCGATTTTTTGCCCTGCCCTAATCCCTAGTACTTATTATTTCTCTAAGAGGCGCATTTCACGTCTGGAGACGCAGGTTGTTGACCCCATTGGCGCTCTGGGGGCCCCAAGCAGCAATCTGTCTTACCTTATGGCAAGCTGTTCCTCTGGATGTAATTAAATCATTTACAAAATGTTTGCAAAAACGCCTGCTACATTGTCAAGTAATGTGTAGTAATAACAAAGCTTTTAATTGTCCTTTATGTTTTCACTTGTAGTGTATGTAAAGAGAAAATTTCTTATCTTACACAACACTCAACAACAGTGTAATATTTTCTTTCATCATACCATCAATGTTCAAATACAAATACATTTTGAAACTAATCAACATAGCAATAAAAGAAGCCCTGTTCTTTAAGATCCCAGCTCTGAAGATGATCAGCTACAAATCACTTGAGCCAGTCTTTACAAATAGATAGGACAGATCTTCAATTTACAGAACTGATCATTTCTCAAGTCTCTGTAGTCATTTCTTGTGCTTTTTCTTGGACGTTGCTGACGCCTGCTGGTGAGAACTGGACCTGGCAAGAAAACAGCGAAAAGGAATCAAGGTAGATGTATTTCTTTTTATTTTCACTTAGAATACATACACGCAATGCAATACTTAGAATAGTACATACACACACCATATATCTACATATAACATGACAAATAGACTTACTTATAAGGTGTCTCTCGATTCTCTGTATGAAGTATGATGACTTCTTCTTCTTCACTGTCAGATATTTCAACAATATCACCTTGAAAAGTAAAATAAAAAAAACATTATCATACAAGGGCATCAAGATTACATAACGAGCAATAAAAAATATCCACAATTATGATGTCTTGTTAAAGTTACTTGATAAATCCCACTTGTTTGCTGGCATTGCCCTCAGTCTACAGGTTTTGTCGAGACTCCACAAGCCAATCTTGACACTATTTAGAAAGCCAAATATGGATTTTTTTTGTACAAATTTTACCTTTCCTAAAATTTCATCCTAAACAAGTGATGAAATGACCTTACAGTGGAGTGAAGAGCAATTTATTGGCTATAATAAATAATTCTGCTGTTTAATGTAAAATGATTTAAGAGCCACACCACACATATGTACTCTAAGCGCTTTTACATTGGCCTCACATTCACCCACCAGTGGTGTGTGGATGGGTCCTGCCAGGCTCCACTGGGAGCAACTTAGCAAGTTCAGTGTCTTGGACAGTCGGAGCCAGGATTCAAACCGCCGACCCTTCAGTCATTGGACACTCACTCCCACTCTACCAACTGAGCCACAGCCGCCCCTTCTTACCTTTGTCCTCTTCCTTCTTTTGTTGATCCACTTCCATCACTGCGTTCACCTCATCACCATCTTCCCCCTCTTCCTCGTCCAGTCCCCAGGTGTTCTCCAGTCCCTGATCTACCTGGCCAACACCTGGAGCCGGCACCAATGGGGACGGTATGCTGACACAATGCCGATTAAGGTTCCACAGTGGATATTAGATTAAAAACAGAAATGAAGACTGTATGTCCTGTCAGACTAGACATAAAAACATTGTGTGTATTTGCAGATTGTGTTTGTTGGATACATATGAGGGGGGCCTTTGGTTTTTTGGATGATGTCATTGGCTTGTTTTGTTACATCAGTCATTTCGACAGGCGTCTCATCCATTTTCAAGGCTGTGATTCTCTCCTGAGGCAAAGATTCCGCAAAACCACATCTGCCACCTACTTTCCTGGAAAATACAAAAAATTATACACCCACTACAAAGGCTGATAAACCACACTACAATAGTAAAAGTATTAATTACCTACATTTCCGTTTATCTGAGTGATAAAGTGATGCATGCTCCTGCTCACCTGGCCTTCTTGTCTTCCTCTAGGGCTTTGCTAATGAGCTCGGTGATTTCAGACACTTTGACGTTAGCTATTTTACTGCACCTCAAAACCTGCAACACAACAACAAAACACTGGTAATTAGAGACACGGTGGATGCTCCAGGAAAATCCAATGATTATTCACAGGCTTCTCAATTACAACTTACATTATATTGTTTCATCAGACTTTTCTCTGATACAAACATACTGATATTGAAATACTTTAGCAGCATTAGTTGAATTTACTAAAAAAAGTGCAATTGAAAAGCATTGCACACAATTACTTTCGCACTTTATTTTAAACCACATCTGTACGCTCCAAAGAAATCTGATTTATTGAGATTTATTGAGAGGTTAGTGTCACTTCATGTATCACCAGGTCCTCCACAAAGTAAATGACAATTGTATCATCGTCATAATAATAGCATATTTACGCAAAAAAAAGATGCAAAATATGCAGGGCTCGCATTATTTCACAATCCCCCCATTTTTTGCATAAAGTTTAAAAAACACTGCATTCTTACTTGACACAGGCATTGATGGAATAAGCAATATGCAAGGTTATTGGTTCGCACGTCCACAAAATAATTTTCAAATCCTCATGGCAATTTGGAATTTGGATTTTTTTTAACGTTTCTTATTGTTATCATAGTGCTCAGATTCACTCTGCTTTTAATACCATGAAACTAGTCTATTTCAGAAATACATAATGTGATTTATCAGATTCTTTGGGAGTGGAATGATATCAAACACCCACAATACCAGTATTATTCTGATGTTGCCCTTTTAAAACCCCACCGACGGTCGACCTCAGGACACCGTTCACCTGCTCTTTCAACAGCATGATCCCCCCACTGGACTGGACAGAGCAGATTTCCCTGTGTTTGTTCATTGCGATCATCAGCAGACCATCCATCACTCGTTCCTCCAGCTCGCAGGGGTCTACCAGTAAATAGGTTCTGCACAGCCAACAGAAAGGTGTTGAAGAAGAACAGGGTAAATCACAGATTTGTTGTTGTGCTTTTCATCCTGCTTTGTTTTCTGTTTTCCTGAGGTGATTTACATTGAATATTAGACAGGGTATTAATATTCAATACCCTTCGCCCTATGTGGCTGGGATAGGCTCCAGCGATCCCCGCGACCCTGCAAAGGATTCAGCGGCTTGGATGATGAATGAATGAAATGAATTAATGAATTAATAAATAAGTTATCTGGACTTACAGTATAGAGGCCATGCTCAATTTAGAACCACAATTCCTTGTTTCATATAAAAACCCTGTGCAGACTTATGTGATATGACTTCATGGCATTTAATTCCTGCAGAGGCTACATGTATACAGAAAACTAGGTTAGAGTAAAAATACTTGTAAAAGAAAGTCGAGATAGCTGAGCTTTACTGAGTTTACATACTGAAAATGACTGCTAATTTTCTACAACAGGTCCACGTTGACATGTGTCACATTATTTAACATTTGACTCAAATGTCATGTGCAAAAACAGACATGCCAGCTAAGAGGTTATTCAGCTGAAAATACCCTAAAACAATCCTGGATACAAACGATGATCTGGATCATCCCCAAAATTGGATCACTTGTTCCTTGTCTCATTTCAGACATTTCTTCAAAATGTTATTAAAATTTGTCCATAACTTTAGGCATTATGTTGCTTAGAGACAGAGAGACAAACCATAGTAAATACATAACCTCCTTGGCAGAAGTATTTAAATAGATTTTTTTTAAACACATTTTGTCCAACTATAGAGTAGGCTATGCTTCTGTAAAGTTCTGCTCACCCTTGTTGGAAGAAGGAGAAGCTAACGCTGATGGGCATGTGGTAGATGCTCAGGGCAATAGGGTCTCTCTCCTGTGGACTGTACTGAGGAAGAACATGGAAGAATAATATTAATGCAACTTCTGAGAATGGAAAATTGTTTTTATGGGTTGCCATATTGGATGTATTTTTCAGAGTATTTATTGTAACATATTAATATATATATAATGATACATATGAAATTCAATTTTTACATTTCAGATGTCTGCTAAAACACAACAGTTTTGGTTGTTTGCTTATTTTTATTCTGAAATATTTATTTCTGAATTATTTTTAGCAATTCAGTAATATAGTACAACACAAATAACAGCGCAAATTAATAGAAACTCAATATTTCAATGCATTAATATTTTGCTGAAAAAGGAGTAGGAAAAAGAAAATTTATTTAATCCCACCCCCGTGTCTCAAAGGCTTTACGCACTGAACTTAATTAAGTTTTAATTACTCCTGTTTTTAAACTGAACCAATAGGGCTGTGCGAGACTACAATAAACTCATTCGACAGTGTTGAAAATATTTTAACAAAATATGTGTGAAAAATAGAAACAAAGTACAATAATAGTGGTGTTACCACGTGTGTATAAATAATTCATCATCATTATTAGATTATAATAATAATCTAAAGTTTGTAGTAATAATTACAAACCAATACCAACTACTACTAATGATCAAGAACAGCACATACCAGCAATGGCAATAAATCAACACCATGAACGTAATGGGCAGTACATACCTAGTTGGTGAGGAACAACAAGCACACATTCTATCATATTTCTTATTCAGGTGGTTGCAATCTGCAACTCTCACCAGTAGATATCACTAAATACTACACATCAAACTTTCAACAAAAAATACATCTGCATAAAGCATTAAAGGATTTGTGCTGATTTATTTTGTAATAAATGATGTGATTACAGACCAAGTGCCACACAGTGCTATGACAAAATCCAATCAGCAGAACACTTTAGAGTTTAGAGCATCAGACCATTTTCAGTCAGGTAAATCCACCAGTTTCTGTCATTATTTATCTATCACGTTAGCTCACCACAATGACCTCCTCTCCTTGGACAGCAACGTCAGGCCGTCTGAAGTGACACAGAGCAGTTATAGAAGCAATGCTGGCAGCATCCATGAGGTTCCCATCGTGGTTCAGCATATGAACATCCACTCTGATCTGCCACACCTGATCTCACATGGACATGTACCATCATCATACTAGATAAAGTTATTTTGTGTTTTTCCTTTTTTCTGTGTATGCTTATCATACCTTTTCTCCAGACACCACACATAGAGACTCTGTATCAATGCACTTGGAGTTCCTCAAGCATCTCTCCAGCTGTCTATTTAACTTAACGGACAATTCAGACTGTCTGGAGGGAAAGATAAGCCACAGCTGACTTACATTATCCAAACAGAAAAACTAAACATCCACTAAATAGGAAACAGGATGGTAGTGAAATTTACTATGTGCAATGTGTCTAAATAGTGAGTACAGATGATGATTTTTGTCTTACCTTCCCTGTTCAAATGCTGGGGAAGCCATGGGCGACAGCTCAATATTGAAGAACATGATCCCCTCGTTTGGTCGATTCTCTTTCGGAGCCACCAGCTCACAGGATACCTGGGCCATGACCCTACATGGTGCAGAGTACAGAAAGCCTACTGATGCACTCAATCAGGTAGAATCAAAAAAGCAGTGTGATATTTGACAAAATTCTGATCTCTGAGATACACCACTTGCAAAAAGAGAAAATATTAATGGTAAATAATAGCTTTTCTTACTGTATAAATTATAAACTCTATTATTACTATTTTTAGCATTTGCAATGAGCCAGAAGTATATAATAAATTTAAATGAATGAAAGTGGCATAGCTCCTGTCTGAACAAAAGAAGCTATGAGAAAAGATTACCATGCCCTCAATAATAGGTCTCATTTGCACTATACCTACAAAATGAAGGATGATAAAAATAATGAACTCAGCAAACAGTGAAACCTCAAGAATATAATAAAAAAAAATCACAACACAGAAAAACAACAGAGCTACAAAGGTACAGTACAGTTGAGCTTATGTTAGACAATTTGAATTACTAAGTAAAGTCATTATTTACCACGGGTATATTACAGATGATATATGACTTTTTCATCCCTTGATGTTTCAAGTTTTGAACATAGCCTAACTTTTTTCAGTGTGGTATTGGTAAATTAGATGTTTGTGAGACAGGAACCTGTGATCACCACACATACCACGAATCACATCAATTACTTAATATGAAAACTAATAACAGAACTTTACATCCACCGTACGAACGCAAGTTATCATTTATTCAAGACAAGTTGACGTGCATTTTGTGAGACAATCTAAATTAATTGAAAACTTCGGAATTTTTCATTGGGTTAAGTGTGTTAAAGCAGATATTGTAAGAATAACCTCTGTCATTAAATTCACCTGGTTTTCCCCAAATCCACAAAGCAGCATCCATAGTCAGTTCCAAATGTGATCTTAATCTTTCTGTAGTCATAAACCTGGCGTCCGTCGAGGCGCTGCGCGACAAGACATAATGAAAAAAAGCAGATATAACAATGCCTTGTGAGGGTTAATAAACGCTCCATTATGCGTACATTGCAATGTAAATATTTTAATACATTGTGATAGCTTAATAAGCTTAGCGAAATGGAAATATGTTCATAAACTTTGCCACTGAAATGCTGATTGAGACAAATATGCACAGGCTACTGTGTAGTCAGGATGTAAAGACGAACACAAATATCAGCTCACCTTTTTCTCCTCGATGGCTTTAAGTAAGAAGTCCCGCTCACTGTTTGATAACAAAGTGCTTTTCATTTTGATGGATGTTATCTAAAATATACAATATGCTAGTAATAGAACTGTTTTCTGCGTTGCAGCTGAGCCACAGGACATGTGGCCACCATCAACATTTTGTGAACTCTTACCCGGAAGTGCGTTAAGTGTCGGGAAAAAAAGCGGAAGCGGGGCTTTTTTTAAAAATCGCGTTTCATGGTAATACACAGAAGTATTTTCCTCCTTCAACTTTGTTAGTGGTAAACAACAACAAATCCTTCTATTCCATTTCAACATTCTATAGTAGACTTTACAGATAAATTTGTGTTACATTAACGCCCAGATTAGTGGCCATTTTTCTGAGTTTTGCATTGATAATACAGTAACTGCTAATCATTTGGCATTATTTGATTTGTAACATACACTTGTCATTAAATTGACAAGATAAATTAATTTTCAACGAAATTACCAAAATTGTCACTAGAATTCTGCATTTAACGCCGTTAAGACGCGGGCCGTAGCTCGGCGCTCGGCGCATGCGCTTTTTGCTGACTTGCACTCGCCATCAACTGCGCACCGTTATCCGGACCAGTTACGGTTCTGTCTTCTCCAGCCTATAGTGTTGTTTTCAGCGTGCCCGGCTATTTTCCACGATATCCAGAAAATCATTTAGCGTGTTTTTCTTTTTCTCAGTTTGGACCAGCTGCATACGTCGAGGGTATTTGTCCATTAACACAGAAGGTTTGTTTGCACGGGCTCATTCATTCTCTCCATCTCTCCCTGTGCGACATCTCTGCTAATTTCACGAGCTAAGACTTGCTATCTATTACATTTCTCAGTCTACTAAAACATTTTAATTCCACTTTACTTTCCAGATATTAAGTATTGTTATTGGCTAAACATTTTAAATGAAACTCTCTTCACAAGACCGTTAGTTTGATAGCTGTTAGTTTATTATGGTAAGATAGCATTGGTTGCTTATGATTGGCCCCGTCGTCCACCTAGCTTGCATTAGCTAACGGAGCAGGTGCTGCAGCCAGAGCCATTAATCTAAAATAGTTCGAACATTGTAGTGTTCGGTCGCAGCCATATTAGCCTTGAGTTTCGACCTTTTTTTTGTAATTTCTACTAATTGTCTTTGTCCACCATGTAAATGACAGAAAAGCTTGTCAGACCGCTGTACGAGTCCTACACATAGGGTGACTGTAACATTCGCTTTTGATGGAGGACCAGGGGACGTTGAAATTCGTTTATTTTTTGTACTGTAGACCTCAAAAGAATAAAACCTCTATTGAATCCAAACAGAAGAGCATCTGTGGACATGTGATGTCCCTTAGAAGATGAATCTTGTGTCTCGGACGTAGATAATGTAACTACGTATTTTTTTACAGCCTTGTGTATCGTGCATTCTTGTGTCATTGATTTTAACAGCTCCTTAAACAGTCTAACCCACAAAATTCAGCCATATTTTACTCTTGCAACTGAAATGATCAGCGCTTTATATTGTTCATGTGTTAATGGAGAATCCTTTTTATGCTCTCGTGTTGTCATGTTAGTGAATATAACCGCCCTCAAGTGGGACTCAGTTAATTAGTTGACGAAAAGCGCGCTGTTCTGCCGCCTACACTCATGCTTTTGATTTCCTGCTGATCTGAACAAGAGCGAGCAGGTGTAGCCTAATTAATAGGAGGGCAATGAGGCTGTTAGTTGTAACACACATCTAGGACTGTACCACTATTCATCTGATTATATCTATGAAGGATGTCATTGTGTATTCAGTGTCAATGCATATGTCAGAGGGAGGAGGTCTGAATATGGTGAATACAACAGAGATGTGATTTTAGCATCAGAAATATCTGAAATCGATATTTAGGTCAATGTTTCATAGTGTTTCTGAAAAATTGTAATTTACTCATTCGACTTGGTGCCACTTCTATACTATAATTCCAGTAGTTGTTGAGTTGTACTGTTAGACCCATGTAATAACAGTAGTATGGGGCGTAAATGAATAATCAGCCAGCCATGTCAACATCACTAACGTGTTTAAAAGCAGTAATTTATTTGTGAACTATCCAAATAAGTTACAAAATCAAAGTGAAACTAATATTTCTTGGAACTCATCACAAAAAGAGTAAGATGTGTCACTCTTGAGTACACCATGTAATTAAGAGTGCCAGTCAGACATTTGACAGTGATGGAAAATACTGATACTGACTTTTGGTGTCAGTTTTTAAACATGTAAATAGAATCAATCATCGGTATTACGTAAAATAATTGCAAGTATCTCATATAGTTGCAATTTGATCATTATTTACTTGTCATGACTGGCCTACTCATGTTAGAAGAATGTGATACATTGACATGTCATTTAGTCAAATACCAGTGAAATGTGAAATGATGAAATATACATGACCTAGCTATTTGACCACAGGTGAACAGAGTTGACTCACAATTATGCAAAATAATCATGATGAGGTGATTATGTAACAATTGCGAGGGCCTACTGAGGACATGTAGCCTTGCGTTATCCCTGCATCGTTTTATGTACTTGTGTGCCCTATTTATGCATGCTCACTCCATTGCTCTCCATAAATAACATTTTTCTCACTCACACCTGCTTCACCATTCCACTCCTCTCCTTCACCTTTATCCTCCCATAACACACCGTTCTCTGCTGCTCAGTCTGGACCTTCACTGTAATCACCGTTGGTTCATACATTCCCCCTCTTTTCCAGATGAAGTTGGACAGGGGTTGGATGTGGTGGGTAGTCCTCTTATCTTCCCTGGTTGTGGCAGTGGTGGCAGTCCATGAAAAGCAGCAAGAGGCAGACATATCAGATGTTGAGCAGGATATGGGCTTAGACGAAGAGGAAATGAAGGCTTTGATGGAGGAGGAGGAAGAGGAAGCAACAGTGATGGGTGAAGAGCAGTCTGATGACACAGAGGACAAGGGCACAGCAAGTGGAAAGGGGGCTTCTGGCAAGACTGGCACTGATGCCAACATCTCTTTCCAGGTCAGACCTGGGGCACAGGGCAAGTAAAGGTCATGGGATTTTAAGAGACTTGTATGTACTTTAGAAGTACATACAAGTCTCTTCATTTTAATTAGTGTTAAACATTTGTATTATTTGAAATTCGTTCATAAACAGTTTCATTTCTGTGTTTTGACCCTCAGGTAACATACAAGACTCCTGTCCCCACTGGTTATGTCTATTTTGCAGAGACTTTTGATGATGGATCTCTGGACAGGTACAGAAGAGTTCACACCTACTGCTGCCAAAAATGAAGCATACACTTTTGATGCACGCAGGGTTACTTCATCCCCCAATAGTATTGAGTGATACAGGTGACTTATAGAATCGGTTGTGTGTGTCTGTGTGCATATGTGTAAGCTGAGTACTTTATATTGTTAATCTCCACAGATGGCAGCTGTCAAAGACGGTGAAAGGGGATGCAGATGATGATATTGCTAAGTATGATGGTATGTTGCCTTTCTTGTGCTCTAATTCAGAAAATATTATTAACTTAAACTTGGGGAAGTGGTGTGTTTATAGTTTTGGCTTTATTTGGCAGTGTGATGTAGAGATCGCAGCTCCTTATCACCAGACACTTGCAAATTGCAATATCATATGGACTTCAGTGTGCCAGCTATCTTCAACAATGTGTGCAACTGAATGCACAAGCTGTTAAGGCAGATATCATCAAGGCAGGCTTATAGAACAGACTATGACAGGATGACACAGATTGTAAATGAAGAAAATAAATGCCCAAAATGTGTGCGATCTGTGCTTGTGTTTGATATGTTTAACATTGTCTTTAGTGTGTGTTTTTCTTCCTCTCGCCTGTGCCTGGCTGTAGGGAAGTGGACTGTGGAGCAGCTGAAGGAGAACAAGGTTCCAGGGGATCAGGGACTAGTGCTCAAGTCCAGAGCCAAACATCATGCCATTGCTGCCTTGCTAAATAAACCTTTTGTCTTCCAGGATGAGTCTCTGGTCATACAGTGAGTTTACAGTTTACTCATACTGTCTTTGGTCTTTGTGAAGTGGATATGGATGGGCCGGTATCACAAAGCAAGTTTAAGTGATCCAGGATCTATCTATTTCAGAAGGGCAGAACTGCCAGAGGGGAAAAAAAAGTTGGACTTCTCATTCAAACGAGAAATAAGAGCTAGCAATAGCACTCAATATCACATCAAGGCACAAGCAGATCTGACTTAAATAACAGTTTATAATAACAGTTTATATTGTAATTAATTATTGCTTAGTGGTAGACCAGTACTTTCAGCACCTACGTTGGCACCTTTAAGGAGTCAGAGAGTAAGTGAAGATAAAACATAAATGTCTAAAAGAAGGGTGTTTTATGTGTATTCTGGTTGCAGGTATGAAGTAAATTTCCAGGATGGGATTGACTGTGGTGGCGCATACATCAAGCTTCTCTCAGACACCGGAAGTCTCAATCTGGTTGGTGCTCTGTTATTCAGTGACTGCTCAGTAGAGTTTATTAGGACCATGCTCCTCTCCTGCCTCCAGCGTCACCCTCATCTTTTCATCTGGTGTGACCCTGTAGCTCTCTCGCCTCAACATCACCCCTCATCTATCCATCAGCTGGGGTCCTTCTCCCCTCGTGCCACCATTGTCACACAATCCATGTAGCTATGATAGTGTTTATTACCTAGTTACACAGATGATACGGGGCTCTATTGTGTGTACAATTGGAGTAGTGGTACATCCACC
Organism: Gymnapogon annona; assembly: GCA_029814585.1. NCBI lineage: Eukaryota > Metazoa > Chordata > Actinopteri > Kurtiformes > Apogonidae > Gymnapogon > Gymnapogon annona. The sequence continues at coordinate 26,838,316 of JAPTHA010000001.1, forward strand.
ACTAATTCTTGTCTTTGTAGTAGAATTAACAGTTATGGGCATTTGTTGTAGTTAAGGGTAATTATACTTAAACCAGCTGTTGTACTTCCACATATTTTTCTACTTCATTGTACTGTCCATCCCTCTACACTCCCTTCCAAATCTTCCTTTCTCCCTCTGTCCTTGTTGTGCCTCTCTCTTTAACCCCAACTGGTCAAGACAGATGATCACACTCTAGGAGTTGGAGTATGTTCAAGGTTTCTGCCTGTTAAAAGGAAGTTTTTCTTCACCACTGTCACCATGTGTTCCCACCTGGAGGATTCTGTTGGGTTTTATGTAAAGTTAGCTTGAGAGTCTGGTTTGGACCAGTTCTATATGTAAAGTGTCTGAGATAACTTCTGTTATGATTTGGTGTTATATAAATAAAATTTGATTCGATTTGACCTATGTTGAACTCATGTGTTCTCCATCCTATAGGAACAGTTCCATGACCGCACACCTTATACCATCATGTTTGGGCCTGACAAGTGTGGAGAGGACTACAAGCTGCACTTTATATTTCGCCACCAGAATCCTCTAAACAAAGACGTGGAGGAGAAACATGCCAAGAGGGCTGACGTCGACCTCAAGAAGTTCTACACAGATAAGAAGACTCACCTTTACACTTTAGGTTTGCGGATCATGTGTCACGGTTGGGGAAAGGGGGAAGCTCAAATGCATGAGGTTGGAGGGAAACATAGAACATTTATTAACAGAATAAGCACAGACACACACAACTAACCACAGCAAAATAACAGATTTCCAAAACTCAGACCACTTATCCTACAAAACTACAACA
>JAPTHA010000001.1:26841794-26855491 GCA_029814585.1 Gymnapogon annona
CATGTGTGTGAATGAGAGGGACCCAAGTGGAAGAGTGAAGTTACAGGGAGAAGAGATAAAGAAGGTGGAGGATTTTATGTACTTAAAGGTTGACAGTCCAGAGCAATGGAGAGTGTGGAAAAGAGGTGAAGAAGCGTGTGAAGGCAGGATGGAATGGTTGGAGAAAAGTGTCAGGCGTAATGTGTGATAGAAGAGTGTCAGCTAAAACGAAAGGAAAGGTGTATAAAACTGTGGTGAGACCAGCCATGTTGTTTGGACTAGAGACAGTGGCACTGAGGGAAAGGAAGGAGCAGAGCTGGAGGTAGCAGTGATGAAGATGCTGAGGTTCTCTTTGGGAGTGACCAGGATGGACAGGATTAGGAACGAGTACGTCAGAGGGACAGCACATATTACAGGTTTTGGAGATAAGGTCAGAGAGATCAGGCTGAGGTGGTTTGGACATGTCCAGAGGAGAGAGAGGGAATATACTGGTAGAAGGATGCTGAGTCTTGAAGTGCCAGGCAGGAGGTCTAGAGGAAGATCAAAGAGGAGGTTTATGGATGTAGTGAAAGAGGATATGAAAGTAGTTGGTGTGAGAGTAGAGGATACAGAAGACAAGGTGAGATGGAGGCAAGTGATTCGCTGTGGCGACCCCTGAAGGGAAAAGCTGAAAGAAGAAGACGGTTTGTCTATTCATTTAGTTTATTTCCTTTTAGATTCATTTGACTTTTTCTTAACATTTTCAGAATTACAGTGTATAACTTGCCTTTTGTCTCAGTTCATGGAATGATATTCATGCAATGATGATGTTTGGAACCATCATTAAGTCCTTCTGTCTTTTCCTTAAGGTTTGGACACATTTTACATTTTTAACAAATATTTCTTTGTGAATATGTGTGTCACAGGGATGAGGATGCCCCTGCAAAGATTGAAGACCCAGATGCACTGAAGCCAGAGGGATGGCTAGATGATGAATCAGAATTTGTTCCAGACCCTAATGCAGAGAAGCCAGAAGACTGGTAAACAACCACCACACAACTCCACCTGTGTTATCAAACGTTTTTACTTATAAACAGTTTAAGGATCCATGTACTCATTTAAGGATCCGTGTCCACAATTGAAGCGATGTAGTTTAGGTGATTCAACCTTTCATCTTCTGAACTGCTCTATCCTGGAGAGGGTCTCCACACATAAATTCCTCCCCAATCCTGCAGGAGCAAACGCTTGGTCTTGGTGACAGTGGGGAGGAAAAATAACCTCTGTTATGTCTCTATAAACCTCTGGAGGTAGTAATATGATGTTTAATGGTATATTGTGTGTATGACCCCCACAGGGATTTATAAATGAGCACAATCTGTATACAGTAAAACAAACATAACAAACATAAACCAGAAAGATGTTGAACTAAGGAGACACTGAGATCTGCTAGCTGTTACCACTTTGGGTGGAGGACTCAATCCATGCTAAAATTTATAGAATAATGAAAGCACTCTGTTTGTCCTCCATTGTTGTTTTAACATCAATATGCTGAGGGTATTGCAGACTCATAAGTTATATTACACTATGCACTGTATCACTGCTCCTTTGATTCCGGTACACAGGTCTTCTGTGTAAAAAAGTCCAACCTGTTTCACCTCTTACTCCTTTGGTTTGACTGTATAAATCCTTCAATGGTGGAAAAAATGTGGGATCATCATCTCACCTTTTTTCCAGGATCTCTGTGTAAAAGTGGCAAGTAACATGTATTTTCTATGGCACAGATAGAGGAGAAGATTAAGAGAGAGAAGGTCGTAGAAGAGGAGATCAGTCAGGAAGAGGAGCAGAGAATAACTTTGTGCATTATGATCAGTCTCCCAGCAATTTAACCATATAGCAGCATAACTAAGAATAGCTTGACCAACTCAAAAAGGAGCGTTTTAAGCCTAGTCTTAAACACTGAGAGGGTGTCTGCCTCCCATACCGAGGCATGGAGGTGGTTCCATAATTGTGGAGTTTGATAGTTGAAAACTCTAGCTCCTATCTTACTTTTGGATATTCTAAGAACCACGAGTAACTCTTATGTTTGTGTCCGAGACAAGCCAGCCCCCAACCCTATCGAAACTGTCCTCTGATTCACCAAAACAAAAGTTAAGGTAAATCTCAACTTTCTCATACATATGGCAATATATATAATAATAATAATAATAATAATAATAATAATAATAATAATAATAATCACTGACAATAGAAAAAAAACCCTCTGATTTGACCTGACCAGACTGTTGTTCTGGATGTGGGGATTATAAAGTTTCAGAGATCAAGAGGGTGTGGCTACTAAATAGCTTGATTGGTACCTCTGCCAAGGTGGTAAATATTAACATTGCACAATAAGTAATGGATGGATTTTAATGACAATTTTCAGGTAAAATCAGGAATGTAGGACAAGGAACAAGTGATTTTGGTGTGATCTAGAATTTTTTAAGGCATTTTCAATTGAATACCCTCTCAGCTGACATATCTGTTTCTGCACGTAACATTTGACACCATGTCAATGCGAATGTGACCCTATTCTTTATCTGTTCCTAGGCAACCCACTTAATGGGCATTATTATACAAGAGGTCCACGGGTTATGTGGTACTCAACCCATGCTGTTTCGACTTTATGATGCCTGTGTCTCGTCCGTTATTCAGTCTCCCCATAGTGTAGAGTGTCTGTGTAAGGACCTGCGTGTGTGCCAATGTCCGGACCAAGCACCGCAGACGAGAGTCTTCCAGTATGAGACCCAGCCGTATTTGGGTTTTATTTTAAAAAATTTTTAGCTTTGTCGTTGTTGTCACGTGTCTCATTTGCAGCACTTTGCACATCTTGGCAGAGTCGTCATGGCTGGGTCTCCTACTGGCAGACTCTTGTCTGCGGGACTCGGACCAGCAGAGGAAGCAACTGTTTTGTTCAGAACTCTACAGCCTAAAGTGATGGGTGGAGCCGCTGCATTGCCAGGCATCCACGGAAGACGTCGCAAGAGGCGCCATGGTCCAGACCTTGAAACACATCCAGGTCCTTGTCTCTGTGTCTCTGTGTGAGACTGCATTCGGCCGACCATGGTGACCATTAAGGATAAAGCCTGTATTTTTGCGTGTATTTGGATAGTTGATTTAGAAATTCAGTTTACGTCGCCAGCATAGGAACGGAACTTATTCGTAACCCGAGGACCTCCTGTATAGTTTAGTTGCATGTTGGGGAACTGGCAGAGTTCTGTGCTTACTGAATGCTTTTCTATTTTTCACTGCAAACAAAATATGAGTGGGTTCATACAGACTTTTCATTATTTTATTGGGTGTATGAGTGTTTTAAGGCTGTAAACCCCCTGACCAAGATGGCAGTGCGCAGTAGTGCAGCAGCCAACTCTCTCGGGGCTTTAATTCATTTTCGAATGAAGACTCACTTTTAGACTCTACTTCGCCAAGGAAGTACAGTACAGAGCAACTACTCCGGATTGGAATTTGCTATGGTGAGTCCAACTCCAGTCGGGATTTTAACCATAACATTCCACCAGAGATAGCACGACCGGCAAACAGCCCGTGGTTCACTATCCCCATGGCTAACCCAAGGAGGAGGCAGCGGCGCAGGATGCGAGGCTGCCGTGCCGGTGTCCAGGACGGCTACGGAGAGACCTGTACAGACCAGCACTGCCCAGCATCTTCCTTACGAACGCCAGGTCACTAAACAAGTTTGATGAGCTATCTGCCACCATCAACATGCAGACCCGGGGATAACAGACGAAGCTATCATGCTAGCAGGCCGCACAGCACACCGAGCCGACTGGACGAGCGAATCGGGGAAAGGCAGAGGGGGAGGATTGACAATCTACTCCAGCGTCAGGTGGTGTACCAACGCTACAGTGACTGAAACACACTGATCCACTGACTTGGAGTTTGTAACGCTGAGATGCCGTCCTTATTACCTGGCCCGAGAGCACATGGTCGTTATGGTTACGGCTGTATACATTCCACCCAGTGCTAATGCTAACGTAGCACTAAAGACCCTGCTAACTGCTGTTAGCAAACAACAGTCTGCCCACCCAGATGGCATTATCATCGTGACTGGAGACTTAAATCATGTGGACTTAAGAAATGTGCTCCCTAAGTTTTACCAGCATGTTACATGTGCAACGAGAGGTCACAATGTGCTGGATAAGGCTCATAGCAACATCAAGGACGCATACAAAGTCTCCCCCCTCCCGCACCTCAGACAATCAGATCATCTGTCCCTGTTTCTCACTCCAGCATACAGACCTCTCACACAAAGAACACTGCCTGAGGTGAGACCCACGTGGATTTGGTCTGAAGATGCCATCCCACAGCTACAGGACTGTTTCAACACAACCAACTGGGACATTTTTGCACAGGAGAACTTAACAGACTACACATCCACTGTACTGTTTTATATTAAAACGTGTATGGATAATGTCACAGAGGTGAAGATGGTCAGGCATTATCCAAACAGGAAACAGTGGATCAACAGTGAGGTGAGACAGCTGCTGAGGGACCGGGACCACCACGTAATGTCTACCTTCTTGAAAGTCGCATGAACACAGGTTCAACTTTTTGTGTGATGGTTAGCATCTTCCTCTGCCTTTTGGGTGCAACCGAAGATGCATTTGTGGGTGCAGAATGTTCCATCAACATTGTGGGTTTTGTTGCAGAGAAAACTTTTAAACATATAGCACTTCAGAGTCACACTGCTAGTGAGCAAACATTTATGTAAATTTACAAGATAAACTGCACAGGAGACAACGTGGGGAGGAGATTAATTGACATTGGTCTTAGCCAATCAGGGCACAGAACACAATGCGTGTTCATGTGCTGTAAAAAAAAAGTTTGCAAAATTCAAGTAATAAAACTGTAAAACAACGAGACCACAAAAGGTGAAATGGTGAGTGCTTTTATGCATCCAGCGACCAAAGCCTTGCGAGACATAATGGCTTAAATGCACTACTGAGGCTACCTAGACTGGAAAGGAACTCAGTGAACTTCAGTGATTGGACCAAGAGGATGGTCCACTATAGTAAACAGAAAAAACTGTAAGACTGTGACTGCATGCCAGTCTCTAAGGCTCAACTCTGGTCAGGGTTTTGGGTCAGTAATAAATGTGGCCAACTTTTTAGATATGAGGCCAGCTCCATCCCAAATAGAGCTGGCCTCTCCTAATAAAACTGTTTTCCTCAAACCACATTCCAATTGTTCACAAACAGTATGTCATCAGTAGCACACCACCTAGACAGCCAGCGATTGAGTGAAGACACGCGACTAAACATGTCATGGTCAAATTAGGTAGTAGACCAGAGAACACTACAAAGCCTGACAGAGTTTTGGCATAAGTATACACTGACTCAATATTCATTTTGATGGCATCCGATGACATAATCAGGCGTCATTATAATCAACATCATTTACTATCATATATGTTATTAACCTTTTGGAAACAAAATGGTTGGTGGTGAACATAGTGGTTGGAGCCTGCCGCTATGCTTCCTTCTAACAGTCACCCACTGTTCTCCTGGCTGGAGGATTTTTAATCTGAGCTAATCTGATCTGATTTTTGAGTTATTATGTCTGTTGTTCCTCAGGCACCAAATGTTAATAAACAGTCCTGCATTTGAAATCCCTTGACTTTAGTTTCCATTCTTACATTATCTATATTGAATTCATCGTTTGAATTAATTTGCACTGAAACTTGGTTAAAAAAAAATCGTGGTTGAAATCAAAATCGCAATATCTGCCAGAGAAATCGCAATACAACTCTTTTCTGGAAATCGTTCAGCCCTATACCATAGTTTAGCTAACTGAGATTAAACTGATCATAAGAGGTAGCCGTATGTGTGATAGCTTTCTTGGCTCAGTTGGTAGAGAGGGTCATCCAGTGACTGAAAGGGTGGCGGTTTGAATCCAGACTCTGACTGTCCACATGTCAAAAGTGTCCTTGAGCAAGACACTGAACCCTTAATTGTCCCAGTGGGGCCTGGAGCAGCCACTCACTGGTGTGCAAATGGGTAGGTGTGATTCAGTATAAAGAGCTTTGAGTACCATAACATGTAGAAAAGCGCCATATAAGTGCAGTCCATTTACCATTTTAACAATGGTCTAATCTGATTGCTCTGCTCTGGTCATAGGGATGAGGAGATGGACGGTGAGTGGGAAGCCCCACAGATTCCTAACCCGGCTTGTGAAACAGCCACTGGCTGTGGTGAGTGGAATCGTCCCATGATCAACAACCCTCAGTACAAGGGCAAGTGGAAAGCCCCACTGGTGGACAACTCCAACTACCAGGTATTAAGTGCTTTCATAGAAACCCCGTTTTCCATTGAGCCGGTTTTCCTGTTTCCGTCGCCACAGAGCTGGCTTGGGACCAGAAAAAGTGGTTCATCAGCAAGTCCCACTCTTTTCAGGGCTACAAGGTTAATGAACAACCCAATAAAACTAGGCAATCACTATATTTAAACAAACAGAATTAATGTAGTGTCTGTAGTAATCTAGTTAAACATGAAGAAAACAACAGGTTGATTATAGGCATTAAGCATATTGCCAATGCAGAACTGTTTTTCCAAACACAACACGACAACTGTACATTTCAAGAGGACGTGATGATTAGCCTCTTTTGCAGCGTGGTACCAACTTTGCTGATTACCCACTTAGATTAATAAGTACAGCATACAAATGAGACTAGCCGCTGGCTAAATGGAAACCCAGCATGCGTCACTGGCTATCAACACACACTACTTCTTTTACCACAATAAGGAAAGTGTTTTCTCAGCAAGTCCATCTGATAGATGCTGGTGGTAAGCATTTGAGATGGGTAATTATATATCTCATAATAATGTCTCTATCTTTGGATATTTAATGCTTCGGTGATAATAGTACTTGTATATGTAGCCTGTGCTGCTGCTGCTTTTATGACATTTCGTTGCCAGACCATTGGTCTGGACAATGACAATAAAATGAAAAAAATGGATCTGAATTCACTGACCCAAACAAACAAATTCACTCACTGTGCAAATACTTCAACATTCATATATCATCATAACATTAACATGTTTCAAAGAAAGATGTTGTATAACTGATTCCATATAAATTTGCTGAATATGTACCCATTTATTAATTTTACTAATTGCCTTCTCCACAGGGAGTGTGGAAGCCTCGTAAGATTGACAACCCAGAATTTTTTGAGGACATGCAGCCATTCAGGATGATTCCATTCAAGGCTCTGGGTTTGGAGTTGTGGTCTATGACCTCGGATATCTACTTTGACAACTTCATCATCACATCTCACAAAGAGGTGGCTGATCGCTGGGCTTCTGACAGCTGGGGACTCAAGAAACTGGTGGCCAGTGCCAATGAGGTCAGTTCGACTGTTTCTTCCAAGGGCAAAAGCTACGTTTAGCAGCTACTTTTCCACTCATTTTAGCAGCAGCAGTGAACCCAGACGTGTGCGTTTTACTTTAGGGATGGGTGTTTCCAAAAAAACATTTTTTTGTCTCTTGTCTCACCAGCCTGGAATTTTTTCTCAGCTGATGATGGCAGCTGAAGAGAGACCGTGGCTCTGGGTGATCTACATTCTTACAGTGGCCCTACCCATTGGACTGGCTGTGCTCTTCTGTTGGCCAAAGGTACAATAAAACTTCTATAACAATTTATTTACAATATATCATCACTTAAATTTCACAGCAGAAATTCATTTCAACCTTCCTCTCTGAAAATGGACTAAGCAGCTGTTTTAATTGGGGTTGCCAGATGACAATAAATTTGTGAATTCATGTTCCAAATTGATGTGGAATAAGTGTGTGTTCTCTGGAAAAGTTTATAAATATGGACCTCAATAAAGCCACATAAAATGCAGAAGAAAAGTCCTTAGTCTCAAATGGCGTACCGTGATGAAAACATTAGAAAGGACAACAAAATATGTAAAAAAATGTCATGAGATTATACAAGATGAAATATTGTAAAAAGACAACAAGACAAAAGTTGAAAGTTTTTAAATTCAAGAGAATGGTGTGAAATGTGTCATGAGACAAACAATCACAAAAGATGCAATAGAAATGAAAATGTAAAAAAATAACATACAACAAAAGTTTAAAACATGGAGGCAACTGTGTTAAAATTCCATGCAAAGTTGCAATGGCTAAGGTTGAAAACTGCACAAACGGCTTAGACACATGAAAACGATGTAAAAGAGCATCGAAAACACTATTTGTTAGATTGGAAGCAGTTAGTGGGGTGGCTCAGTTGGTTGAGTGGGTTGTCCAATGGCTGAAGGGTTGGCGGTTCAAATCCTGGCTCTGACATGTCCTCCGATGTCCTTGCTCCAAGTGTCCTTGAGCAAGACACTGAACCCAGGCCTGGCATGGTGCAGCAGCCGTCCACTGGTGTGTGAATGGGTGAATGGGTGAGGCTAGTGTAAAGCGCTTTGAGTGCCTTAAATGTGTAGAAAAGTGCTATAGAAATGCAAATCATTAGTGATGATATTACCAAGTTTACCATGATTGACTCTTCAATTGACTTTCCACCAAAAGTTCATTTATTGGAAAATACGTATGCAGAATTCCTGCTGAGAGACCTATAGTTAACTATTATCTGCCCTCTGTGTCTGTCCCAGAAATCAGATGAGGATTATGTGTACAAGAAGGTGAACCTGCCCCAAGCACATGTAGAAGAAGAGGAGGAGGAAGAAGACGAGGCAGCGGTGGTAGATGACGAAGAGAAAGCGTCTGACACTGCACAAGATGCACAAACAGCAGGTGATGAAAGCACATGTCAAACATCTGTGTGATTTTGCTGACATTTTTCTATTTACTGTTATCACCCTTTACTCTGCCTTGCATTGCAGCAACAGAAGAAGCTGAAGAGGAGGAAGACGGGGTGGGTATGGACAGTGTGGAGGAAGACGATGAAGAGGATGAGGAGGAAGGAGAAGACAACAGCAAAGCTCCTGAGAGAACGTCAGAAGATGCAGTGAGTATCACTTTGGAGTTTGGATTTGATGGTGGTGGCATGAGTGGTCCCCATGAACTGTGGAATAGCCAGCTCCTCACAGCTCACCTTTACAGACAGTGATATATGCATGTGATGTACACAGATCCACATTCAGGTATTCTCACACCAACCTTCTAGGGTTCAAGCAGATGTAGGCAGCAGTTATGAGCCACTGCACTCGTTCTTATTGTCCAGGTAAAAGCTTCAGTCAGTTACTTTCCATTAATGAGAATTAGTTTGTCATCTATCAGCTTGTTACTACTCGATTATTTTATGTTGGCCCTTATAAATCTGCTACCAGTGGGCTTCTGCTTCCTATGTTTATGATTTCACTTTTAATGTACATTAATGTAACCCACATTAATGTAGGTACCTTACTGCATGAGAAGTTATAGATTTTTTTTACATTTACGTGGTACTCTTGAATGTAACATTTTAAAAATTAAATAAAATTGATTAAAGCAAAATTTTCTTCTTTTTTTCTACATTTTTAACTTTCACACCTCAATAGAGAGTGGAAGCCCCTGTCCTTACCACTATAGCCTTCTGGAAAAAAAACTGAAAAAATATTAATGTTGATGGCAAAATACATAATTATGTCATTTTACATATATGATGATTGAATATACCTTTATTCGTCTCACAAGGGGAAATTTCACACACTGCAGGAATCAGGGAAGTAACAGATTTGTGCTACAGATGTGTGGTAAAAATGAAAAAAAATATGGGTGGCATTGTGGTGAATTGGTAACCCTAACCCAATCCATTACAATGAACTAAAATAAAGTATAAAATAAAAATTCACACAGCATGTTTTTTCTTAATTGAGTGGCCAGCTCTATTCATTAAATTTTGTTTTTTCTTGTTTCTTCCCCCTCATATAATCCACAGCCCAAGGAGATCGAAGATTCCACTGAAGACAGCCACAAACACGCTGTGAGAAAGAGGAGGGTACGGAAAGACTGAGGAGGGCAGGTCCACCTAAACTGCTGTGTCCCGTCCTGTTAATGGAAGGACCCACATCTCTGCTGCCCCCCCTTGCTCTTGTCTTCTCTGAATGAAGCTGGATGTCTTTCCTCCAACAACCACCTGATAGCCTGCCCATGTCACCCCGACGGCTCTATCCATATCTCCATCCCCTTGGCTTCACCCATCCTAAATCTGAAAAAAAAAACAAATTCTCCTTCACATCACTTCCTCTTCCTTCTCAGTCAGCTTAAAATGCCTCACGCTCTCTGTTTCTCCCATTCCTGTGTTCACTTTCACCTCATCACAGCTGTCAGTCTGAATATACAGTAAGTCACTCTTCCCAGCTTGTAATCTTTTCCACAGTCGGTATACCCTCAGAGCTGAAGAGCACCTTGTCTCGGCCATCATCCCTTTTCTCAGCATATCTCATATCACAGGCTGTATCCAAAGTTGTTGTCATATCCTTTTTGGACTCAAAATTTTCAAGGATATAATTGAAGTTTTGCCTGGGGGGGTTGTGCCTAGATGTGAGGACAAGACTGGGGGCATTTCAGCTGAAATGTTGCCTCAGCTTTGTTTTTAAAAGATTACCTCTTTTTAAAAATATGTTTTTGTTTAGATTTTAGATGGTTTTTAAGAAGCATCATGTTTTTTTTTACTATTATACCAAGATTTGGCGCTGACAATTCTATTGGTTTTCTTTTTTGCCAGTGTGTATAAACATTTAAAACATGCAGTGTTTTGATTGTCTTGAGGTAGTTTTCTTAAATGCCAATGTACTTACTCTGAGCATAGGTCTATTTAAAATGTTGGTCTTCGCTTGTCAAAAAAAAATAAATCTGTGACTATGAAATATATGAAGATGCGTCTCTTTCACTACACAGTGGTGCTTTCCCAAAAACCACTAGATGCAGCATTGATTCTAGATTGCTACTTGGGCAAGATGTCGAGTAGCTGGGAAAGGCTCCAGTGACCCCAGCGATCCTGCAAAGGATAAAGCGGGTTTGGAAGATGAATGTATATGATTGTCAGAAGCTTTTGTAGTTCACATCGCCAGATGCTGGCAGAGATCCCTGTTTAAATTTGCTCTGAAAAAATTAAATTATTTAATACAAGACGAAGACATTTTTGTAACAGATTTATATATAATGTCTTCCTGCACTATAGTTTTCTCATCTTTTTTGCTGCTGTAATTTTGCAAATTTCCCCACTGTGGGATTAATAAAGGTCTTCTTCTTCTTCTACAAGAACCTGAATGTATCCCGATGCTTTTCTGTATAGAATAGATTAGATACACCTTTACACCTTTATTTGTCCGACTTTCACTGGTTAATTACTGTGTGGCAGAATTGTAGACATGTTGACAAGTAACATCATGCGCATATGATTTTGTTTTTACTCCACCTCTGCAGGGCAAAAAAAGACTGCTCTTTTGTCATCCTGCACTGGTTTTTACCATGTCAAAAGACCACGGCAAATTTAATTACAGCCATGACATTAACAATTGAAAAATATATCAATAAGGTTAACACGTTTCAAGAGTTGTAGGATGCACCAGAAGATGAAAGAAGGGTAGCAGTGTTAAATTTCACAGCTGCTGGAAAACAGCAAAAACTTTAACAGTGTTTAAGAGATACTCTGCATTTAAATGAGTATGCAGGTACGCGTTCTCGATGCAAAGAATTTTTAGCCATCTAGTGACTTATATGTCCTTATTGCTTCAACTGTGTTGTATTGATGAGGTACTATACTTGTCCTCAACTGGAGACCATTTCCACAGATCCCCCAGTTCGGCTGCAACTTGAAATGAGTCTAAACTAGTCGTACATACATCTCTATGATTTTACTTTTGAGCAGATGTTTCTAAAATGATAACAATAGTGGTTTCTTAGGTACATTGTTATTATCGGGAGTGGTGCCTTTGCCCTCCAACATACTGCGCATGTACACCATTTGTGGAAACAATAAATAACACTTAAGTCTATCATAGAAATCACTTTTCTATTAAAAAGTTTCTGTTAAAAATCATGACCCTTAATTCTTTGTATGCTGGAGAAAAATCATGACCCTTAATTCTTTGTATGCTGGAGACTTGTATATACGTCATCACGAACCCATGCGCAGTATGCCGTGAAGTATATAGTATACGTCAAGGACATTTTACAGCAGGGGTTGCTAGTATGACCTGGTGCAACTTTTAAGCTGTAATTTGTACTCCCAACATGTATGGGGCAGCACTGATCTCTTTTGTATTTTGGTTTACCAATCGGAGACTGCGAAGGAAGTGCTCATACAAAAGGTGTAAACAGTGTTTATGTAGTAGCAAGTTGTGGCGAGCGAAGGGAGATGGCGAGAAAAGCGAGTACATTTCAGCAGTAGACACTGGATCAATATGTTCGGAGTGGTCGGAGTGATTCGGGATGATCCCGGATCACAGAATCCCGGAGATACGAAACATCTGGCCGGTGTGTGCAGCGGTCTCTGTGCGTCTGCCTGAAGCAGGCGACTCTATAAGGCAAATCTATATTTTCATGATAAATTTGATAGTGACACGTCCTAAAAAGGATGTGTCACTATCAATGTGTTACTTTTTCACAGTTTTAGGGTGGTAGCCCCAGATGATATCCAAAATCATCTATATAACAATGACCCATATATGTATATACACAGACAGATATATGATGTGGAATAAAAATATATATTTTGCCATCAAAAATCTCTTTCTCTATTGTTTAGATGTGTGAGGTGTCACTAAAGTGATAAATATTGACCTCACAGTCCCTGATCACCTTAAAATGCTTCTTGCACAAAAAGCTCATTTTCTCCACTTCTTACACTTAGTAATGTTTTACTAAGTTTATGTAAGTTCGGACTTCTGAACTACCTTAGAGACTCGGTCCACTCTTCAGAGCCTTGGTCTCCTTTGCTCGTTGGACGGGTCAGATTGAGAGGCCCACAAAGCAGCGCAGTCTACCACCACAGGCTGCCCATGACGACTGCGGAAGCAGTGCGACAGAAGATGGAAGGGCGGTTGCCACGGAGGACGTTCAGCTAACCTAAGAGCTAAGCCATTTCCAGCACCGTTGCCCTCTGTCCTTCTCGCCAATGTTCGCTCTCTGGAATGCCTAACTCGACTACCTAAGGTTGGACATTAATACCAGGAAGGAGACCAGAAACTGCTGTATTTTCATTTTTACTGAGACGTGGCTGAACTCTTGTGTCCCTGATGCCGCCTAACTTCATTCAGAGCCCAGAGGAGCCAGGCTCTTACCGGTAAAAAATGGGGGTGTTTGAGTTTGCATTTACACTAATAGCAGCTGGTGTAATAATACTACTCTAGTCTCCAGTCACTGCTCCATGTACATTGAGTTTATGATTGTGAGATGTAGACAAACCGGCAAGGAAAGGAAACCCCCACCCTGATGATCAGCTCCTCAGGCTCAAAGCCACTGCTGTGCGGAGAGCTCTGTGTAAACTTGCGGAAAGCTGTGGGCCCTGACAACATTCCAGGATTACTGATCAAGGGGTGTGCTGACCAGCTGGCCCGAGTGTTCACAGATATCTTCAACACATCACTGTACCAGGTTGTCGTTCCATCATGTTACAAGTCAACCACCATCCTCCTGGTTCCAAAGTCTTCCACCATCACATGCCTTAATGACCTTCTGTTGTGTTTCTTATTCATACAGTGCGTACATAAGAGACAAGACGACAGGTCCAGTTTGTAGCAGAGCGTTTACTGA
>JAPTHA010000001.1:26866251-26877943 GCA_029814585.1 Gymnapogon annona
TTCGAGTCACGGATGTGACGTTGTTGGTATAATTACTCGAACTGCGCATGCGCGAAGGGAACATTCAGTGCTTAAAGTACCGCCTCTGGTGGTCATTCAGGATTCATAGAACTGTAGTTACATACGTAACTCACGTTTTATTTCATTCTGGATTATATGTCATTGGGTTCTTGAGACTTGTTTTATTAATCACCTGTCCTTGTCTTCTTTTGTCAGTGTCGTCTGGTACCGGTGTCTCCAGGATAACCCTGTCATCTCACCCTGTCTCAGCCACACCCCACTCACCTCTCTGTCAAGCTGGACTCCTGCACTTCTCCCTGACCACGGACCTCCACTCACCGTTTCTCCTTATGGTTGCAGATTGCTGTAGCCATGTTACACATTTTCCTCGGTGGATGGTGATAGAGACTCTGTAAATAAACCTACAAACCTACCCCTTCTGGCTTGGTCTGCTTTTGGGTCCAGACACAAGGAGAAAGTTAGGATCCAGGAGAAGGTATGGAACCTGGAGGAAGAAGAATGGAGATCAAAAGTATGATAATTATCTTCCCAGGGGACCTGGGCAAAGTGGGATCTGCCTAGGAGGAAGATCACTTGGGCAGACCTATGGCGACTGAAGCCGAGGGCAATAAAATTAATGCATTTAATAAAACGCATTAATCAAAAAAATCAAAAGTAGAAAAAAACTAATACAAGCATGTACGAGTTGTATTTCTGACCAATTTCACCTTTTCTAAATTCACATAAGCGTCAAAACATGTTAATTATAAACAGATCAATGTTGTAAACATTGATCATTGTATTCAGCTCTTTTACCTTCTCTTTTCGGAGGTTTGATATCCTGCCAGAGAATCACCGGAAAAGTTGCTGTGGAACTTCGTTGAAATTCCGCTCCATGTTCAACTATTTTCCGGTCCCAGGCTCACGCCACAGTTCATGCATGACACGGTCCATGCCTGGCTTCTGGAGCATTCTGCTACCTGCAGGGCCTGCCCCCAGGTCCCACCCTTCCAGCATTGGCAGACAGCGAACCAGCAAAAGTTTGACTGACAGTTAGTTAACTATGGTGGAGGGTGGGCGGGAGCAGGATACTTTTGATTGGTTGAAAATTAAACCTGATTTACCAAGTGACCAATCAACTTTGTTATTATATTATGGACTTGTGATGACAGTTCCTGGATCAAACCTCTCAACCACCGGTGTGTGACAAGCAATGTGTTGGAGACCCTAGAACTAATTCTATTTTTAGAACACCCTCGCGGGTGACTCACGCCATCCCTGTGGGCGACCTTGCGCCCGTGGGCAACCTTGTGCCCGTGGGCAACCTTGCGTCCGCGGGCGACCTTGCGTCCGCGGGCGACGTGTTGGTGACACCTGCTGTAGAAGATACCCCGCATAGTCAGTATGGAGAATGCTTACATTTAATGGTGGGATACCAGGGATTTGACCATCACTGCCGACCCACCATCAGAAGGGTGTTGTGGTCACGGTCGAAACACCCAATGAACAATGGGATGAGTTGATAACATCAACTCGTCTTGGCCAAGGCTACATTCACCCAAGGTGAATGAAGAGGAAACATCATTGGATGTATTCATAATGTGAAGAGTGAAAGTCAGACCCACTCTGCAGTTCTTGTTTTCAGAGCCAGCACTGCTGTGTTGAGCGTACTTCCAATGTGCAAGTTATAAGTCACTATATATGCTGCAGGTCTCCTGTGTAAAAGTTCAGGCTGTGTCATTTCTCTTACTCTTTTGGCTTGCCTGTGTAAATCGGTCAATGGTGGAAAAAAGTTGGCATCACCATCTCACCATTTTCTGGGATCTGTAAATATCACTAGTTTATGTCCTCTGCCATGTCTCTATGTCACCTTGAATACACCATCACTATATTTTGGCATTTGTTATTAAAACACATAGAGCTGGGTCACACAGCTACAGTTACTAAACAGTAAACATGGAGGGAAATGACACAAGAGGAGATCTTCAGCAGTATGTTCGCAGACATACTGTACAAGTCAAAGCTAGTGATTTGCAAAGTATACATGGTGATGTGTTGCAGTGATGGAAAAAACAGGTGGAATATACCTTTAATTGTCCCACAAGGGGAAATATCAGATACAGCAGCAGAATACGAAAAGTAGAAAAACAGTGTAGACAGATATTCAACAACTGAATTCTTGTACAACACAGACAGTATGTATGACTGAAGTCCCACAGATGATGAAGGGCTATGATGCGTCATCTGGAGCTGAGAGATGGTATTGTGAATGTCCTCGCAGGCCACTGTAGCATAGCGTCATCATCCACTAACAGCTAACTGCTAACAGTTCAAACGTATAACGTTTATGACCGCAACAGATCACAAACCATAACATCATTCACATGCATTGCCAGTCCGCCCCCTCACCTCCACCACTCTCACTTATTCTTTGGTTCGCTCTCACCAGTAGAAAAACTAAACAAAAAAACAACAGAGTCTGGTGGTGTCTGTGAGCCAGGAATCCTTCACAGCCGGGGCTGCTCTGTTTGTACACCCGCTGCAGTCTGGTCAGCAGTAGCTGATAGGTCACCATCATGTTGGTAGATCAACCCATACCCACCAGAGCCGATGGCGGTTGTACCGCCCCCTCCTCATCCGGTACAGGTCGACAGCTCTGCAACTGCTGAACCAATGCCGTAGTTCCCTGAGGAACATGGGTCACTCTTCCGGGAGTACCTGCTGTTGCTCATCCCAACTGTAAACAATGGACTGGCTCACGAGATCACCCGTTGGTGTGGAATGAGGTACATGAGAGTAGCAACAAGACTACTAACCTCACAAAAACTTCAAAAATTACACATGTCCATCTTGTGCGAGAGTCCAATTAACATGACCACAAGAATCGAGGCAGAAAAACTTAAAGTAGGAAAAACGTTCGGAGCTGCTGTATGAGGCAGCCTGCTATGGCGCATATATGGATTTCCACTGCTGTTGCTTGTTGATGCTAGAAAATGCGTAATATTTCAATTTTCCAAGTGTTTTGTAAAATTACAGAGAACATTACAAGTAAAAGGACCTGAAAAAAGCCTGTTGTCAAGGTTCATAACCTTAATGGTGTTATGTTCTGTGTCTGTCAAGTTAGGTTTGTGTATTTCCTGTGGGGTTTTATTTTGAAGTATTTCCTGTCTGTGTCTCTCCTAGTGTGTCTCTAGCTTCACCCCAGGTTCCCTACCCTCCTGTTTCCAATCACCCATTATTCCCAATCTTCTCCACCTGTGTGTCTCCCTACATAAACCCCACTCCTCCTGTGTCTGTTTGCTAGACCGTAGTTTGACTACCACTGGTGCATTCTCGTCTTGTCTTTTTTCCTTGAGCTCCCCGTGCGCAAGTAAGTGTTTAGTTTAGGTTTTTGTATTTTATAGTCTTGCCTTATCTGATTTGTTGATTCTAAATCCTATAGTTTAAGACCGTTTTCTGTTTATAGCCGTTTGTTTTTCCAAATTGTCTTTTTCCCTCGATTGAGTGATTTTGATTTATACTTTGTTGATTATTATTTTCCCGTTGTGGGTATTTTGATTTATTAAAATAAATTTAATCCCGTGTTTTTGTGAACGCCGCTTTTTGTTATTTCTAAAAATAGATATTCAGAATTGATCATTTGTAAGTGTTGCATGTTCTTTGGAAACAAAAAAATAAATTATTTTTGTTTTGAAAATTAATAACCTGCATTTGGGACGTTTTGTCTGTGTGGCACTGTAACAAATGGGGATTGAAGATAGTTTGTCCACTCAGATTTATTTCTCTATGTGTGGTTTATGTTAATATAATCTGCCCTGGGCCTTCAGAATGAGTAGTGAAGGCTCATGTAATTAAAATAGTATAGCACTGGGATTTTTTCTTTAACCAGTGAGGTTTTAATTTTAGTTCACAGGGAAAGGTTGCTTCCAGTGTTGTCAGCATTTATCCTTCCTCTGAATACATGGTAAGAGAAAAACTATTATCTGATATAGCTTTGACAATATTGTTTTTGATTCATAC
Source organism: Gymnapogon annona (assembly GCA_029814585.1). Classification (NCBI taxonomy): domain Eukaryota; kingdom Metazoa; phylum Chordata; class Actinopteri; order Kurtiformes; family Apogonidae; genus Gymnapogon; species Gymnapogon annona. Next base: position 26,870,272 of record JAPTHA010000001.1, read on the forward strand.
CATTAAGGCTCATTTAATTTAATTCAATTGAATTTGTAACTGAGGTGCTATATTTTTGGCAGACTTTTTTTATACCCACAATGGCTCACGGAGGAGAGGAAAAATATTTGGTCATGGACACACTTAAAAATCAGTTTTTAAGGCAGACGTTTCCAGAAAAGATGGACATCATAAGGAGAGGTTGGCCAGCTCAGACAATAGTTAGCTGGTCAAGGGGACTGTCTCTGGCCTCAGGAGAAATATAACTTATGGCAGGAGACAGAGGACACTCAGACCCCTGGCCTCCGTGGACATAAAAAAGGATTTATCGATATAACTTAACCTCTGTGACAGTCACTGAGGTTTTCTTGCAAAAAAAGGTTGATTTTGTGTATAAACTACGAGCATCTATGGTTAATAGGTTACAGTGTTTTTTATTAAAATTTTGTCATATTATTGGAGAAATACTGATTTTGAAGTACGACATTGAATTTAGTGCAGAAGTTTGTAAGTTTGGAGTTGTCTTAATGATGTTTGGCAATAATGTGACCTAGTTCTATATGATTACAATCATTTACACAAAGATTTGCTTTTTGTTTGATGATGATCTTGCCAAACATTGGTTTTGTTCATTTTGGTTTTATTGTCATCTGGTTTCTCTGGTTTTATTGACATCTTGTTCAATCATATTTTTGGATTTGAACAATTTAACAATCGGAGTCCTTAGAATTTTTTTGTTTTTATTTAAATATATTCACTGCCCAAAGCATTTTGTGACTTTCCTTTAAAAAGTTTGGTAAAAATGAACCATACCTGTACACTTGGTGACTGTTATTGTTTATATGAGATCATTTTAAACTTTGCAAGCTGGAAAAAAAATGGCCCCTAGCTGTTTATAGCTGTAGATGTCTGGCTGCAGAAATAGAATATAATAATCATAAGTTTTGATTAGTGTATAATAGATAAATGTGACTAAAGAATTTGCAAATAAAATAATGAAGATTAGTAGATAAGACCAAGAATAAACAAGTAAATAAATTGTATCTGCAGATATTGCTCTTGGGAATATAACTGCAGGAAATGGCAAAAGCAAGTAATTAAAACACATTGAAATAATATGCATGTATAACAGTGAAGCAAACGAGTGTAGATTCACTTTTCATGAAGTCAGTTGATATTTTTTTATAAAGAAATACATTTTATTTCAAAACTTGGTGAACACAGAAAACCCAAGAGTTTTGTATTCATGCATTTTGATCTAAGAATAAACCTAGAAAAGCACTCCGTAGAGCACAGACCTCAGCCAAGGCAACTCAGTTCCCCGACATGCTTCTGTAAATGTTGTGGCAACATATCTTCAGCAATTATGGGTTATCTAGCAAAAGATAAACAATAAGGTCACATTGACATGATATCAAATGTAATGTTCAGAAACAGACATGCCAGCTTAAAGGATATTCAAGTAAAAATTTCATTAAGAATTCTGGATCCAGATGATGAGGTAGATCACCCCCAAATTCTAATCACTTGTTCCTTGTCCCATTTTGGACATTTCCTGAAAAATTCATTTAAATTTGTTAATAACTTTTTGCATTAAACACACACAAACCCTGGTGAATACATAACCTCCTCGGCGGAGGTAAACATCACTAAGAAGAAAAAATAAATACCCAGGAGTTGAACAAACACTATCTTTGTGAGATTTTGTCCAACAGTAGAAAATTGAGTGAACTGCATTATGTAGGCTGAGACCTAGTGTTACTATTGCATTCATACACGGGAAAAATAAATGATCAGGCACTTCATTCCATCACAAAAGACACACACCAATTACTGGTTGCAAATCTAAACCACAACAACAGCTTTGGAAATAAATCTTGGACCACTGCGATGAAGCAGAGAAAAAAAGTTAATAGACTGTGTTTGCAAAAGTTCTGAAGTATTTCTTTGGAAAACTCAATGAAAAAAATGCTATATTTAAAGTAATAGCCACAATAATAACATTTTATTCCTAAAATATACAAATCAAAATAATAGAATATCAAAGGACCATGTTGAAGGGTTATTGTTTACCAGAAAATTTGACATACATTTTTGTTTAACCTTTGAATATCGGGATTTTTCAATGTTTACTTCACGACACTAGACTTTAAATAAACAAGTACCCAGTGAACGTCACCCATGTTTCTTGGCATCTGGTCTGCCGGTGGGACAAGCCTGCCCGTTCCTCTGCGACTCTGGTCCGGGTTTTCTGGGAGTCCGGCAGCGGGCTGCTTACAGCCTCTAGTTGTTTTTTTACTCAACTCTGTCCTGATATCACTCCGCTGGCATGGTGGAGGAGCGGACCTGATTATTGTCATGGTGGCAAGCAGCAGCTACTGACTACAGACTTCCGCCACTATTCCCCATATCCGCGTTGTGCGCTCTCTGGGCTACTATAGTTGCCTCACGACCGGACTACCCGATGGCGCTTGCGCTCTTCTCTAAACTCTACAAACATCACCGGGATTTCTTTCAAACCAAAAGCATATGAAATGCAAGTTCACTGGGAAACTGCGGAGCCCGTTCGGTTCAGGCAGCAAAACTTTTTCTCAAAGGACAGCACTGTGAGACGGACACCGGACCGTTGCTGCTGTCGCCGCCACTGCTCCTCAGCGGATCGGTGTTTGCGTATATGGCCACACAGTGCCTGCTAACGCTCAGACTTTCGTCTTGTGTTTTTTTCCCCTAGTGGAGTTGTTTGTTACCACCGTCACGGCGGGCTTATTGTTGAATTCGATTTGGGGGTTTGCTGGGTCTCAATTTGCCCAAGTATTGCATGTGTTTTCTGGAACAGTTTGTTTGAAAATAGTGTGGGGAGGTGGGGAGTCGGTGGTCATTAAGCAGACCTTTTTTAGCCAAGAACTAAGCGGCTCGCAGCCCTTTAAACCCCCGGTTTTGCCCACTATAGCGTATCCTTACGTCCGCTAGCCCGGCAGCAGGGGCCTTTCACCGCAGCGGAGGAGGAGTACAGACAGGGACAGAGGACACTCGGTGGTGGAAGTGGCCGGAGGAGGAGCAGGTGGTGGTGGTGAGCTTGACGGGGAAAAGTTCTTCCAAAATAGCAGCCCCTCGGGCCCATGATGGGGGACTTCGCCTCCCCCACTGCCGGACCAAACGGCAGTATCTGCATCAACAACAGCATGAACGCGGCTGCTGGGAGCGTGGTCCCCTCCGGCCCGGTGGGCATACCGAAACACAGCACCGTAGTGGAGAGGCTGAGGCAGCGGATAGAGGGCTGTCGGAGACACCACGTCAACTGCGAGAACAGGTACCAGCAAGCTCACGCTGAGCAGCTGGAGATAGAGCGGAGGGAGACAGTCAGCTTGTACCAGAGGAGTCTGGAGCAGAGGACCAAGAAGTCCACTGGTGGCAGCAACAAGCACCCGCAGAGCAAGCAGCCGGACCCGGACTCTACATCCTCCGCTGAACAGAGGAATAACACTCTGATCGCGGTAAGGGCAATTCTCTTAGGCACAGACGCCCTCTTTTTCTCTCAAACAGCTTTTACACACACTCCGTACACAATCCCACTCTCCTATTTTCTCATCCTCTGTGTCCCCTCAAAATTCTTGGAAGCGTACACTCTACACGCGTTTCCTAATGCCTGTAAACTACTGTGAAAACTTGTTGAAAACATGTTCACCGAGTGCCGGCAATTGCTAGGGAAACACACTTTACATGTTCCAACCCAGGGTGCCAACCAGTGCCTCTGTTTACAAAGACAACCCCTAAGCTCCTCCCCCTTTACCGAATAAATTAGACATAGAATGTGGAGCAGATAAGACTGGCAGGTACTTTTGAGGTTTTTGATCGGTGCAAGACAAAAATGAGAAGCGTTGAGTTTATCGTTAAATTGTTCCAAGATCAGAAACTTCTAAGGACCTTCTCTGCCGTGCCCTTTTCTTTACTTTTGCAACTTCTCCTTTCTTGCTTTGTGTTTTTGACTGCAGACTGTTCTGCAAGAAGGCAATTGCATTACCGCTTTGCTTCCTTGCTCTCATGAGCAGCTCAGTGTATGCTCCTGCCTGTTCTGTAACTTTAGTAACATACATGCAAAAATCAACAGTCTCTACACAATGTTACAAATACCTAATCCCAGCCAGTCACGTTCTTGCTCAAGGTAAAACTACTGTCAGGACATTTTAACGCAAAAGAGTAGTGAAATCATCTGAAAGTTTTTTTTTCGTTATACTACTATATCTAGAGCAGTGATATTATAGGAAATATGACTTGACTAAGTCTGAATTGGCTAAAATTCAACTTTGAATTTACAGAATTGCTACAGTGGTTTCCTGTAGGCAAGGGGCACTGGTAAGGTGTATGATTTCAAATGGCTGTATTGTGAAAGGTCTGTTTTATGTGGGTCTGTGTGTTGTGGCTTTAAATGGTGAGATTATGTGATTTGCACAGAAAATATGTATCCTGATGAGATTTGGGATCCTGAAATATCCTGTTTCATTACTCATTTAGGTGTTAGTGATGGATGCTGGTAAGTGTGGTGTCTCTTGGTCACACACATCTCATCTAAGAGCTCCAGTATCCTTTTGAATAGACTAAAGTTGACATAGATTAAAGTTGGGAATGTCAACAGCATTATCACATTTTTTTGTAATAAAGTACTATTCCTCTGCTTTTGAAATGCAAAAATGCAATGTCTAATTTTGGAGGCAGCGTCATTCGTTATTTATGAGTCACAAGCCTGATCGACTACAGCTTGAGAGAGAGCAGTAGTGATTTTAATAGTGCAGGACCTCCCAGTGGTCCTTGTGGACATCATACTGAACCACCCATTAGATGGCCGACAGCAAATGGCTCACGAATAACAAGGATTAGTGATTAAAGACAGAGCAGCATCCTCTTCTCTGTCCCTCTCTGCTCTGCTCCTAGTTGCTGATGCTGAAACTGTGTGTACAAACACAGCACTTGATAGCTATGTTTGGTTTACAGTGTTAATATACTAAAAGCCATTTGAACAGTGTCAAAAATGCCCCAAAAATTGACTAAAGTAAATAAAATTAGTAAGCTCATGAGCACATTTTTTTTAACAGATTAAACCACTTGGATAATGTTTTTCAGTGTCTATTGGTAGTCACAGCTCTAGTAAAAGCTCAGTAATAGATTCTGAATTCCTCTGTCCATGTTGTCTTGACAATTCTGTATTGTCATGTACATATTGTCATGTACAACACAAGTACACTGTGCTTTGGTCTCATGGTTCTCAGACACCCACTGTAGGGCAGGGGCCAGCCTATAATTATGGAAAGTGTGTGTCTATGTTTATAGACTAACTATTACAATGAGAAGGGAGAGGAAGACACAGGGAGCCCTGCTCTGTCTTTCCCACCACTTCTCTTGTCTCTAATATTGCTATAGTTACAGGAAATCTATGTGTATTCCTAACAAGGTATTGGGCACCTGTGATATGATATTCTAGGCGCAAACACCATACAGCTCTTTCCGTGCAGAAACTCAGGTTCTTATATACACGTGAACTTTATCCAGGCCAGGCGGCTTTCATCTGATGGTCACTTGCAAACATACAATTGTCAGATAATGACAGAGTTTCTCAGAAAACACTCAGTCACCTGTCTGCTTTCACCAAACACCTACCGTCGGTGTTCACTTTGTTAAAAAAAAGTCTGCACCATTTATACGTGTAACATTCATGTCATACTTTATGTTATACTTTCAATTCTGCATTTATAAGTCATGGAGATTATAGTCATTTTCACTGTTCTAGATTTTGCGTGTTTCAGCAGTAAGTGCAGCTACATGTCTACATGTAATCTTGATGTTTTAAGTGTCCCTGTTGAATTCTAATTTTTTTTTCTACCTGCGAAATGTCAAAATAATGTTCTGTTGGATGGTATATTATGGCTGTCACAGTACACTTGATGGACCAGATTACACTAGAAGTCATTAACCTGTGTTATGTGTCTAATACTGTGCACCCATGTGCATAGTATGAGATAGGTTATTTGATGCTGGAGGTTTTTGATGGGTTTATTTTCCCAGAAACACATTTTACAACCCACTGGGAACATGTTCAGGCTTGTTCATTACATGTGTTGGTGGAGAGAAAATTAGCAGTGGTGATAACATCGCTCTCATGTCATCTGTTTCTGATGAACTGTTTTATTTCAAGAGATAAGTAAACAGGAAAAAAACCCCAAGTATTTAACCATGAAAATGGTCATTCGGCACACATGCCGATTATTTACATGTGTTACTTTTCATTGATGACACTTTATATTTAGAGCTGGCCAAGGCCACACTTTTGATAAGCGAATTCACGGACAGCAACAGAACCCACCAGGATCAAACACTTTGTGAATGTGATTGTAGTAAGACATACAGTATGTTTTTCTTCCCTGCTCTCACAAAGTGCATTTACTTAACATTTTTGAAGAGGAAGAATGAGTCAAAAGTTCAGATGTTATGGTAATTCATAATGATCTTTTTTTGTAGAGTCTCTACATGGTCTTGAATAGAAAAGGACTAGGAACAGCGGCATTCTATGACTGTTTAATGTAAAAAAAATAAATAAAATCCGATGTCCAATTCTGTTATAACTTGGGTGAAGTATTGCACATGATGACACTAGTACATTAATATGCCAACTATGGCAATATTCAAAAATTTGGTGCTATATCAACAGTATATTCTGTTTGGATATTCTGAATTCTGCTTTTTATCCAAGACTTGCGTATTTTCATACAAATATTTAGGATATGGCTATCATTTATAGTTTTATGTTGATGAATACAGCACATTTACAGTATTCGCACGGTATGTGTTCCAGTCACTTGAAGCAGATGCAAAGATTCTCTTGGGCAGACACAGATCTGACACGGACTTTCACTGTTTATAGTACTGTCTATGGTTTACACTGATATGTGGTATTGCACTGTTTACATTGACATGTGGTACTTTCACTGTTTATAGTAATGGCTACTGTCTACATTGATATTTGGTATTTTCACTGTTTATAGTGCTGTGATATGCAGTATTCTCTCTATTTATAGTACTGTTTACTAGGGATGCAACGATTCTCGATATTATATCGAATCGTTCGATACGCCCTCTTCGATTCAATACGCAAATACGTTCGATATGAATCGAGGAAATATAGTGCATGTGCCGCTAATAATATTTGATGCTGTTTGTGGCGCCTTTAAGTTGCCAACTCAGAGCTGCTGCCTGTGAGAAACTCCTCCGCGCACATCCCCCTCCTCCTGTGTGAAACCAGCCACAGGTGTGTTAGCCGCTAACGTTTGTAGCAGCCATGGCTACAGGTGTGTTAGCCGCTAACGTTTGTAGCAGCCATGACTAGCGGCAACGAAACGGAGAGACCAAAATATGCAGACGTGCCCCCTTCATACAGATCAGCTATGATGCTGATCCTTTCAAACGGTGGGAGATGGTAGTCTCTCAAAACTTGCATGTCGTTACCTCTATGTCCCAGGAACATCTGTTGCGCGTGAGAGGTTTTTTCCCACTGCAGGAGGTCTAGTTGACGCACCCCGCTGTCGTCCTGCTGCAGACAACGTTGACAAGCTAATTTTTCTGCAGACAAATCTAAAGATCCAATAGACATCTGAACTTGAATTTCTTTTTCTGTTTTGATTCAGGGCAACAGCCAGCTGTTTAA